>CM028369.1:35139127-35739127 GCA_016624345.1 Platycodon grandiflorus | reverse complement strand
GAAAATCTGTTCAACATCAGACTTAAGTCTTTCATTAAGTAAACCCATGTTGCTCTAGTGTGGTCATCAATTAGGGTTATAAACCATCTCTTTCCAGTCAGGGTTTTAACCCTTGAAGGTCCCCACACATCACTATGAACTATGGTGAATGGTTCAGTCGGCTTTGAGGGTTGAGGAGAGTAGGTATTCTTACATTCTTTTGCTAATTGACACACTTCACAATAAATATCAAACACCTTTTTAATTAAGAAACAACTCTGGAAACATTTTTCTCATATACCCTAAACTAGGGTGGCCAAGTCTTTTATGCCACAGAAGGGCTTTATTTTCATCAATAGAAACAATATGATAGCAATTTTTAACAGGATTTCTATCTAAAGGAGACTCTTGTTCCAGAATGTATAGGCCTCCAATCACCTTAGATCTGCCAATCATCTTCTCCAAGATTGGGTCCTGAAAAACACAACTATCAGAGATAAACTTAGCAACACACCCTCTATCTGAGGATAGTTTACTAACAGAAAGAAGGTACACGCTAGTTTAGGAACATGTAGCACATTTTCCAGAGTAACAGAGGAGGAAATAGGCATAGATCCTCTCCCAGCTATTGGTGAGAAGGATCCATCAGCAAGTTTGATTTTTTCATTACCAGCACAGGGTTTATATGTTGAAAAAAGTTCAGAAATACTTGTCATATGATCTGTTGCACCTGAGTCTATCCCCCAGCAGATCTTATGACTTATTCCTAGGAAGGATTGGGATGTAGGTATACCTGAATCAACATAAGAGCAAGTAGGAGTAGAGTTCTGTGAGATTTGAGGGTTCAAAAGTTTACTCAAGTGCTCTAGTTACTCCTTTGTGAAGAAGGGCAGCCCTGGTTCAACTGAGGTTTGGTTGGCCCTTCCTGAGACTTCTGATTGCTTAGTCTTCCAAGTTGGCTTCCCATGTATCCAGCATGTGCCACGAATATGTCTAGTCTTTTTGCAGTGTTCACACTTCAATTTTGACTTATTTAGCCGCCTAGAGCCCTCAAATTTGCCAACTACGAGTGCAGAACTCTCTAACTCTGAATTGGTACCCTTCTGCATCACTCTTCTCCTGGCCTCCTCCTTCCTTACTTCAGAAAACACTTCCCTTAGTGTAGGTAATGGTGTTCTCCCTAGAATTCTCCCCCTTACCTCATCTAAGTCATGGTTCAAACCAGTAAGGAAAGACTAAACACACTCATTTTCTTCCCTCTTCTTGAACTTGATGCTATCTCCAGGGCATTCCCAAGATTCCTCATAACACAAATCAAGCTCTTGCCACAGAGTTACTATCTCATTATAATACTCTGTGACATCCTTTGAATCTTGTCTCATACTCCAAAGTATGGTTTTCAACTCATAAATTTGTGATGAGTTTTCAACGTCAGAGTACATTTCCGTCACAGCTTCCCATATGTCTTTAGCTGTCCAAAGGAACATGTGTGGTCTAGATATGGTTGGATCCATTGAGTCGATAAGCCAAGTTTAGGTTTTGTGCTTGGGACTCCAGCCCCTGGTTGGATGATTTCTCCAATAATATAGCCCAGCTTCCCTCTCCCATCAATAGCCAGCTTTATGGTTTGAGTCCACCCGAGATAATTTTTTCTGGTGAGTTTTCTGGTTGTTGATAGGAGAGAAGCCGAGTTGGAGTTGTTTGTTTACCCATATTGGGCTAGGCTGCGGTGGTGGTGGTGGTTGTAGAAGAGATTTCTGAAGAAGATATAGGATTTTGTGGGTTGCCTAAAGGGTGAGAGGATACGTTCCTCTCCCCAGTCATAGCGGCTCTGTAGTTCATATTCGGCTTTTTAGAGCTTGGTTAGGGTTTTTATGGAGACATGGCTCTGATACCATGTAGAAAAAAAGGAGAAAAGAATAAAAGGTAAGAAGTATTTTTCCTTCATATTTAACAAGGAGAGTACTGAACTCCTTAAATAGAAGATTACGTGGTTAGGAGTCAAAGATTAGCTGGACTCCTAGTAAAAAAGTAAAGTAGATCACAGCCACCTTTATTGCAAATAACACAGCTAAGATTTGGGTAATAACGCTTAAAATCACTCCTAATCAAATAAAAAAAAAATCAGGCTAATCAAGACCCCAAATCACAGAAATAACATCACAGAATCAAACATTCACAGAATGATTCTTCAACAGCGTCCTATGTACACAGGGAGTATACTACAAACGCCACCAAAAGAAATGTTGTCTATAAACTCTACAAAAAGGTTCACAGCAAGTGATATTAACTCGTTGCACCAAAAGAACAAAGTCCGAAGAATTAAATCCTTGAGCCCATTTACATTCATCTCAACATTCTCGAAAGCTCTTCTATTTCTTTCCTTCCGGATGGTCCATATCACCACTAAAGGAGCAGCATCCCAAAAAATGCTTCTTCTTCTTCTTTTATACAGAGACCAGCTGATAAGGAGTTCCTTGACGGATCTAGGCCTCACCCAAGAAAGATGGAACAAGCCGAAAATGAAATCTCAAACCTCCCTTGCAACTGACAATGTAGCAAAAGATGATTGACGCTTTCCCCATCTCCCTTGCACATATAACACCAATTTACATAAATTCTCCTCTTTGTTCGCAAATTATCCTCCGTCAAAATAGCACCATTTGCCGCTTCCCAAGCAAAGAATGCCGCTCTCATAGGGGCCTTAGATTTCCACACAGATTTCCAAGGAAAATAATTGTTACTAGGCCTCAACTTGTGATAATAAGATTTAACTGAGAAAGACTTGCTTTCTTTCCGTCCCACCGAACTGTATCCTCTCTGTTGCCCTCAACCATTTTCCCGTACAACAACTCAAGAAAACGGCCTGACCGAGTCTTGTGGAATCCTTCGAAAAGTAGGATTCCAAGAAACATCACCAAAAAACTGTAGAACATAGTTAACCAAAGCATTCTTGTCTGCTGCAATAACATACAAAGCAGGAAAAGCTCTCCAAAGCTCCATTTGTCAGCACCACTTATCTGTCCAAAACCTAACCGAGTCTCCTCTACCAATGTCATAAGAAATAAATCTCTTGAAACTATCCCACCCTTTCTGAGTCAAATGAAATCAATCTCATTTGACCAACTAGACAGCCTCGAAGGGCCAAACAAACTTGACCCGCCTGTTTGTAGTCCGTGAATTTGGAACCTAGCTGATCTTGGACGAAGGACAACAACCCCTTACGGCAAGCTTCCAGACTTTTCTTCTCGAATCGTGGATGTTGCAAATCTAGTGAAAATGAGTCTAGTCAGTAGGCCTTATCAAGAAGAGCTCATTCACTAGATATAGTGGGATGGGATCTCCCACCACCTATCTTTATTTCCCCTTCTACCAGAAACTTCTTATTCAATTCCACTTCCCTCTCATCTTTCCCCCTTCCTTAACTTTTCAGAGCCTGGGGTGCTTGCCCCGTTGCCTTGATTTCATGGGGTGGGGGCGTAGAGATTGGAACTATCTACGCAAAGCCTATTTTTGGGGGACAGAGCAGTCAAAGGGTTGTCCCTCAATCTAAGAACCTTTTCACTATTTACCTTCCTTTTTGCCTGCCGGGAACTCCGGAATCACTCTTTAACTAGAGGAAGGACCTAAAAGAAAGCCCTAAGATGGCGGTATAGAATAGGCGGATGTCGGGTTGAAAGAGATCCCGAGATTGAAGACGAAGAGGGAATTCGAAACTTTATTTTGTGCTCGCTCTCTTCCTCAATTCTTTTATTTTATCTGAAAATTATGACTTCGCTCTTTTAGTTTTAGAAGGAACTCAGACCTGAATTGTGAGACGAAATTCCTTGCAAACTCTTATCTTTTTCAAGACTTAGACCCCATGGACTTCGCTCGGAACCCACTCATGATCATTATCTCCATACTTCTCCACTATCACCTTTCTCCACAAAGCTTTCCTCTCAACCAAAAATTTCCAGAGCCATTTCCCCATTAGAGCAGAATTGAACGATCTAAGGTTTTTAACCCCGAGTCCCCCTCCTCTCATGTTGGTGCAAACCATTTCCCATTTCATTTGATGAAATTTCCGCTCTTCCGACCGACGTTCCCACAGAATATCCATTTCTATCTTCTCTAGCTTTTTAGCTACAGAGGAAGGAAGAGTAAAAACTGACATGAAATAAGTGGGTAAACTAGAGAGAGTACTATTAATCAGAGTAAGCCTTCCCGCCTTCGATAAATATTCTCTTCCACACTGCTAGTCTCCGTTCAAATTTCTCAATTACCGGGGCCCAAATAACACTAGCATTTGAAGCTGCCCCAAGAGGGAGACCAAGATAGAAGGTGGGCAATTAACGAACCTTACAACCAAAAAAAGAAGCCAAAAAATCAATGTTGTCCACGTTTCCAGCTGCAAACATCTCACTTTTGTGAATGTTAATTTTTAGGCCTGAAGCAGCTTGAAAAAAGAGATGCCCAAGACATAAATAACCCAATTGCGAAGCCTTCCGCCTCGCAAAAATAAGAGTGTCATCCGTGAACATCAAATGAGAAACCACAACCTCAGAATAGATCTATTCCTCCTCACGCCAAATCCTCGAAAAAATCCTCCCAAGACCGAGGCATCCAGGATCCTACTTTAAGCTTCCATAACAATGATAAACAAAAAGGGGGAAAGGGGATCTCCTTGTCTTAAACCTCTCGAACTAGGGAAAGGCTCATCATTAATAAGAATAGAGAATTTCACTGACGAAATGCAAAAGTGAATCCAATCTATCCACCTATCCCCAAAGCCCATCCTCGCAAGTAAAAACACCAAAAACTCCCATTTAACATGATCATAAGCTTTCTCAATATCAAGTTTACGCAGCAAACCTGGAACCCCATTTCTGATTCTCGTGTCTACTGTTTCATTAGCTATCAACACTACTTCAGTAATCTGTTGTCCCCCCACGAACGCATGCTGAGAAGTAGAAGCTACCTTTCCTATAACTTTTTTCAACCGGATCGAAAGCACCTTAGCAATAATCTTGTAAACCCCTCCGATAGACTGATTGACCTGAACTCCCTAATGTCCTCTGCACCTATCTTTTTCGGAATAAGAGCAATCAAAGAGGCATAAAAACTCCTCTCAAAATACTTATGCTCGAAGAAATAATGAACAACCTCCAAAAGGTCATCCTTCAGAACCTCCCAGCAGTGTTGGAAGAATGCCATGGAAAAGTCATCCGGCCCTGGATCTTTATCCCCACTCAAACCTCTAATAGCTGATAAGACCACCTCTTCTGAAAACGGTATTTCTAGGGACTCCTTTTCTACCAAATTTAGAGAGTTAAACGTAATACCCTCCATTCTAGGAAACCGACAGACTTCTCCATGAACAGACCTTCATAAAAGTTTGCAATCCCTTTCCTGACTTCAGACATGTCTTCCAAAAGAACGTCGTTAATTCTTACTATTCTAATAAGGTTTGCCCTCTTATGAACATTAGCCATCCGATGAAAAAACTTCGTGTTTCTGTCCCCCTCCTTTAACCACTGCACTCTAGATTTTTGTCGCCAACAGATTTCCTCGCTCACGAGCAACCTTTCAACTTCTGCCTTTAAAGCAACCCTAAGAACAGATTCCTTCTAAGGTTTTGTTCAACCTAATATTTACATCCCCAAATGAGGACTAGTTCCACTCTTTTAAATCCTCTTTGAGGAGCTTCAATTTCGCAAATCCAAAACATGGATTACCAAAGACGACCTTCACAAACACTTCAATAAGAGGACACACACTAGGAGAGACAAAGAAGTGGCTCTGCTACTATAAGAAGCATTGTGAAGCTGAACTAGAAAGAGGAGAGAAGAAGATGACACTAGGTCAAGAACTTCAGTCCTTGATTTAAGTCTTTCTCTTCCCAGAAAGACTTAGTCATTCTTTGAAGCTAAACCCTTTGAAAAGAGATCAAGATTTCAACAGCCCTTCCACCATTGGGAAGACAGAGTGAAGAGGTCCGAGATGAAGCATCTGCATCATTTTCATATTGCACTCACATGGATGAACTTGCAATCTAATGCGATGTTCATCCTGATAGAAAAAATCATGTGTCGTAGTTGTTGGGTGGTACACCATCTAAAATCCTCCCTCACCCGGTCACTCAATCAATGACGATTGAGCATGCCAACATGGTGATGTTGGTCGGCAAGTCTATGACTTACAGACTACATCAATGTGTTCCATAGCAAGCTAAATCAGTGACTGATTGAGGGTCAAACAAAGAGGAGTTGATTGGCTTCGTTTCAGCCCTCGTAAAGGTTGCAAACAAGTTACTCCCTCCATCCCTAAATTATTGTCTTGTTTGACCCGGCACTTGAATTAAGAAAAAACAATTGACTTGATTATTAATATTGATATAGTGTGCAGTTACTTTAATGCCTACATGAGCTTGAAACTCCCCATAATCTAAAAACCAAGTAAGGGGCAAAATGTATAGATGGTAAAAGTCTAAAAGGTGTTGTCCGGAAACTTTCAAACAAGACAATTAATTTGGGACGGACAAAAAAGGAAAATAAGGCAATAATTTAGGGACGGAGGGAGTATTAATTTTCTCTTCCCTCTTTTTTGGTCTTTCCGGTTCTTTCGCACAATTTTTCTTTTCTATAGCAAGTCAGCTATTGAAGAAGATCTAGATGGTTATTGTTTATATTTTTGAGAATCCACCATTCGAAAACCTTTGGATTTGGGCCAAAAAGGTTAGTTGCTCACCTTTCCTCTTTCGCCTCTCCAGGCAAGAGGCGATCGCCTTCGCTTCTTCAACATCGCCGGACTTGGGCGACGTATGGACTTGACGTCTTCTCAGGGGATGGCGGCCTTTAATAACTAATATCAAGTAAATTTGTCTAATCTAAGAAAAGTCAGATCCCCAAATTCCAAGATCCTCCCTTTGACGCCTTCACCACTTTGTGCCTAGGGAGACAAAGGTGGCTCGCTCTCTAACATTGTGGCTGATTTTTGAGGAGGCATCACCTCGGTCGCCTCTCCTAGGGAACTTTGGCTTGCGACAGATTGCACCGACCAAACGATACGATTAGAAACACGAATTAAGAGCCACATAAGACAAACCGAGACGACACGACACGAAACACGACACGAAAACACGAAATTATAAATTTAGTTAAAATAACGTTTATTATTATATTTATGATCAAATAAGATAGATAATACGAAAACACGATAGTGTGGCACGAACACGACACGATGACACGAATTGCCACCCCTACCTCTCGCCTCAAGCAAGCACCTCGGTTGCCTTTGATAACTATGTATAGGTAGATAACTATTAATGTGGAATGCACGCCAGTTAAGTCTCTTTTCGAAGAGAATTTTAAATTGGTAAGATAGGCTATTCACCCCCCTTAGCCTAGCTATAGAGCAATTTGATTCCTTACTGATAAGCCTAAGTTCCTTTTGATATTTCTGGAACAACAAGTGGTATCAGAACATACCACTACTGGACCCAACAGCTGGAAAGAATTTCATAACAGGCAAACAACAATTCTCCCTCCCTCCCTTTGTCTTGTATTGAGAGGGTGTTTAAAAGAAATGTTATCCTTCCATAGGACATCCCTAACGTGTAACAAAAGGCCGGTACAATACAAGTTTCACTCATGAAATTCTTTCAAAATCATTGGTGCTTGTGCGATTTTTCGGTATCTTAAAACATATCAAATGATGTTACTTGTTATAGCCTGAACTTTTTCTCAAAAAAAAACCAGTAAAAAATTCCACTTTCCTATCTCCTTGCTCCTCACAACCTACAGAATATGCATCCTTCTATGCCGATATCACCAAGCCAAAAACCACTAACAGACAAAGACGATCCTTCCTTCTCCAAATTTTCTATGATAGAGAGAGGAACCAGCACAACCAACAACCACAGAGTCTACTCTCTCTATAAGTAAAGCTGAAAGGAATAAGCTCCAGCAAATGATGTAATCAATGTTTAGCGGACAGTCGGGGTAACAATGGCAGTGGTTTTGGTGGTGGTAGGCAATGAGATGTTATTTTCGTGAGGCCAGGGTTGGTGATGCGTGAGAATGGAACATAGAAAGCCAATTGATGGTACAATCGATGAAAAAATAGACACGGTAAAGCTAGTAAGTTTTGAAAGTTGATTATTATAATACCTTACGCAATGGGTTTGGTTAGTGGCCGACTTGACATACTGAGAGACGTGCAACAAGAAGCTAAACCCGAGGCCTAGGTGTAACATAGAAAAGAAAATTATGTGGAAGAATGAACTTCTCATCTTAAAAAATACTCCCTCTGTCCCGGATAAATGTTCCTAGTTGATAAAGCACAGGAATTAAGAATGATGTTTAATAAAATGTATTCAGACAATAATACCGATAAACATTAATTGAGTTCAACTATTCTAAATAGTTGGGTTTCTTTGGGATGTGTTATATTAAATGAAGTTTTAAGAGTATATTAGGAAGAATGATAGAGAATAGGTAGATCAAAAGTCTTTAAGAACATTAATTGGGACATCCCAAAATAGAAAGTAGGAACACTTATCCGGGACGGAGGGAGTAAAAAATAAAGAATTAACACAGGTCAATTACTAATTCATGGCTAAAATATGCACGTCTCATCCTTCTTAATGGATGCAATGTAGTTCCTCATGCTTAAATAACATGAGATTACCCCAATAACTACAAGTTTTAGAGCAAAACAAATTCTACGAAACCAAATTATTGATAAACAAATTGTTTTCAAAAAGAAAGTAATAAATGTATTTGTCGTTACCTGAAGAATTGGATGGCAGGGCAAAGCAATGATGGAGATCACTAAGATAAGCATTTTCATGAACCTGAAATATACAAATCATCCCATTATTAATAATATCTAAGACACCAAGAGTAGTAGGAAGTTATCTTTCACAACATTTAATGAAGATATAGAATATTACCATTGACCCTCCTTCGACAGGGATCAAAAAAATATTCCATAAATAGGAAAACCGCAGATACTGCATAAATTTGATAACTCGGCTGGACTGGCAAGGAAAAATTTTATGGGTCTTTGTTGATTTGATTAAGACATGTAAAACCAAGCCCAACCCCAGATGAAGGAAGAAGATTGCGTTATGTCCAACATTCGGTGTAAATATCAGTCAGATTTATATGAACGTAAATTCTAAGAATATTCATGTAAATGCTACGAAGCCACACTTATGTGACCAACTGCAATGACCAAGGGGCGTTGCAGCTGGGCACGGGGCATTAGACCTACACATTGTTGGGTGAGAAATCAGAAAGAGTGTCCGTTGAACTTGGGGTTGGCAGATCTGAATAGGCTAGAGGTGCCGCATCAGCGAAAAAAGAGCAAGGGCAATGTAATAAGCTAGTGAAGTTACGAAGCTTAAAGTAGCAGCTTGGAATATAAGACTTGATAGGGAAATGGATGGAGTGGGTAGATACAACGGTTCGAAAAAATTAGCATAGCTTGTTCTGAAGAAACAAAATGAGCAGTGCAGTAAGAGAAATAGACCCAAAGCACTACAGCGAAGAAATACATGGAAATGGGGTTAGCATAGTAGTAGATAAGAGATTGAAAGATGTACAATAGGGGATAGTTTTAATATTTATAATCAGGGAAACATATGAATTATGTAATTACTGCTTATGCTCTGTCAATAGGGAGGATTTAAAGAATCAGTTCACGGGATATTGGGGAGATTTTAATGGTCAAGGAAAGAAAGAGAAGATATTTTGAGATTCCGTAACCTTCAAATGTTTTCAGCTAGTGTGTACATATATCATGCTAATAAAATTACATGTTACACTTAGCACCCTGGATAATAACACTTATTCTCTAACATTCTCCCTCAAGCTCGAGCATAAATATCATGGATTCTCATCTTGTTACAAATATAACTCATCCTAATCCCCTCAAAAACTTGGTAAACACATCAGCACATTGTTCACCAGACTTGACATAACTCTCAAGTATGTAAACTCACAGTGGAACAATTAAATAAATAATATTTTCTCAAAATCATCAATTTTAATAAAAACATAATTTTGTTACAATTTTAATGAAACAGAAATAATACATAAAATTCTTTTCTTTCAAAACCGAGCACTCCAAACGTTACGTTACTCCAAAAGCGCAGCTTTCAACTCACTGGTCATATGATCAATTGCACTAAAATAAAGAACCCGTTTGCGACCAGACGAGGAGAGACATGAAGTAGGTTTACCTATGTAAAAGAAAGTAGTAGAAGAGGTAAATGATGGTTGACACACCTAGAATTGTGAATAACGAGCATACTCCTCAACCGACATCATTACCATCTTGACGAAGCAACGGTTCTAGATTGAAAGATACATTAGCAAAACAAGTATCAGGAGGTCTTCCATATAGTTTCCAAAAATTGTGCCGCAAATGTCCTGTATCCCCACAATTATAGCATACTTTGACATCTTGATTTTCTCCACGGCCACGAGAATCATCTTTATGACCACCGCGACCTCCACCCCGAACCCCTCTACCACCTTTTCGATCACCACAGCAACCACTATCATAAACTCTAGTCCCTAGGGAAACTTGACTTAGAAGACTCACAAGAGTTGAAGACTCACCAACCCACCTGAGTAGGATTACATGAGGTACGCAGACACGAGCGAAAGCCTCAGAAAGGGAACAAATATATGTACCGGATAAAATTTGCGAGCAAGGTGTAGCAGTTTTTGGTTTGGCCTCAAACCAGCAAAAAAAAACCATAACACGAAGTTGCTCACGTTGTGCCTATCTGCATTCCTAAGACAACTTAAAATCCGCAAAACATTGAGTTATAGTTCGATCCTTCGATTCTGTTTAAGCACATTATGGGACAAGTCATAAAGGCAATTTAGATTGTTGCGTCCTAGAGTCCCAAAGTTCCTTAACTGTTTCAGCTCAACAACACTATCGGTCATTGAATTAAACATTTGTCCATACAAAAATGCATCATCCGGAATGCATGACTTAGCACCATCATCCATTTCAATTTTCGTGAGTGATCACTCTTCTCCATCGCAGTCAAACTCTTAAAGACCACCTTCCGCCACATTACATAGTTGTTACCATCAAGTTTCTAATCCGTAAGCTTGTTGGAGGCAGAGAGACAAGAGCAGAACAGTCTTTGTTGGCTCTGAACACAGACATATTAGCAACAACTACAGCCTACAAAAAATATCTTCAAAGGAGCCCAAGAACCTCACAAGCAAGAAAATGACTAGAAGCACTTCAAAGGAGCCCAAAAAAATTTCATGGCAAAAGAAAGGTGCACCGGAGTCTCCTCTGGTTGGGAAATCACCGTGTGGCATGTGCTGAGTAAAGGACCAGAGGATGACCTTTCTTGAAGCTAGGTCAATATACAAACTATTCTTCAGACGAACTGTACCCGTCTGCCAACACACAACAAACACCATAAAGCAGCAACACCACCTCCGTGGTTGGGCAACTTCCAATCACTGGTGCAAACCCTCGGCAACTCACAATCTCTATCGACACACCGAACGACTTGGTAACAGCGACAAACGACTCTCTCCATGGATCATGAAGAGAGAATAGAGGGGAAATGAAAAAAAAAAAAAAAAAAGAAAAAGAAGAAGAAACTAAATAAATAACCTTTGATCAGCAAAGGTTCATTATGGAGATCCCCGCTCTAATACCTTGTTGACAGATTAAAGAACGAAAGAAAGAGAAGAGATATTGAGATGTCGTAACCTTTAAATGGTTCGGCTGGTGTGTATGTATATCATGCATATAAAATTATATGTTACACTTAGCCCCCTGGATAATAACATCTAATCTGTAACACTTACGATCTAATGATAGCATACACATGTTAAGTCTAAAAGGAGGGAAGAACACCTTATAACCTCTAAAAGCGGACCAAATAAAAGTCAAATATATATTGTTCTAGCTAGGGATGTATATCTACTAACTTGTAAAGACTGTAAGCTAATTCCGGGAGAGAGTGTAAACTCAGAACACAGGATTATGATTTTACAGATAATACTAAAAAACAAATAACAACATAGAAGCGTGACTATAAATCCAAAAACTAAGCGGTGGAATTTTTAAAAGGAACCTATTAGGGTTGTATAAAGAATATAGGATAAAAGAAGAAACATGGAATATAGAGTAGAACTAACAAAATGTGGAGTGAGATGTCTAAGTGTTTAAGAGAATATCAAAAAAAGATTTAGGGGAAGCAAAAGGTAAAACACATATAGATAACGAAATGTGTATGGTGGTGGAATGAAAAAGTCCAAAAAGTTATCGAAAGAGATTCATATAGAACTTGCCAGAAATAAACATTTCCAAAAGATTTTGAACAACATAAATGTGCCAAAAAAAATAATAATAAGTAAGGAAAGCAGTGAAAGAGCTAATGATGAATTTGATACCAACTTAGATACAGAAGCGGCAGAAAAGAATGTATACGAACTTGTGAAAATTAAGGGAGGAAAACTTGGAATCATCAGGTAAAATAAGAACGAAGATTGTATCTTAATCAAAGATGACAAAATAAAAATACAACGGAAAGCATATTCTGAAAAATTAATAAATGAACATGTAGGAATTGCAGCCCTAGATGAAGATGAAATATTGAAGGCTCTAGGATGAGATGGAATTCCTACTGAGGTATGGAAGTTTTTCAAAGATGTAGGAGTGATTAGTGAAGATATTTAATAAGATCATGTTGTCAAAGAAAATGTCAGATGAGTAAAGAAAGAGCAATAATATGTGAATCTACAAAAATAAAGGAACAATCCAAAAATGTAAGATTATAAAGCTAAAATAAATGATTTATACACTTGTGCGTTCCCAATTTCCGATAGATTACATCAAGGATCGGCCTTAAGTCATTGACTTTTTTTTCCGTTGATTGAACATATAGAAGATGACATACCATGGTGCATGTTATTTGCCAATAACACCTTATTGATGAGGCAAAGACAGTAGTGATCAATAAACTAGAACACTAAAGAGAAGCTTTAGATATCAAAGGGTTTAAGTTCCTATACAACAACCTAACTTCATACAACTTTGGAAGCCCGAGCCAAAGCCCAAGAGTCGTACTCAGCCAAAGAAGGACTTTTAGTCAATTGGAATATTTCCTTGGTAAATTTGATTAGTATCATCATTTATTTAGTTGCTTTATTAATTAGGAAAATTATATTTTGTCTTAATAAGTTGTTTTCCTAGTCCTAGTAGTATTAGTTTAATCCGAGCCCTAGTCCTAGTATAATTAGGAGAATCTTTTAGTCTATAAATACTATTGTAATGCCTCAGAATTATTCCGAGAGTTGGTTATTAATTCGAGTGGAGCTTTAAACTATCTGTGTGTGCTTCTTCTTATCTCTTGTCTTCTCCTTATGTTATTCTTAATTATTACACCTTTCTAAACGCTTCCGCCTCAATTAGGCCTGCATTTCTAGAGAGCCTGCTATTAATGTCTCGAGTGCATCTCAAAACCAATTTGGTTTATGAGAGGTTTGTCCCCGAGATCCATATATTCAAGAGGCTAGACTTGTATTCACCCGATGTCGGTTTAGGGTCTCAACACGCCCTCTCACTTGTAGATATGCTCGAGGCTTACAACACAAACATATCAGCAAGAGAGTGGGTCATTTGGCCACTTAGAGAGCCTGCTCTAGTACCATATCCCTTAGAGAGCTTGCTCTAGTACCATATCAAAGTCTAGGTGCCCATCCCAAAACCAATTGGCTTATAAGAGGTTTGGCCCTATCCTTACATTTAAGTGGCTGGGTTTACATTACCCAAAGTGGGTTTAGTGTCTCTCAACCAAAGTGGGTTTAGAGAATAATCTGCTATGTTTAAGCATAGTCAAGATGTTCATAGCATATGTGAAGGATATAGTTGAAAAGTTTGGGGAAATTGTAGGCATAATTTTTTAAAGTGGACTCTTTAAGTGGAACATCCCAATATAGAATAGTGGACTCTTTGCCTGGAACGGAGGGAGTAAAAGATTACAAATTGTACATCAAACAGACTGAACAAAGCCAAGGAAAATGATAGAAAAGAAACTAGAACTGGAAATGAAGAATGGTTACATACCACACTTTCAGAATTATGACGACACCTTCCAGCACAGAAATCAAAAACACTTGTGTAGGTGCCTACCAAATTAATGATGAAACATTATCACACTCACGGAAACACTAAATATATCCACCATAGTAAGACATAAACTGAAAACAACCCACAATCTTCAACTCCACGGCTGTTTAAGGTCAATAATATTATCAGGTTGAAACTACTCCTACAACTTCTCCTAGATGGTTCAATAAAACATGGGTAATTATCCCAGTGGCTTACACTAAAAACTTCAGTTTTTTATGAATATAGAAGTTGTAATACATAATAATGTAGAATTTTACCTGCAGTTACTGGCTTAGCTATCTTCACCTTCAGTGCTAGATCCTTTGGTGTCTGCAAAATCAATGTATGACATAAGCGAGTTCCATATTCCAGCTGCTATGTATCCTCATTACCTTTATAATGAATTTCTTATACAGAAGAGAACTCAAAAGGAAAATTCCACATATATACCCTTGCAGGATTCAGGCAGCATGAAACGCAAAATTCATATGAGTTACAGCACTGTGAAGCAAGATTGCATCCTCTGCAAACAAAATTACAAAAAATGAGTTGAAGCAGTACGTGCTTATGGAAAGTGAACATTTACAGTTTGATAATCACTCACGGACAAGTGTACTGCTCTCCCTTTACTTGGCAGCAGTGGGACTGTGGATCCAGTGATAGTGCATCACAAACATAACCTGCAAATATTGAATAGTGGTAGAACTCAAAATACCAGGAGTAAGTCAAGTCTTCAAAATAGGCTAGATCAGATACCAACAAGTTCACAACCTATATATTGTAACACCCAAGGCTAATCTTGCCTCCCACACGTGTATTCTTAATAATCTTAATTTCATATGATTGCATTTAGTATTTAGACTCATGTTTATAGCTTCGCAAAGTTAGATGGCATGGCTTGGGTTCGGTTTGAAAACTCGACTTAGTTGCGAGTTTGATTGGCTTGTCTTGTGTTTAACCTTAGTATGGTTACATTCCATGATTTCATATCATGTTAACATGCCTTAGTATTGTCATTGGTCTGGCTTGATTCGCGAGAACGTAGTCATGATAAGCGTGACTTGTTAGTCTTTCACATGGTTGATCCGTCACAGATTGACGTTTGACCTCGTCATAGTTTCGTATTCGTTTGAGGTCGCCTCGATATCGAAGCGTGTGCACATATACATACATCGCTCACGTTGTGAAGCCTTGCCTTCGTTTAGACTCACGAACAAACGACAAGCATGTTAGTCTTGTCAGTTAACCCGTAAGTAGAGTTGTTTCGAGTGTCGTTTCGCGTGTTTATCTTCATGTACGATCCAGACTTATGTTCTTCATCATTCATGCATCAATGCAGGATGATTTGGTTGAGTTTTGAGTGAGTATCGACCTTGCTTTGGAGTTAGAAACATCCTAGGTTGATTTTACTTTATTGGGGATTGAATTGGTTGAATTTCAAGCCAAAAACTCCCAGATGTTGACGCGCTCGCGCCTAGAGCAAGACGCGACCGCGCCTTGGACTCTTTCAGAGACAAACTTCCAGTTGTTGGCATGCTCGCGCCACCTCCTTGGCGTGACCGCGCGCAGTCGTGCCCTGTTTTGACGAATTTTGTATCTTCTCGGGTTTTAAACATTTTTAAGTGGTTAAAATGCTCAAACAAGTCGGGAATTGAACCAAAACATTACCCCTTTGAATAAATGAAAGAATGAACTCTCATTCTCTCAACCTCCACCTCAATTCAGTCGTGCCCTAGAGAGAAATAATAGAGAGAAGAGAGAGAGTAAAGAGAGAAAACGTTGATTTCTTGGGCATCCGACGTCGGATCGACGATCCGACTTCAACGTAGCGGAGAGGGCGACGAGGGGATTCTTCCTAGCCAAACAATTCCAAGATCCATTGGTGGAATTTCGAATCTCCATCATCACCCACATTTTAGAGAGAGAGTTGACTTTGGGAGAGAGAAAGCTTGATTCGGGCATAAATCGTGGGTGGGATCGATGTGTGGACTCCGTAGCGGCGTAGAGGTTGTGGGAGAGTACGCTTTCACCCGAACCCACTTTGATTTTGTGAAGGATTTGCAATATTGGGTAAGTTACTAACCCTCTCCTTTCTTGTTTTAGCTTGAAAGCATGCTAGATCATCATATCCATGTTGAACATGCTATGATTGGTATTTCTATCATTATGAAATGATGTTATGTGTGGAAATCTATGTGTTTGAGGTTAGGGTTTGATATGAAAATGTTGGTTACGATTAGGGTTTTGATATAAATCCCCGTTAACATGGAATTAGTTAAGGTTTGTAACTCGGGTGTGAATCCCGAGTAATAACGACAATGATCTTACTATGAAACATAGCATTAAGACTCATTGAGTCAAATTTGGGATTTAATAACGTAGTAGGAGTAGCGTGTTCCAATCCTACGACGTTTAAAACTTGTTTGTTCATGCAAGCCGTATAACCGAGCTCTACGCCAAATTCATTGAATAGGATTAGCAATTCACGAGTTGCCTACACACGTGCACGTTAGGGTACGGGAACGTTGAAGACTAGAATCTTGGATCGGACTCCCATTCCATGTGATTTAGAACAAGTGTGCTTGAGGGCACTTGCAGTATAGACTTAAGAGATAGTCTTGACATGCTTTGAGCATTGATATGAGTGTAGCGTTTGGCACTCCATGTGTATAAGACTAATTAGGTGATCTTGATGTGTTATGAGGGGCTATAAGTGTCGTCTCAATATGTGAATGTGAATAGACTAAATAAGTAGTTCTAATGTGTTTGTGATTGAGGATCAAAGGTGTGCCTCAACGTGTGGTTAATTATAGACTAAACGGGAAATCATAAAGTGTGATGGAATTACATGCAAATATGTGCTTGTTATAATTGGGTGGATACGAACTAAGGATGTAGTCTTAAGGGTTTGTGATTATAAATCCAATATGTAACCTAGATGTGTTGGCAATTATAGACTAACGATATATTTTTGATATGCTTGGGTTTGTAGACTAAAACTGTAGTCTCAATGTGTTTGTGGGTAGACAAAATACATAGTTTTGAGGTGATTGACTTGATGTGCCAGACAATGATCGTGTAAATAGGGACTAAGTAGATAGTCTTCATGTGGTTGAAGTATATGCTAGGTAATGTTTAATGGTAAGAGTGTTAACCAGTTGGTAAAGGATGAGTTCACAAAGTTTGGAACTTACCCTAGTTGTAAATGTCTACTTGAGCATTGCATTTTCTAGGTTATGTAGCTATACATAGCCTTCATGCGTTAAGTGATTATTATGAGTTGTTGCATTGATTTCTGCACACACCCCTCAATGCTGGCCACAGTTGAGATGTAGCCCCATTGTTGTAGCAATATGCATGACTTTGGTTAACTATTGAACCCGAGTGAATTTTCTCGGGGACGTCGATACATCTTACACAAGCATCGAGGCACGAATGGTTTTACTTTGTGTATTGCAGGCAAGGACACGGCACTTTCAGTTTGTTTTGTAGGACCAACACAAATATATGGGGGATTCATGTGTATGACAGGAGCAAAACACATATGTGTATATATATGCATATAATTGTCATTCTAAGGTGTATTGCAGGAGTAACGCAACGGTTCCAGGTGGAACTCACAACTATTGAAAGGTGTTATTAAGTAGCATAATTGTGGATACATTATGCTACAAGGTTATAAGTTGATGTTGATGTGCCGAACGATTGTATGGTACACGTTTACAGCTTTGGTATACTTAATTATAGATACCATGATTATACTAGAACTAACTATATTCCATATTGTGTAATTGTAGCTTGCTGAGACTTTATGACTCACCCCGTTATTGTTTGTTGTTTTCGTTAGGTGCAGTCCAGGGAATTCTCGGCAAGGCCGGGCGAGGCCGTTTGATAGCTCGCAGGCAGTTCCTTTGAGTAGTAGCTCTTCGGAGCCTATTCATAGTTGTGTTTATTTAGTTCAGTGAGGACGATGGTCGATGTAAAGTTATGTAAACTTTACAGATTGGTAGCATTGTACTGTAACCTTTTTGATCGATGTATTCTTTTGGAGCCGACACGTGATGTTGAGCCTATGTATATAGTTCTAGTTTACTTTTCGTTCATTTTCCTGAGTAATGCTTTAACTCATGGTTTGCAGTTGTTTCTCCGGCATGTATTAGCCGTCGAGGTTGTTGTTGTTTCCGAGTTATAGACTTGCGGTTTTGTTTTATAGTTGGGTTCCGGGCAGAAGTTCCGCTGACGACTTGTTTTATTTTCGGCACTTTTGTGGCCGTTGGTGGTTAGTTGGGCGCACGTGTTGTTATGGCACGTGCATTGTAGATTTGTATATGCATTATAGGCTAGATTGGCGCACTGACCTTGGGATTCCGTTTGGGGTCCGGGTCGGGCGTCACATATATCACAACTCACTTCATATTCATAATATAATCAACATGAGTCAAAATCACCTTGTAAAATTAGCAAATCAGAATCATGTATAAAATCCATTAAAAGAGCACTAACATATTGATTGATCTTTTTTCCTTGGTATCTTTAAGAGGTCTGTTGACTTTTGTCCAACCAATACAGGTTGAGCCCTTCAAATATGTATTATAGGCCAGGATACAGTTAAATGATCCAGATTATTCACAAGAGCAGTGCCCTAGGATTGCATCTTCAACAATTAGTGCATTGCACTATCATATGTACATGAAATGTGTTTCGCCTTGAGTTGAGAATTAAATTCCAACTTCTCAACCTAACTAATTAAATTTGATCCTTGATTACAGGATTTAATAACGTATGAGGGCCTGAACCATGTTAGCATGGCATGTTGTGCTTATTGACACCACCAGCTTGCGCTGGCACATGTACTCCTCTTTGGTTCACCTCCACCATAGTTTTTAGGAATTCTCCTAGGCAGCCAAACGTGTTTGAATATTCTAGCAGAATGCTCATTTAGCTGCTTGCCTCTGTTCTCATAGCTCACATAAACAATATGGGGAGAGAGAGAGAGAGAGAGTAGAAATGGGGGTTTGAGAATTGAACTGATTTTTATCAAATATCACCAATGACAAGCAACGGTGTAGATGAGAAGAATTTAAGTAGTTGTCATAGGTTTGGAGAGGTAGATGTATGCTATCTAACTCCTTTTTGCAAATTGATTCTCAGGGTTGAATGTCTGACATATTGCTATCATATTTACGAGATTAAATGCCAAACGTAAGTATGACAATATTCTTGCACCTCTTCATTCGAGCTGCCAGGATTGATTGAATAGCAGTTGTAGTTGCATAACTGGAATCAGAACTGATTCATTTGGAATTGTAGCTATTAGACTTGAGTTTAGCCAAAAACAAAAGTCATCTTTGATTAATTATGAGTGCATTTCAGCTATCACTGCTGCCCTGGACTCGAATACCTAAAGTCATTAAAACAGCTTGCATCGGCCAAATACTTTACATGCTGCCTAAAGCCTAGTTTGGGTATCCGTCAGTGTTCGAAAAATCGGCCTAGGCGCCCGTCTAGGCGCTAGGCGCCCCCAAAACGCCGCGCCTAGGGCCAAATCGGGTAAAAAATCGTCAACGAAAAAAATCGCCGTCTAGCCGCTTAGCCAAATTGCATTTTTTTATTTTTATTTTTAATTAATTTTTTTTTTTTTCAAAAAACAGCGTCGTTTTGGTTTAAAAAAACAGAAAAACCTAAGTTAAGTAAGTTTGTTTTCCATACTTTATATGTTGTATTATTGTTATTTTGTTTTAAAGTTTAAACTTTGAAGTTTGGAATGATACTATTAAATTTGGTTTTAATTTTTTACTATTAATCTTGTAATATGATCATTATTTTAGTTTATTTTGTCATATTTAATTATTTACTATTGTTGCAGCAGGTATTGATTATTGAATTAAATTTTAATTTTAACTTTTAATCTTGTAATGTGACCATTACTTTTAGTTTATTTGGTTATATTTAGTTATTAATATTGTTGCAGCAAGTATGGTATAAACTTATTGTGTAATTATGTCTCAATTTCTAGACCCCGCCTAGGTCCCGACTAGGCCCCTAGGCGCTAGGCCCTGCCCTGGCGCCTAGCGCCCGCCTAGCGATTTTTAGAACACTGGTATCCATTCTTTGTTTTGCTAAAATATATTCTGGTTAAATGAGAAATGGTGTTAACTGAATGCAGTTTAACAAAGCATGTGATTACTCACTATTAAGTGTTCAACTCGGTTGAATGGATCAATTTTGCTTTTAGAGTTGAAAGAATCCAACCTCCTTTTGAGTTTTAGCCTAAAGTGAAACCCTTCTTTGATTGAGTACGCCTGCATTACAGTTGTGAGTGCTTCACTTGCCAGTTGCCATAGAACACCCAAAGACCATTCAAACAGCCTACATTGATCAAATACTTTACAGGCCGCCCCAAAGACTAGTTCAGTTACTTTTTCCTTGTTTTGTCCAAATATACTTTTCTTGAACAAGAATAGGTGGTCTCGAAGGCAATTAGATAAAGCGAGTTGATAACTCGCTTTTTTCTTGTTCAACTTAGTTGAATGGATCACAATTTGCATCTAGATAGGAAGGAATTCTACCTCATATTGAGTTAGCGTAAAATAAAATCCTTCTTTGATAAACTATATGCACTTCAGCTATAAGTGCTGCCTCACCTTCTAACATCTAAAAATCATTAAAACAGCTTACATCAGCCAAACATTTTACATGCTGCCCCAAAGCATAGTTTGGCTAACCCTTCCTTGTTTTGTCCAAACATACTTTTACTTCAATGAAAATCGGTACTGGAATGCAATTGAAGAAAACATGTGAAATCTTGCATGTGATTACTCTATTTTTTGTGTTCAACTTTATTAAATATATTGGGTTGCTACTCCCCAAATCTCTTTTTCTTTTTTTTGTGTGGCAACAGAAGCGAGCAAACAATAGATTGCACAATAATCAATGATCAAGCAATTAGGGATTGGAAGAAGAAAGAGTATTTGGAGTTTTAACACTGTGTATATTGATATAATAACCTTAACCACGTTTTAGGGTTACAACTTATATATAGGATACAAGACCAAACTCTAAACCGATACAAATAAAAAAAATTGTGAACGGCCAAAAACAGGACAATGCGACCGCTGCGATTTTCCTTGCCCTATTCCCACAATCTGTACCGCGGGGGGATACGCCTCCCGCACCTACCAAGTCCTACATGCCTAGAATCGATCCATCCATTCTAACAATCTCCACCTTGGCGAGCATTCACCCCTTAGAAGATAAAAGAACCTAACAACTCAAACCTCAACTTGGCATCTCCGTAGGACTTGACTTCCACATCCCTAACACGAAGAGATGTGCAACAAACCAAGCAATGCTTGAACTTGTCAGTAGTAACCGGCTTCGTCAACATCTCTGCAGCACTCTCCGTGGTGTGAATCTTCTCTAGCAAAACATCTCTCATATCAATCAACTCCCTAATCTTGTGAAATCTTACATCGATGTGCTTGGTCCGTAAATGATAAACATGATTCTTTGCTAAGAAGATTGCACTTTGAGTGTCACAATTTAACAACACTCTACCTTGTTGTATACCCAATTCTCTGACTAAACCCCGAAGCCATAAGGCTTCCTTTGCAGCTTCAACAGCCGCCATGTACTCCGCCTTAGACAATGCAATAATCGACTCAACCATAGATCTCCACATATGGGTCCTCCTGCAAGGGTAAATGCATAACCCGTAGTCGACCTCCTACGATCCAAGTCACACATAATCTGAATCAACATACCTTACAACTGAAAGCTCCACACTTTGCCTCTCAAACATAATGTCATAATCCATAGTGCCCCTTAAGTATCTGAAAATCCACTTGACTGTCTCGCAATGCTGTCTACTCGGATTCACTATATACTTGCTCCTCACACTAATTGCTTGCGCCAAATCAGGCCTAGTGCAAACTATAGTATACATGAGACATCTCACTGCACTTGTATAAGAAACGTTTGACATCTTCTAAATCTCTTCATTAGTCTTTAGGGAATCTGAGGTAGATAAGTTAAAATGATTCGCCAATGGTGTCCTTATAGGTTTCGCATCTCCTATGTTAAACCTCTGTAAAACCTTCTCAATATAGCCGGCTTGAGACGACCACAATCTCCTAGATTTCATGTCTCTGCGAATCTCCATCCCAAGAATCTTCTTGGCCGCCCCGCAAATCCTTCATGTCAAACTTTTTACTCAACAAGGTCTTCAATTTATTAACCTCGTTAGTACTCTTATTAGCGAGAAACATGTCATCCACATACAGTAAACAGAAAAATAATAGAACCATCGTCAAGGCTCTTCACATACACGCAACAATCATACTCACACCGCCAATCGTCAATACTGATCATATAAGAGTCAAACCTATTGTACGCCTTGGATACTGCTTTAGCCCATAAAGTGACTTTTTCAATTTACATACCAAATGCTCAGGTCCAAGATGCCTACCTGAACCCCTATTGTTGCTCCATGAAAATCTATTCTTCTAACTCACTATGAAGCAACGCAGTCTTTACATTCATTTGCTCCAACACCATATCATGATGCGCTACAAGCCCCAACACAATCCGAATAGAAGTATGTTTAACAACATGAGAAAAAATTTCATTGTAATTTATCCTTTGTTGTTATGAGTACCCCTTTGCCACCAACCGAGCCTTGAATATTTTCCCCCTCTTTTTCTGATACTGCTTCTTTCCTCTTGAACACCCACTTACAACCAATAGCACGCTTCCCTTTAGGAAGCTCCACCAAATCCTATGTATCATTCTTGTGCAATGATGCCATTTCCTCCGCCATAGTAGTTACCCATCTATCTTTCTCAGGACTTTTTATTACTTTCTGAAAAAGTAATTGGGTCTCTAAGAACAAGGGCATAGGAAACCATACCTGACAGGTGGTTTGATTGCTTCCCAACAACTGAAGTACTAGCCTCTTCAGTTTCTTATGAAGTTACCTCTGAATTCGGAAGAGTGTGTATTTTGTCATTTCTTAACAATCGGTGGCCGAATTGCAACCTTCCCCAATATATAGTGGCCCGATTGTGTATTTTGTCATTTCTTAACAATTGAATTACTTAACGTCAAAAAAAAAAAAATTTGCCCTAGATTTCTAATAGGTTATGTGAAAACATATTATGAAACAACCGTAACGAGTGATCTCTAATATTCTTAGTTTGGCTATTAAGATCAATTAAATCTTGCAGCTATTTGGTCTAATCCAACACAAGAATATTTCTCAGGGTAGAGCGAGAAATTCCCTGGATAATTCGGAATTGGAAATGCATATTGTTTCAACCAGTAGATACTATTATATAGTGCAACAGAAACACAACTTGGGAAAGAAAGAGGTCTACCATTATCATCAGCTAGTAAATATCTTCCTTGGGCAGTTGTTTTGCAAACTTGTTTATCTTGAAGGGTGATATCCATCCTACAATGTTAAAGTGGAAGCAAGTTTAAATCATTGAGAACAAAGAAAAAAATTTGCTACATCACTTATCACATAATATACATACCTACACAAATACATACATATATATTGGGAAAAGCATACATCCCCTCTAACTGTCACAGGCTAGCCTTGTCGCCTAATTCATTATGACAAATATGCCCTTTTTGAATGGGATAAGCTTCTTCGATTTATAGTGATTCATGTAACACAAAAGATTTTCCCCATTCGTTTTTCCTGTCAAACTGCACATCCAACCCACCACCATTGCCTTCCAATCCCTCAGTGCTCGGCCATTGAAGTAGCTGAGATAATTTGATGACAATCTTGCTTTCAGTTTGATGGGATTCGATAGATCTTCTACATTTCCACAAAAATATCAACGATTATTCACGTAATCACGTCTGACCTCTGATTATTTATAAAGCTGGTCAGTCTAAAAAACTAGTCACTTGTTAATTAACCACGGAATTTTTCCAAATTATACCTGCTACCTAAACTATCTCCCCACATATCCTTTTTCCCAATTTTTTGAAAATGGATATTTAGGGAGATAGTTTAGGTATGAGGTATGTTCTAGAAAATTATTCAATTAACTACAGTATTAAGGGAAGAATTTCTGTCAAATTTTCAGTCAACAAGTTCGCCCATGGAACACGGAGAAAAAGAGGTGGTAAGAACTCAGAACCCTTTGGATAAAGAATTGGCTGGATCTTTTAGTGGTGGTTGGTTTTTAGTGAACAGAGCTTTGGTTAATGATTGGAAAGGAATGCCAACAATGTTTCGATACCTTTGAAGAAATGCCAAAGAAATCCCAACTTCAGAAGCTTTCACCGTTAAATGATTTAGGGCTAATAAATCAGGGGACAATGCTACCTTACAGCAATTAGAAGGGAAGTTAATAAATATACATGGTTAACCTCTTATCAATTTTGAAACGCCCAAACCGAGTGGCAGATCCCGAATAGGATATAGGACTCCTCCCCAATGTTAGTCCAACTTTGGAGATTCGAAATACAAGTGGAATACAAGGGGTCTATATTCTAGTGAATAATCCACTACTCCAGAATTAATAGGTAGCAACTCCGAAACGGGTTTTTTGCCTGTCCGACTATTTTAGGGTTTAAATAAGTGTTGCAAGTCATATGTATAATGTAAATAGTGTAGGGGTTGAAATTGTATTTATCTTGATGTTCTTAGGATTATAAATACTTTGCCCAAACCAAATTATAGGTTACGGCTTCTCAATATATTGTTCTCTTCTGTAGTATTTAGTAACATGGTATCAGAGCAATAGGGCTCGATCCATTGAATTAACTGTGAACCCAAGTAGAGTTGACTACCTTAGGGTCCCTCCTTGTCGAAGGGACTGTTTTGGAGTATTGAAGATCAGAACTTTGAGGCTTCTTGCAGACGTGAACAGTGATCGTGAACGGTGATTTCGAAAAAGAAAAAAAATCTAATCATATTTTTCTTTACTTCTTTGACGTATATTTTGATAGCTGAATCTACGAATGAGAAGAAATCTCTTGTCACAAAGATTGTTCTAGTGTCTATGAAGATTAATCATGAGAAATTGAATGAGAGTAACTATTTTGAGTCGAGTAAGACTGTGCGAATATTTCTTCGTAGTATTGAGAAGGATAATAATGTGACTGATAATCCACCTTCGGATCCTAAGTCGGAAGAAGGGAAGGTTTGGTTAAGGGAGGATGCACAACTATTTTTGCCTATCAGGAAATCTATTTCACCCGAGATCACTCCCTCGGTGAACCATTGCGAGTTTTTTAAGGAACTTATGGAGTACCTTGATTTCTAATTTTTTGGCCAAGGTAACAAGAACCGTATTTATGATGTGTGCAAGGCTTTTTATCACCAGAAAAGCAGGAGAAATCTTGTGAAATATTTTATGGATTTTAAGAAAGTGTATGCGGAACTTAATACACTTCTTCGTTTTAGTCCCGATGTGAAGGTTCAACAGGCTCAACGATTGCCACAAGAGTTTGCAACTACAAGATCACAAATACTTGCTAGCCCAGAGGTTAGTTCCCTTCGAGATGCTTATAGTAGAGTTGTGCGTGCTGCAAGTGAAGTGCCACATTCTACTATCCCAAGTGAGTCAAGTGCTCCTGTGACTCAAAGCTCATGGAATGATGGCAGGCGAGGTGGTCAAAGTACACGTGGTGGTAGAGATCATAGTTAATAAAGGCGGAAGGCGAGAGTCGGGCGAGCAAAAGGAGAACAAGGCGAATAAGGCGATAATTAAGAAAAAATTATTAAAAAATATTATATGTTGTAGATTTTTTCAAAAACTATTTATAAATAAAAATACTTTATGTAACTTAGTCCACAAATAATAAAAATAACACTATTTTTAACTTTTAAGTTATGTATTTAAACAAAAAAAATATACATTTTTTCTTGAAAATTCAAAGATTAAAGGTGGATTCTCAAAAATATAAACAATAACCATCTATATCTTCTTCAAACCAGTCATCCAACTTTGAATCTGACGTGTACACTCTCCGGTGACCCTATCTCTTCAGTCCAGTGAGATTCCGGCGTCCGCCACGGGGAAACTTTTCCGGCGAGATCAGCCGGTAAAAATTACATGGATTTGATCGCCTTCTCAAGGAGATGACAAATGTGGCCTTGAATTAGGAAAATATTTAGTAGATCTGTCTAGATCTAAAAAAATATGTCTAGATCTAAAAAAAAAAATTTCAAAATCTGCCAAAGTTCCACCGGGCATCGCCTTTGCGCTTCTCGCTTCGCGCCTAGGCGAAACACCCGGTTGCCTGGGGTTGCTTCTCTAACATCGCCTCACCAGAGATTTTTGAGGCGACATATCCTCGCATCGCCTCACCTCTCTCCTTGAAGCGCTTCGGTCGCCTTTAATAACTATGGTAGAGATGGTGGAAATTTTAGGAGAGGTAGAGCTGGTACTCGAGGTGGAGGTCGTAGTTAGGGTAAACAACGAGGTCATAGTCAAGGTGATCAACGACTGTGTCACTGTTGTGGGGAATCAGGTCATTTCTAGCGTTCATGTTGGAAGCTACACGGCAACATTTTGCCAATGTAGCTACTCTTGATAGTGCTAGTGAATCTTCAGCTATGCCTCAACCGTCGTTATTATCTCTGCAAATGCTAAGTTCACTCGGTATCAAGCTCTACAACAATCAACAAATCCTCCTAAGGCTACTATGGTCCACTCAGGTAAAACCACCACATGCCTTGCATCATCCTCTCGTATATGGTCATTGATTTTGGTTCCATAGACCACATGACAGGTGATATGGATACCTTGTCATCATTTACTTCATTATTCTCTCATCCTAGTGTTACTTTACTTCCTCTCTTTCATTGTCTTCTGTCTTGTACCTGCCTGATTTTCCCTTTGATTTACTATTTGTTAGTAAAATTACACGTGCTCTAGATTGTAGTGTCTTACTTTTCCTCGATCTTTCAGGATCTTACGACGAGGATGATTATTAGTAGAGGATGCAAGTCAGGGGGCCTTTATATTCTTGACGGTGGTTCCCGGGTGCCGAGCCAGTTGCATGTTCCAGAATTATTCTGCCATCAGATTCATTGCCGGTCGAGGCATCATCTTTATCGAGTTTGAAGAAATTGTGTCCTAGTCTATATTCGTTATCTAGCTTTAGAGTGTGAGTTTTGTCAATTCGCAAAACATGATTAAGTGTCTTATTTACCTAGGGTCAATAAACGGCTGCGTCCCCCTCTGAGTTAGTTCTTTCAAATGTTTGGGGCTCTCCTCCTTTTAAGTCTAAATTGGGATTTCGGTATTTTGTTACGTTTGTTGATGACTAATCTCAAGTTACTTGGTTATATTTTATGAAAAGTCGGGATGAATTATTTTCAATAATGTCGTCTCTACTGAAATTCAAACTCAATTTAATCTTTCTGTTCGTGTTTTGAGAAGTGACAATGCAAAAGAATATTTTTCTAACCCATATCAATTGTACATGTCGAGGCATGGTATGCTTTGTGAATCTTCTTGTGTTGATACACCTCTTCAGAATAAGGTGACTGAAAGGAAGAATAGACATTTACTAAAAGTTGCGAGAGCTTTGACATTTCAAATGAAAGTTCCTAACGTATTTTGGGCGGATGCAGTTTCTACCGCTTGTTCCTCTGTCCTTAAAGGTGAAATCCCTTTTTCGGTCTTGTATCCAACCCGTTCTTTATATCCGTTATCTCCATGCATTTTTTGGTGCACTTGTTTTGTTTGTTATGTTCGTCCTCGAGTTTTTAAACTAGATCCAAAGTCTCTTAAATGCATTTTTTTGGCTATTCTCGTCTAAAAAAAGGGTATCGTTGTTACTCACAAACTTGGGTCGTTATCTTGTTTCTTATCTTGTTTCTGCTGATGTGACTTTTTTCGAGTCTTCTCCATTTGTTGGAGCATCTTCCTCCGATGGTGATAGCGAAGAGGCAGATTTTTTGGTTTATACAATGCGACCTCCACCTTCTTCAAAACTCGAGTCTTCTCCCTCTAATCTGTTGCGTCTTCCGGTTACTCAAGTTTATTATCGCCGATCACATCTGACTACAAAAAAGCATGATGTCTTAGACTCACCTCCTAAACTAACTGCGACTCCTCCGTTGGGTGATCCAAATCTAGATCTTCCTATTGCCTTACAAAAAGGTAAGCGTACTTGTACTCGCCCTATTTCTTCATTTGTGTCATATACTCATTTATCACCATTTTGTGTTCCTTTATTGCTTCTCCCGATTCTGTTTCTATTCCTAAATCTGTGTCAGAGCTTTGTCCAACTTGAGTTGGCGGGCTGCTACGGAGGAGATGCTTGCATTAGACCATAATGGTACTTGGGACCTAGTTCACTTACGTGCACGTAAATAGACTATTGGATGTAAGTGGGTTTTCACTGTTAAGGTCAGATGGTTTTGTGGCACGCCTTAAGGCAAGGCTTGTTGCTAAAGGGTATGCAGTCTTATGGTGTTGACTATTAACATTTTCCCCCGTTGCTAAACTTGCATTTGTGCGGTTGTTTGTATCTCCACAACAAAATGGAATTGCAGAGAGAAAGAACAAACATCTCTTAGAAGTTGCTAGGTCCTTAATGTTTTCAACTAAGGTACCAAAATATTTGTGGGGTAAGGCTATTTTTACAGCTACTTATTTAATAAATAGGATGCCTTCAAAAGCTTTGAAGTTTCAAACCCCATTAAATTGCTTTAAGACGTGCTTTCCTTTATCTAGGCTCTCAAATGACCTTCCTCTTAAAGTGTTTGGATGTGTTGCTTTTGTGCATGTTCATGATAATAATAGAGGGAAATTGGACCCTAGGGCAAGGAAGTGTGTCTTTGTTGGCTATCCTTCAAACCAAAAAGGGTACAAATGTATTGATCCAATAACTAAGAAATTTTTTATCTACATAAATGTCACCTTCTTTGAAAACAAACCTTTTTTTCCATCTACTCATCTTCAGGGAGAGAAATCTGATGAAGATTCGAATTTTGGCCGGTTCATTAATGATTTTTTACCAGATTATCTTGGTTATAAAAACGATCAAAGTTATACGGGAACTAGTGAATTTGAGAATGTTTTTCAACAAAAACACAAGGAGTCTGAGATTATGGACAATACTAAAATATATATGGATGCAATTCACAAATCAACTAAAATGTCTCAAATAATGAAAATTTGGATCAAATATCTATGCCGATGAAACTCAGAAAAGAGAAGGTATGTGTGTGAGGCAAGGTGGTATTCAAAATAAAGGGAAAGTCTATGTAATGAAATATCCAGAACGAGAAAAGAGAATCAACAACTTGGAGCATGGTCGAGAATCTGAACCAAGGACAAGAGGTTGAAGACCAATCAGGTAAATCACAGCCCGAGTTTAGTCCTGTTATATCAATTCCTAGTCCAGATTCCACAATAGAGTCAGATAAAACTCAAGAGATGTCAGCTCCTATTCTCAGTTCTGAGTTAGAGGTAGATAAAACTCTAGAAATGCCCATTGCTCTTAGAAAAGGTACTAGAACCTGCACCATACATCCTTTGTATAATTTTTTATCTATTCAGAGTTTGTCTTTGTTATTCCAAAGAATATACAAGAGGCTCTAGAAGTTTCTGAATGGAGGGAGGCAGCTCTTGAGGAGATGAGAGCTTTGGAAAAAAATAGAAGCTGGGAAAAGGTTGATCTTCCAAATGGAAAGACTCCAGTTGGATGCAAGTGGGTGTTTAGAGTAAAGGACAATTCAGATGGTTCTCTTGAAAGATATAAAGCTCGGTTGGTTGCCAAAGGTTTTACACAAACTTATCGTATTGATTATTCTGAGACCTTTTCTCCGGTTGCTAAGTTGAACACTCTGAGGGAATTACTATCTCTTGTAGTTAATTTGGATTGGTCATTAGATGTTAAAAATGCCTTCTTGAATGGTGATTTAGAAGAAGAGGTGTACATGGAAGCTCTTCCAGGGTTCACTGACAAGTTCGGGAAGAAAATTTGCAGATTAAGAAAGTCTTGATATGGGCTCAAACAATCTCCCATAGCCTGGTTTGAGAGATTTACAAAATTTGTAAAAACCTAAGATTTTTCACAAGGACAGTCACACCACACATTGTTTATGAAGGTCTCAAGAGAAGGAAAGATTGCTATATTGATTGTTTATGTTGACAATATTATCCTGACCGGTGATGATGTTTAGGAAATGAAGAGGTTGAAGAAGAGTTTGCCGTCCAAATTTGAGATAAAAGATCTTGGACAACTGATATATTTTCTTGGAATGGAGATTGCTAGATCAAAGAAAGGAATAGTGGTTTCACAACGGAAATATATTCTCGATCTCCCAGAAGAAACTGGGATGACTCAATGCAAACCTTCAGATTCTCCTATAGAATTTAACTCCAAGCTTGGAGAGGTTAAGGAATTCATTCCTGTTGACAAAGGCTGATATCAACGTTTGGTGGGAAAACTGATTTACCTATCCCATACCCGACCAGATATTTCTTTTGTTGTTAGTATGGTAAGCTAATTCATGCATTCTCCTTATGAAGAACACATGGAAGATGTATACAGGATTTTAAAGTACTTAAAAGGAACCAGGGAAAGGTTTATTTTTCAAAAAAAGTAATGAGCATGGAATTGAAGTTTACACTGATGCAGACTAGGTTGGATCTGTTACTAATAGAAGATCCACTTTTGGGTAATGTACCTTTTTGTGGAGAAATTGGTGACCTGGAGAAGTAAAAAGCAAAGTGTGGTAGCTAGGGGCAGTGCCGAAGCAGAATATAGAGCGATGCCAATTGAGTGTGTGAAATACTCTTGGTTAAAGAGAATTTTAAACAAACTTGGCAGGTTAATGGACCTTCCTATGAAGTTGTTCTGTGATAATAAGGTTGCTATTAGCATTGCTAATAATCCGGTACAACATGACCGTACCAAGCATGTAGAGATTGTCGGACATTTCATAAAGAAAAGCTTGAAGATAAAGTTATTTGTATTCCATTTGTGCCCTCAACACACCAAATTGCAGATGTCTTCACCAAAGGGTTACTAAGGCAGAATTTTGACTTCTTTGTAAGCAAGTTGGGCATGATCAAAATCTATACACCAACTTGAGGGGGAGTGTTGGTAATTTAGGAATAAAGAGTTGCATAAAATAGGGATGATTTGCTCTATAAATTAGGGATAAGTTGCTGCATGAATTAGGGGTAATTAGCTGCGTAAATTAGGGGTAATTAGCTGTTACCTTTTGTTTTCCTAATTTGTTGTGATTCTCCTTGATTTGAGGAGAAAGTTAGGGAAAGTTAGGGTTGTTAGCTTTCTATTTATTTTGGTTGTTCTTTTCTACTGCTTGTAACAGAAAATGAGAAGGAATACAATTTCTCTCTTTAGTTTCTTTCATGTTCCATGAACTTCAAGTCTATAGAGTCTTAGATCTTTTCTTCTCGAGTCATTCGTTCGTAAGAGCCTTTGAGTCTTCATTTTCTTTCTAACCAGTCAAACAATCAGTCTTCGAGATCATAATGTACTTCACTTTACTGCCAAGTATCCTCTGATTATAAAAATCTTTGAAATGATAAGTTGACTTGCTTGAAAAACATGATAAAAGATTAATTTGTCAATGATGAATTCTTTTGAAGATCATGGACCCGCAACCAATTAAAAAAAAAACAAACCAGGTGGAATAATTCAACAAAACCTGTGTCCGGAAAAATTTGTCAAGGAGATACTCATGACAGAATTGGGGGCTGGACAATCATCAGAAATGAGTATACCAGTTGAAGATCTGATTGACGGACAAGATGCTGTAAAAAGGACTGTGTTTTCAAATTAAGGGAATGCTAGGGCTATTGCAAAAATTCATCCCCAAATGCAAAAGAACGAATGCTTCGAGAGAGTAAAAAATAATAATAATAATAATAATAATAAAATATCTCAAGCACTCAATATCTTTCAAGCTCACTTCTTCCCTAATAAAGTCCAACCATTTCTTCGACTAGTTAGCTGATTCAAGAAAGGTTCGTTAAGAAATCCAAGCATCTGTCAAGAAAATCAACCACTAGTAAATATCTTAGATTGCGGCCTCCACCGAGGAACGTAGACAGCCTTCGAATTCGGTCTCATCGTCATCGTCATCGTCACTCTCGCATCAACAAAGAAAATTCAATCTCCATGAATACTATTGGGTAGTCCTTTGACAATTGGCCAGATATGATTTGAATTGAGATTGATCACTTGCCAAAGTACATGAAATAACTCAAAATATCAAAAGATGGGACAAGAAAGGTCCAAAATGAAAACTGTTGGAAACTTAGAAAAAATTGAATTCAGAAATCTCAGGTAGTGTTTGGTACATTTTTGTTTCTTCATTCTATTTCACATGTTTCTATTTCACTTTGTTTTTGTTTCATTTTGTTTCTAGAAACAAAAACACGTTTGATAACAGTTTCTATTTCTATAATGCAAAAGAAACAGAAATATGTCATGTTTGACAAACATTTCTATTTCCTTCACAAAGTTAAATTCTTTTCCCAAAAATATTAACACATTACAATTTACAACTTCATGATGTATTATATATATCCAACTTAAAAACCATAGAATAATAATTCACATTTCATCCATTGTTCAAAAAATGAAATTGTAGATAAAAATAAAAAATAAAAATAATCATTTTAACATGGAATAACACAATAAAACAGTCCACAGTGCCACCTCAAGTTTGATAGTTGCAGTGGAGATGAGAGAGACGGTGGTCGTGGGAGACGTAACTCGCAGAGTTCGTTCTTTGCTGTGTCGGAGATGAGAGAGACGCTAGCGATGGGAGACATCGACCGAGTTCGTCCTTTGCTGTGTATTATCGCGAATATGTGGGGTTTATATACAAATATATATTCATATATATATATATATGTATGTATATATATAGGTGGCAATCGGACGGGCTAGGCGGGTATGGCGGCGCCCATGTGGGTTGCAGCCTTAAATGGGGGGCTAAGTGAATGACCAACTTATAACATGGGCACAAATAGGTGGTCCATAAATGGGCTTGGACGCCCATTTAACCATTGACATAAAATTATTAAATAAAACAAACATTACAAAAAAAATATTTCAACTAAGGCATTGGACGGTGGTGGCGGCCGCCAGCAGTGGTGGTGAACGTCGGTGGTCGCCACCGAAGGTTGATGCTAGTGGTGGTGGCCGCCGGAGGCTATTGCTGGTGGTCGCGGGAGGGTGTCGCCGGTGGTGGTGGCCACCAAAGGTTGTCGCCGGTGGCAGTGGTGGCCGTAAGAGGTTGTTGCCGGTAGGAGTGGTGGCCACGGAAGTTGTCGCCGGTGGCGGTATGGCTGCCAAAGGTTGTCGCCGGTGGCCGCCGGAGGTTGTAGTGCCAAAGTTCGAAGGCCCGGCCTCATTTAACTTGACCCTTCCGTGTTTTCGTCTAGAATCATTTCTCTTTCGCAAGAAACGGTTTTTTTTATTTCTAGAATTTTGGAAAATTTGAGAAGCGTTTCGGGTTTCTCAGAAATAAAAATGGTTGTCAAACGCATTTCTGGTTTCTCAAAAATAGAAATGGTTGTCAAACGCATTTTTGTTTCCAGTTTTCACAAAATATTAGAAACAAAAACAAAAAATGTGAAATAGAAATGATTAATAAACAAGCCCTCAACTTTTTGTACCCAAGTCTCTTGTATACAAAGTGTCCTTCTCAGTCTCTAGTTTAACTCCTTTGTTGGCCCCTGTTGAAAATGTTCAATATTGAAAGGGCTTTTCCCATTTCTGGAAAAAAAAAATCCTTAAATTTGAGTCTCTCATACATAGAGCATCCTTCCCCAGTCTTCTTTACTATCCCCCACAAAATCTCGTGTAAAGTTATACTCTTGTAGTGTTAAAAAAGTCTTTTTCCAAGTTGAGTTCCCAATTAAAATATAAAAACTAAGAGGAAGCTTGCAAGGTTGAAACCCTTAAAGGGCGGCCTAGGCAAAAGTTAAGAGCAGTGCATAAAAGAGATGTCCGCTAGGTTGAAAACCCAATGTGCAGCCTAGGCAAAAGAAAGGGTGTGCAAAAAATAAATAAAAAAATAAAACAAAAACTCTCTCCTTGTTTCCGTGTCAAACACTTGAATGGTTGCCGTGTCATATGTGGTCAAGGGGCTACATCTCTACAACACTGGAAATGCCTCCCAGCAAACAATCCCCAGAATATTGTTGTATCCTTCAAGATTAGTACAGCTCGGAGATTGTCTCCTCAGCCGATGCTGGACCGTGAGTTTTGTAAGGATATGTCAAGAGGGCAGAAGAATCCCGAGCATTGAAGAAGGGCAAAGAGATTGCATCAAGAAATTTGGACAGATTTGAGCCTTTGGGCTTAGTCTCAACACTAGTCCAAAGTGAAATTTTGGACGTGGTTCCCTTTTGTATAAATAGTTTATCCCCGGAAAATTTTCCCCGAAGTCTATTTGTAAACAGAAGTGTTTGACCCATATGAGTTGAAGTCTATAAATGAAATTAGAAAACAAAATAAAAAAAGCTGTGGTTTCTCATGAGTACAACAAGTGATGAATAGCACAAGTTTAACCGTCATAGATATAATTTTGTTTCAACTTACAATTAACACTTGTAGGTTGCCTCCTCAATCTAGAATCAAGACCTCTTTACCCACCAAATTAATATCTAAATTCTTCATACTTATAAGAAAATGTGGCGAGTTTGCAATCACCTTATAATCACCCACCAAACTTTAATGCTACCGAAAATGCTAATACATGCATAAAGTCCTTTAATGAGGCACCATGGTTCTTTGAAACTGAAGTAAGAAAAGATGGGTTCAAGCTCTTTCTAAACTTCCCACATTTTCAAAGAAAATAATGAAACCATGTCATAATTCTTAATAAGATCCTTATAATGGAAATTCAAAGCAATCATCATGTCATCCAGACGAGAGAAACCACACATCTCCGCTCTTTGCACAAGCTCGTGCTCTAAACACCCCTCTAGGGAGAATCTCCATCTTCAACTCAAATCATGTGAGAGTCTAAGACTGTCCAATCCATAGCTTAGACTCCTCCCTCTAGGCATATAAGTCTTGACAACATCATCATTTCTCCTAATGTCCTTACAACTATCTGCCACACCCTCAAGGGAAACAGTTCCAATGTTGGTGGATAGATGGAAAATCTTGTATTCTAATCCCCGTCCATCAACCAGACACCATGGATTTATGTCTCGAATTGGTCAATTTTGGCTTTTAGCTCCTCTCTTCTAATTTTATCCATCTGCCGCTACAACGCTTCTTCCTTATGAACCCAAACTTAGAAATCATTAATCATACTATGTTTACTCCAATCTACTTAACCAGATATCCTTAGTCCATTTCTTCGAGTGCCCCTTCAACAACTCAAGTTATCGAGCCAAAGTGATAACAAGGCAATGCATATTTCTGTAGCAATCCCACCAAGTCAATATCAAGGTAGAGAAGTTAAATGATCTGAAGAACCTTTGCAGCATTAACCACTCATCGTCATAATCTTGATATTGTGAGTGTCATAATCTCGATAGTGTGTGAGTGTTAGGGTTACTGATTGAATTGAGCTGTCCTCCCTCCAGTTATAAGATAAAACTATTTATATAGGGGTTCCTATCATTACTCGCCTCATCTCTAGCCAAGGTACAAATCATGTTAATCCCTCCATAAAGCAAACACCAATGCTACCAATAAAATTCTGGCCCAACCTATCCCCTACCCGCAGTTTATAGAACTGCACGTTCCATTACTCGAATTTATGATTCTATTCCATTTTGGGTTTAATCGATTGGAATCAAACATACGAATTGAGTGGGGCATTGAATTGGAAACGAATTGGTGAACTGATTCGGTTCCAAATTGTATGAAGTGTATTCAGTCAACTTCCACATGAAAAAGATACGACTTAAGAATTCATTATTTATCTTTTTGTCAATTAAACAGTGCACACACAGATACATACATACACAGATACAAACATACATATATATATACATATATATATATATATATATATATATAGAGAGAGAGAGAGAGAGAGAGAGAAATGAAGAAGTTACGGCAGTTTTTACCTGATAGCTAAATTTGTAGAGGCGAATTGAAGAATCAAGAATGTCAAGCTGAGAATCAATGGAGGCTTAGTCATCTGAGCTTGGATTGGTCTCGGGATCGGAGTCCCAGGTCCCAGCTGTCTCCGATCACTCCCTCCGCTTCCCGCGCCGAACTCCGACACCGACTCCGACTCAGGCTCCCTGTAATGTTCGTTAGTTGTAAGGTTGGATTGAGAACAGAGCCCGTTGAATATGATGCCCCGCCCAAAAAGGCCGTTCCCACCCAAAAGCTATTAGTAACCGGTATATATGATGTCCAACCTTTTGACCAATAAAATAAGAGTGAATTATAGGTCGGTCCTTTTTTAAATATTTGTAATCGTTTCAGTTTATTTATCTTTTTTAAAAATTGAAAAAAGGCATTTTTGGAGCGAAAAGATAATTATGTCATTAATAAAAGAAAAACACGCGCGCTTCAGTAACCCAAGGCATCGCGATGCACTACTTTAGCATCACGATGCACTACTTTGGCATCGCGATGCACCACTTTTTGTATCGCGATGCAATAAATTGGGGCATCGCGATGCAACAATTGGTGCATCGCAATCATCGCAGCGCGCTTTAGGGAACCAAAGCATCGCGATGCACCACTTTGGCATCGCGATGCACCACTTTTGCAATCGCGATGCAACAATTGTTGCATCGCGATTCACCACTTTTGCAAATCGCGATGCACCATTTTTGCAATCGCGATGCACCACTTTTGCAATCGCGATGCCACATTAACACTCAACATATAGCATCGCGATAAAGAACTCCTGCATCGCGATGAACCATATATGCATCGCGATGAGCCATATATGCATCACGATGAGCCATATATGGATCATTTGTATTAATAAGTCTGATAAAGAACTCCTGAATCGCGATGAGCCATATGTGCATCGCGATGAGCCATATCTGCATCGCGATGAGCCATATCTGCATCGCGATGAGCCATATATGGATCATTCGTATTAATAAGTCTGAGAAAGAACTCCTGCATCGCGATGAGCTATATATGCATCGCGATGAGCCAAAAACAAATTCGAAGCTTAAAACAGAGATTTAAGTGGCCAAAAGGCCCAAAACAGCTCAAGAACAAAGAAAAACGGGATGAACTCAAAAAATTTAAATTTGATCAAATTTGTGTTTTATGCATAAAAATTGATACCCAAACATGAGGAAAGACTATATTAACAACATGAAATCATTTATACATCAATTTGAATCTCAAATCTGAAGCAACGATGTTGTTGAAGGTATTTTAGGAAGAAATTTTTCAAAATGCCTTTTAGCGGTTAAAAAAAAAAGGGTGTACTGGAGAGAAAAAAAGTTTGAGAAAGTGGACCGGCCAGCAATTTCTCCATAAAATAATTTATATGGCCTTTGACTAAAAATTAACACAAATTTTCTATAATACCCCAAACTTTCTATAATACCCCAAAGCTCTTAAAACCTAACTCAGTCTCACTCTCTCAAATCTCGGCTTTCTTTCTCAAATCACAGTCGTCTTCCTCCCATCGTCGTCGTCTCCCCCTCCCATCTCCAACCACATCGTCATCGTCTTCCTCCGTTTCCAACGACATTGTCTCCCTCTACTGTCATGAATCTTGTAAGTCTTCCTCCCATCTACTACCATGAAGCTCTATCTTTGTCTTCCTCCGTCTTCCTCTCATCGTCTCCCTTTGAATCGGTTAAACGATCCCGTGAATCGTTTAAACGAATCCGTGAATCGTTTAAACGACTCTGTAAATCGTTTAAACTATGTTTGAGTCATTAAAAAAAAGGGTATTTTGGGATTTTCAAATAAAAAGAGACCATATAAGTTGTTTTTGAATAAGTTAGGCCAAATATGATGTTGGAGAGTTTGACTAGGCCATTTGTGAAGAAACCCCGTTTAGTAAAGGTGTTTGCTATTCCCACCCCCAAAATTGCTAAGTATACCCCCTTTACCATTATTACAAAATTGTCACAATTTTAAAAGACTATATTACCTTTAAAATAATTTTATTACTAAGTACACCCCCCTCCTGATTTTGAGAATCCTAAAACTACTAAGTATACCCATCTCCTACCTCCTTCTTCTCCTTCATCATTTTGAAAAAAAATTCTTAAAACCCAACACCAAAAATAGAGAGAAGAAATTCAAACACTAGCAATGAATCAATCCACATTGATGAAAAAGAGCACAAAGAAGTGGAAGAGATGAATTGTGTAAGTACTACAACTCATTTTATAGTCATTTTACTGTTTAATTTATGCTAAAAATTAATTTTTTTTCAAAAAATTCGAGCTGCTGGGTTGTCGTATGCAACAGGACCCTGCTGCACACTCTTAAGAGTGTGCAACCTGAACCTGCCGCACCTCTATAGAATGTGCAACAGGGTCCAGCCGCACACTTTATAGAATGTGCAACAGGGTCCTACCGCACACTCTATAGAATGTGGAATAGGATCCTGCAGCACACTCTATAGAATGTGCAACAGGGTCCTGCCGCACACGCTATAGAATGTGCAACAGAGTCCTGCCGCACACTCTATAGAATGTGCAACAGGTCCTGCCGCACACACTATAAAATGTGCAACAGGGTCTTGCCGCACACTCTAAAAAAGATTTTTTTTTGATTTTTTTTTTTTGTAATATTTAACAGGATTCAAACACGTTAACTACGGAGCCCAGTGTTCTTGGTCCTCATAATGAAGAGATTGTTGCATTTGAACATGTTGTGAACGACGAAGCCGTCGATGTTGATTTCACGGATGAGTTCACAACTCAAGAATGTTTTATTTCTCAGGATAAATTGATTGAATGGGTGCAAGCTAGAAGAAGGGAGCATGGCATTGTGATCATCATCGATAGGTCGGACAGTGGTGCCGGTAAGAAACGAGCTCGGTTGTTATTGATTTGTGAACGTAGTGGTGTATATAAAGAAAAGGTCAAGGTTGGGCATCATCAGTACGAATTGAAAAGGAAGAAAAGGTTAAAAATGTAGAAAATGTTGAAAAGGTTGATGATGTGGTGGGTAAAGGGAAAAGGAAGAGAGAAACCAGAACTAAGAACTGTGGTTGCCCATTCCGTTTGAAAGGGAAGCAAGTCTCGATTGATGAATGGGCATTAGAGGTTGAATGTGGTAAACACAATCATCCAACCGCTGATTACATGGAGGGTCACTCATATATAGGTCGATTGCAGAAATATGAGGAGACCTTTGTTATTGATTTTTCCAAGGGCAATAAGGACATATTATTTGGGTTGAAACAAAGATTTAAGGGAAATAAGTCAACAATAAAGACAATCTACAATGCTTGGACAAAGAATAGAGTTAATGAGCGTGATGGTCGATCTGAAATGCAACAACTTATGTTCAAGTTGAAGGAGCATGGTTATACCTTCTACGATAAACGCTGCGAATTGACTAACAGTGTGAAGAATCTTTTTTGGGCTCACCCAAAGAGCATTGACTTGCTGAGGTGTTTTTCGAAAGTCATCTTCATGGATTGCACTTATAAGACAAACAGGTACAAATTACCATTGTTGGAGATTGTTGGTGTGACATCTACACAGATGACATTTCTGATTGCAATCGTAATTTTAGAATGCGAGCGGGAAGAGAACTATACATGGGCCTTGATAATATTGAAATCACTAATGCACCAATCTTCCCTGCCTACTGTTATTTTGACTGATAGGGAAAAGGCTTTAATGAATGCAATTGAGACAACGTTCCCCTCATCGACAAATTTTCTTTATCGATGACATATAAATAGGAATGTTTTGGTGAATTCCAAGAAACTGCTAGGCTCGAAAAAGAAATGAGATGCGTTTAATCTCTATTGGAATGTATTAGTGATTTCAGTGAATGAGACAGAATTTGAAGACGGACTTCAAAGACTACAATCTCAATTTAAGGAATTCCTGGCTGCGGTCAAGTATGTAATGGTCCAATGGTTGTTGCCGTATAAGGAGAGATTTGTAGCTTGTTGGACAGATAATGTCATGTATTATGACAATAACACAACGAATAGGTTTATTTAAATAAAATGTAGCTTTCATAACTTTCTCATATTTGAAAATCTTACATACTGTATCTTATTTTTCAGGGTGGAGAGTCAGCACGCAATGTTGAAAAGACAGCTTGGATCGAGCCAAGGTAACTTTGAGACATGTTGGTGATAGATTCACACGCTCATTGAAACATCACACGTTGCAATAAAGGATTCATTCGAGAAGAGTAGGAATGTCGTCCAACATAAATTCAAGTCAAATGTATTTAGGTCGCTCCGAGGTATGGTGTCGGTGGATGCATTGAACAAGATATACGATGAAATGATTGGTATTCCTGAAACAAGTGTAGACCCTCTATTGTGTTCATGTACATTGAGAAACAGATGTGGTCTTCCTTGTGCGCATGAAATATCTGAATATATCAGATTGGAGGAGTCTATTCCCCTCGATAAGGTTGATGTTTTTTGGAGAAAATTAGATTTCGTACCAAGCAAGGGAGACGATGTTGGTGTTGGGGAGGAAATAGTTGAAGCATGGAGTGTACTTCATCAAAATGTCGATGTTAAGTTTAAGGGAGCCTTGAGTCGGTGAAGTTAGCAATGTATAAAAGACTGATGGAGGTAGACAATCCTGTAACAATCGGACTAATTACGCATGCTCCCGAAAGTCAGACTCGCCCGAAGCCTAAAGGTCGTCCTAAAATTGTAAAGGCTAAACAATCAAAGTCAACCAAATGGGATCTGAGCAAGTTTGAGTACGCGGAATCGATCAAAGACAGTTGCTCGCCGTCGCCGGTTGATGATTTGGTAACCTATGAAGTAGGTCCATCAAATGAACCTCCGATGTTCACTACTATTCCAAAGACAAAGATGCAGGTAAATCTTAGTTATTTGGTCAACATAAATCTTATTTGCGAGATAATCTTTACATACTTTATTTTTCAATAGGTTGTTCGCCGAAATACCCGCTTTGGACAGTCTAGTGATTATATCGATCAACTATCGATATGGATTCAAGAGTTTGTCGTCGAGATGAAGAATGTCATTGCAGATGACCATTGCGGTTTTCGTGCCGTATCTGCACATATATATGACAATGAAGAACATTGGGGCAGAGTTCGAGGAGAACTAGCTATTGAGTTGGACGCATACCGTGGGTTGTACGAAGATGTTTTCGTGGAATGCAGAGCAGTTGCATTAGTTGAAAGTATGCTCCACTGCTATGCTGACTTTGCACCAAAGCAACATTGGTTTCAAACTCCGGAAATGGGTTACTTAGTAGCATCATTCTACAATGTGTGCTTTGTTGTGTTTTCAAATACTTCATCTTTGACGTTTTTACCATTGAGAAGCGAAGCCCCCGACGAACCAAAGTTAATCTGTATTGCATTCGTGAACGGGAACCATTATATTCAGGTATAAAACTCACATTTGTATGAATATCTTCTGTCATTTATCTAATATAATTGTTAAATTACTGATATAATTTTTGAATTTGTATAGGTCTTCTTGCGCGACGATGCCCCATTACCACCAATCGCAAGCAGATGGACCGATTATAAACAAGCAATGGCTAAAGGGTGGAATAAAATTTATAGTGAACGATGGGCTAAGTACAGTGAAAGTGTAGAAAATAGTCGTGTTAGCAACAAGCGTACACCTATTGTATTAGAATAGTAAAGTTTATGTTAGAACTTCATTATGTTTAAGTTTATTAAAATGTTTAAGTTAAATGTTATGTATGTTTAAGTGAATTTTTATGTATGAACTTCATTTTCGTTATGAAATGTGCTGTTGTTTATGTATGTTTATGTTAGATTCATTTTGTTAGGAAATGTATATGTTTAATCATTGAACAAGTAATTGAACTTGATATGAAAAACTTAGAAAAAAATGCTAAGTCTGGAGCAGATATATGCAATAGATGTTCATACATACACTTTTTAACCTATATAAAGATGTTCATACATAAAATTGTTCGTACATAAACAACCTATCTCATCACTTCACTGTCGTACATGCCTACGACGACGACTTGGACCCGCCCGATCTGAAGGACTCGCCCTATCTAAAGGACCCGCTCTATCTAAAGGACCCACATCCCCAATATTAGGAGCCAATATAGCGTACGCTTGGTCAAGGGTTGACCCAAACTCTTCGTAGGAGAATGTCACAACCCGACCCGAGATCCTGTGTGGAACCTCGTCCAGTTCGTGAGACGGGAACACAAAATGCATAATTCAAAATCATTTTCGTGCAAAAATCCTATAATGCAAGTGTATGATTTTTAAAAGCAAAACAACACTTCATGGCAACACATAAGCCGGAGAAAAACACATTAGCTAGCCAACAAACCCACGAGCTAGAGAGCTCGGGATAAACATTTAATCATAACAGAGTGCGTGGAATATTAAGAGTTAACAATATTTACAAGGCCTGACAACCATGTCGGCATCTACAAAAGAATAACAACCACAAATCAAGTACGGGACATCTACCCAACTTTACATTGTTTAGTTAACAATATACACCTTCAACCTCACCAAAAGAAAATACGGAGGCTCAAGGAGCATCTACCCAAAAGAATACCAGACAAGCTCACCGACGACGATGCAGGGTCACTGAGGGTTTATCGCCGGACTGGGATCTAAGGAAAACAAATAAACAATGGACGGGGTGAGTTATAAAACTCAAGAAGCTACTAATGCAACAATATGGCATGCAAGCTGCGAACATTAATAAGAATCATGCATAACCATAGTAGTCATAACAAGATAATTCTCAAAGCATCATAGATAATAATTATCTCAAAGCCACATATCACATAGCATGCAACTCATGTAGGAGCGATGTGTAAACACATATAAAAGGATACCGTCGACGTACACCTCCGACATACAAACTTCCTACCAACCAACCAATAATACCAATGTAGAAACCATTGATATCTTTCTCGATCATCGAACTCATAACCACGTATCATAGTGAATCGTTTTCCGTATTCACGTCAACGTGAAGACTCGGTCCCCACGACCCAAGAAACAATCACTATATAGCTTACCAAGGTCGCGTTTATTCCGTACAACACTTAGCGCTATAACCCTTGCCGTGGCCAACGGTTGGGTGAGGCCTAGTGTATTGGCCCTCAGCTATTACGTAGCCCCGGCTTACGCAATAATCGAGTGTCAATACACCTCTAACAAATACGCCATGGACTTAACGAATGTTCAAGTAGATGTTTACTCGACACGTTATCACCAAATAAACCAAATGCTCAAGTAGATGTTTATCCAACATTTATAATAAACATGTCATACTCCAAAGTAGGGAGTATAACGACCATAACAACAACATGTTAATGTATGCCAAATGATTCTACTACACATAGCCATACAACACCAATACCAAGTTTAACACAATACCATTAAATGTGTATCGCATAACCAATCACCCAACGGGTCTCTCGAGTATCCAAAGAGCTCACAAGACACACATGTGGTCACATTCATTATCAAACCCTAACTAACTCTGTTAGAGTCATTTTAGGTTACTAGTGATGTCGGGTTACGAAAGTGGTCTTGCACTTTAAACCTAGCACATTAACGCCCAAATTCGAGTTCTCACATCATAGAATAAGTAACAACATATATTTCACAAGTTCATAACGGCATTTTATGGCAATAATCATGTATACACAAATCTAGCATGACAACTTCACACATTAGAAGTCTAGGATGTCATATGAGACATAAATCAATAAGAAGAGGGGGTAGTAGCTTACCTCTTGAAGAAATAAACCAAGGAGGAAGAAATCAAGTCAAAGATGAAGTCTCCTCAAGTCACAAAGGCCTCACAAGGTTGAATCTCCAACTTTCAAGTTTGAAATCCTGAGAAATCACCACACACACCCTAAAAACGTGGGTAGAAGTGAATACTCAAGAATCCACCAAGAGATGAAGATTTTTTTCGGTTAGAAACGATTACCTATTCGTGCTCTACACTCCGGCGAAGACGGATCGCGATTCCGACTCCGAATGCTCAAGTTATGGCAAGATTTCTCTTCAACTCTCTCTCAACTCTCTCTAAACTCTCCCTAGGTTGGTCTGGTGTTTAGGATAAGAAGTGAGGATCTCCAAGGCTCCTTTGGGGTGTTTAAGAATTGAGATGAAAATTGAGCCTCATTCGGTCTAGGGACGTGGCACTCCATTGGCCAAGCAAATTTCAAGTTGAGAGAAGATAAAAAAATTCAGGTGAACAGTGCTGGACGAAGGGCGACTGCCTAGGCGATCGCGGGGCCCCTATGCATTTTTGTTTTGTGGTTTCTGGAACTTGGACGAGTGCCTGGGCGGCCGCTCAGCCTCCAGAAACTCCGATCTCCCCGAAAATGTCCCGAAACACTCCCGAAATGATTCTAAGTGATCCCAAAGTGATTCTAAGTCTATGGGAAGGTCGAAACACTCGAGAAAAGCTCTCGAAATGACCTATGATAATGTTAATAGCTCAAGGCATCACAAATACGATCAATTATGGGAACTATGCAACAATGCAAGGCATATGGAGCACATGATAATCAATATGAGCGTGTTATGATCAAGAAATGACAATAGTATAAATCAAGGTGACACATATAGTATACACGAATGATATGAATGATATGTAGGATGCAAATGAAGCGGGTGTTACATTCTCACCCTCTTAGAATAAATTCGTCTGCGAATTTACTTACCGACTCCATCGAACAAAGCGGGGTATTTCTCACGCATCTCTTGTTCTGTCTCCCAAGTGGCTTCCTCGACATTGTGATTCCTCCACAACACTTTCACAAGGGATATGGTCTTCGTCCTTAACACTTGTTCTTTGGTATCCAAAATCATTACGGGTTGTTCGACGTAGGAAAGATCGGGTGTCAAATCCACCGGTTCATATTCCAACACATGTGAAGCATCCGTTAAATATTTCCTCAACATTGATACATGAAATACCTCATGAATACCTGACATCGATAGTGGCAAAGCAAGTCTATAAGCCAACTTCCCAACTTTCTCCAAAATTTCAAACGGTCCAATATACCTCGGAGCCAATTTACCTTTCTTACCAAATCTCTTAACTCCAATTCGTGGTGAAACTTTTAAGAACACGTGATCACCTACTTCGAACTCAAGATCCCGTCGCCCATTATCCGCGTAACTCTTCTGTCTACTCTGAGCCGTTTTCAATCTCTCTCTAATAAGTCTTACACTTTCTGCTGACTCATGAACCATATCAGGGCCCCACAACTTTGCTTCACCAACTTCATCCCAACAAATCGGAGAACGACACTTCCTTCCATAAAGTTCCTCATACGGAGCCATCTCAATACTAGACTAATAACTGTTATTGTAAGCGAACTCAATCAATGGTACGTGTGAATCCCAAGTTCCCTTAAAGTCCATCGAACAAGCTCTCAACATATCTTCAAGTATCTGAATTGTTCTCTCAGACTGTCCATCGGTTTGCGGATGAAATGCCATACTAAGATTCAACCTCGTACCCAAAGCATTCTGAAATGACTGCCAAAACTGAGAAGTAAATCGTGGATCCCTATCCGATACAATACTCACTGGCACCCCATGTGATGAGAATCGTGACCCGACATCTAGGGCTTCAAATCAAAGTCCAATCCACATTATCAAATGAAGAGAAGGCTTTGGATAAGATGCTCGTGATCGTGACCGTTGGGCATAAATGGAGGAAACACAAAGAAATAAGTAAACTGCTACAAGTCAGAATTTTTGGGTCAACTTCAACAGGCCACACAGGACGTTCTAGAGCTCAAAAACTAGTGTATAATATATGGTTGGAAAGCCCTGGAAGTCTAGTTTCCAACCCATTAAACGGATCTCAATTTAGATATCTCTAGACAAAGTTAAGCCCAAAACACCAAAGACTGGTCAGAATGGACGGGAATGCTGAACTTGTGTTTTTCTTTGACCAAATCAACCTAGTTTTCACCAACAACTTTTGGGGTTTTCTAGAGCACATTTTTTGTATGTTTTGTGGGTCTTTGGTGAGTCTTATGAGCCTATAAAATGCCAGATCATCCTTGTAATTGGTACACAAGATTGAATCAAAGTTAAGTTATTTTATTTCACATATTCTTGAGAGAATAGTGAGAATTTGAGATACTTGAGAGAGAACTCACCTTGAACTTATCAAACTCATGAGTCGAGAGTTTGTGGCGTTCCGTAGTTGTGGTTCATAGACAATTAAGTTTATTGGGTCTCGATTGCACCCCGAGGTTCCTATTCAATTGTGAATAGTGGGTCGAGGGAGACTCAAATATCCGTCTTTTCCATTGTTGCTGCCTTGGTCGTGTTTCTTCAAGCGTGTTGGAGCTTCTTCGATCTCGATCTTGGTCGAGTTCACATCACCATGCAACCTCACAATTTCTTGAATATACAATGAAGCAAGTTTCTTCAATGAATCCGTCACCACAATAGGTAGAAAATGAGCTGACTTAGTCAACCTATCGACAATAACCCAAACTGCATCGTGACCTCCTCGAGTCCGTGGTAATCCTGTCATAAAATCCATCGCGATGTTCTCCAATTTCCATTCTGCAATCTCCAAAGGTTGCAACAATCCAGTTGGTCTCTGATGTTCCATTTTAAACCGTTGGCAAGTCAAACACTTCGACACAAACTCGGCAATTTCCCTTTTCATTCCACTTCACCAATTTTTTTTTCAAATCCCTATACATTTTAGTACTCCCCGGGTGGATAGTATATTTAGACTTATGGGCTTCATCTAACACTAGTCGTTTCACTTCCTCAATCGCCGGTACACAAACTCTTCCTCGAAACGTCAAAATACCATCACTGTTCATAGCAAAATCCAGAGTCTTACCCTCATCTAACTCATCAATCAACTTTTTCAATTCCGGGTCACTCTTTTGAGTTTCCTTAATCCGTTGGAACAACGCTGGAGTAGCCCGAATATTAGCAAAAATCACCCCATGGCTAGATTCACAAGGACCCCAATCACGAATATCCTCAAGCATCTTCCACTCCCTAGTCATCAAACAAGAAATATACGCTTTCCTACTAAGCGCATCCGCTACAACATTGACCTTTCCCGGGTGATAAAGAATAGTGCAATCATGGTCCTTCAACTGTTCCATCCACCTTCGCTGTCGATTATTCAACTCTTTTTACGAGAATAAATACTAAGGCTTTTATGATCCGTGAACACCTCAAACTTAGCCCCATACAGATAATGTTTCCATTTATGAAGAGCAAATATAATCGCAGCCAATTCGAGATCATGTGTTGGGTAGTTCTGTTCATACTGAGTCAACTTTCGTGAAGCATACGCGATGACCCTTCTGTTCTGTATCAAGACACACTCCAAACCCTCTTTCGAAGCATCACTGTAGATCACAAACCCATCATGTCCATTCAGCAATGCTAAAATAGGGGCTGTAGTCAACTTCTCCTTCAACTCTTGAAAACTCGCCTCATACTTATCATTCCACACAAACGGCTTATTCTTCTGAGTCAGATTCGTCAATGGGGTTGCAATCTTAGAAAATCCATCTATAAACCTCCGATAATAACCCGCTAAACCCAAGAAACTACGAATCTCCGTTACAGTCTCAGGTCTTTTCCAACTTACCACAGCCTCTATCTTAGATGGATCAACTGATATCCCTTGTCCTGATACCACATGGCCTAAAAATAATACTTCCTCAAGCCAAAAAGCACACTTGCTAAACTTAGCAAACAATTTCCTTTCCCTCAAGACTGTCAACACAATCCTCAAATGTTTCTCATGCTCCTCTCGAGACTTAGAGTACACCAAAATATCATCAATAAAAACAACCACAAAACAATCAAGATACGGCAAGAACACCCTATTCATCAAGTCCATAAATACTGTGGGTGCATTAGTCAAACCAAAGGGTATAACCACAAATTCAAAATGCCCATATTGAGTCCTAAATGCTGTCTTAGGGATATCTTCCTTCCGAACCTTCAATTGATGGTAACAACTCCTAAGATCAAACTTAGAGTACACTATAGAACCTCGAAGTTTATCAAACAGGTCATCAATATGCGGGAGAGGGTATTTATTCTTAATTATAACTTGATTCAACTCCCGATAATCGATACATAACCTCAATGAACCATCCTTCTTCCTCACAAATAATACCGGTGTACCCCAAGGCGATATACTCGGTTTAATAAAACCCCAATCAAGCAACTCTTGCAACTGAATCTTTAATTCTTTCAACTCGGCCGGCGCCATGCGATAAGGTGCTTTCAATATCGGTGCGGTACCCAATAATAACTCAATACAAAACTCCAATTCCCTATCAGGAGGCAATTCATTATCATCTAAAAATACATCCAGAAACTCACGCACAACAGAAACATCCTCCAACATAACCACCCTTTTCGATTTATCTACGACACAAGCCAAATACCCCGAACAGCCATGCGATAATAACTTACGAGCTTTCAAGGCCGAAATAAGATGAACACCACCCATACACTTATCACCAATAAACATAAAAGAAGACATGTTTGGCAAATCAAAATTAAAAAACTTCTTATGGCAATCAACAACAGCATGATGCGCATGTAACCAGTCCATCCCCAAAATCACATCAAAATCCTGTATAGGTAAAACAACCAAATCCGCAGGAAAATGATGACTATTAACAATCACATCACAGTCATGATAAATATCAGAAACTACTTGGCACTCTTCCATCGGAGTAGACACCTCCAACAAATATGGCAATGATTCAGGCATGGTATGTAGATGACAGGCAAAATGTGATACAATGTATGAATGTGATGATCCTGGATCTATAAGCACTCGGGCTTTCGCACTAGAGACGAATAGGGTACCTCCTATGACGTTATTGACTTTGGAAACTCTATTTTGGTCTAGGGCAAAGACTCGACCCTAGACTCTAGGACATCCATCGTTGTCTCTCTTAACGCCCACATTCTGTTGCGCACCTCCCAGTTGGACCCCTTTATTCTTCAGGCAATCCCTTTGGTAGCGCGTGCCATCATCACAAATCACACATTTCCCCTATTTTCTCCAACATCTATCCTCAGTATGCCCCGTCTTTGAACAAAAATTACATGTCATTCCCAAACCTCGCTGTCCCTGAACGGCGTTCCCCTGATTCCCTGCTCTCTGCTGAGATTGACTACCACGACGATTATTATTACCTCCTTTGTTGTTAGCTCCACCGGTATTCTGATTCTTCCACCTTGACTGAGCTCCTGTTGTGTCCCACTTGTATTCCTCGGTTTAGTTCGATGTTCATCAATGTCATGTTCAATCTTATAAGCCTTCTCCACTGCCCTCTAATAACTCATCAATTCAAGGGGTATGAGTTACTTACGATACTCAGTCCTTAAACCCTTCACGAATCGGTAAACTTTCTTCTCATCTGTCGGAAGTAAATGAGTACAATATTGGGATAACTCGGTAAATTTTGCGGAGTACTGAGCTATCGTCAAACTTCCCTGCTCCAGACTGAGAAACTCAACTTCCTTCTTGGCCTGCACGACATCTGGCACAAACTGATTTCTGAACTGTCTCAAGAACGTTCCCCATGTTCTCACCACTTGGTCTTGAATCCAACTTGCTTCCAACACCTGTGCATCTGTGCAGCCCATTGTTGCAAAGATCTTCTTTGTCGACTCGATCCATTTTTCTGCCTTTAATGGGTCGGGCTCACCATCATAGCTGCGAGGTTTCATTTTTAATAACCTCTCAAGTCTGCGATCGTTGTCCTCGTTTCCCCCATTCGGCTGTACAATTATGTGTCCACCTGCCTGTCCCTGCCCATCCATGGCCTGTCTGTTCATGTCCATGGTCTGACGGTTTATCTCCATCATCGTCTGCATGAATCCTTGCATCGTATGCATGAAGGTCTCATTCTGGTTCATATAACCCTCCGACGACTGTCCTGTCGGTTGGGCTCCAGGTTGGGTAGGAGGTGGGTTAGATGGCCCAGTATGACGGTTTTCTCTCTCGGTTTCACCATCCCTACTTGTACCAGCTCCATTACGAGTCTCTACCATGATTGAACACCTACAACAAACACTCGACGTTAACGACTCAGTCACACCACCAACCCCTCCTAAGCCAAGGATCTACTCCCAGCTAGCTAACTTAAGCTCTGATACCAACTGTCACGACCCGACCCGAGATCCTATGTGGAACCTTGTCCAGTTCGTGAGACGGGAACACAAAATGCATAATTCGAAATTATTTTCGTGCAAAAACCCTGTAATGCAAGTGTATGATTTTTAAAAGCAAAACAACACTTCACGGCAACACACAAGCCAGAGAAAAACATATTAGCTAGCCAACAAACCCACGAGCTAGAGAGCTCGGGATAAACATTTAATCATAACAGAGTGCGCAGAATATTAAGAGTTAACAATATTTATAAGGCCTGACAACCATGTCGGCATCTACAAAAGAATAACAACCACAAATCAAGTACGGGACATCTACTCAACTTTACATTGTTTAGTTAACAGTATACACCCTCAACCTCACCAAAAGAAAATACGGAGGCTCAAAGGGCATCTACCCAAAAAAATGCCGGACAAGCTCACCAACAACGATGCAGGGTCACTGAGGGTTTCTCGCCGAACCGGGATCTAAGAAAAACAAATAAACAATGGACGGGGTGAGTTATAAAACTCAATAAGCTACTAATGCAACAATATGGCATGCGAGATGCAAACATTAGTAAGAATCATGCATAACCATAGTAGTCATAACAAGATAATTCTCAAAGCATCATAGATAATAATTATCTCATAGCCACATATCACATAGCATGCAACTCATGTAGGAGCGATGTGTAAACACATATAAAAGGATACCGTTGAGGTACACCTCCGACATACAAACTTCCTACCAACCAACCAATAATACCAATGTAGTAACCGTTGATGTCGTTCTCGATCATCGAACTCATAACCACGTATTATAGTGAACCGTTTTCCGTATTCACGTCGACGTGAAGACTCGGTCCCCACGACCCGAGAAACAATCACGGTATAGCTTATCAAGGTCGCATTTATTCCATACAACACTTGGCGCTATAACCCCTACCGTGGCCAACGGTAGGGCGAGGTCCAGTGTATTGGCCTTCGGCTATTACGTAGCCCCGGCTCACGCAATAAACGAGCGTCAATACACCTCCAACAAATACGTCATGGACTTAACAAATGTTCAAGTAGATGTTTACTCGACACGTTATCACCAAATAAACCAAACGCTCAAGTAGATGTTTACCAAACATTTATAATAAACATGTCATACTCCAAAGTAGGGAGTATAACGAACATAACAACATGTTAATGTATGCCAAATGATTCTACTACACATAGCTATACAACAACAATACCAAGTTTAACACAGTACCATTAAATGTGTATCGCGTAACCAATCACCCAACGGGTCTCTCGAGTATCCAAAGAGCTCACAAGACACACACGTGGTCACATTTATTATCAAACCCTAACCAACTCCGTTAGAGTCATTTTAGGTTACTAGTGATGTCGAGTTACGAAAGTGGTCTTGCACTTTAAACCTAGCACATTATCGCCCAAATTCGAGTTCCCACATCATAGAATAAGTAACAACATATATTTCACAAGATCATAATGGCATTTTATGGCAATAATCATGTATACACAAATCTAGCATGGCAACTTCACACATTAGAAGTCTAGGATGTCATATGAGACATAAATCAAGAAGAAGAGGGGGTAGTTGCTTACCTCTTGAAGAAATAAACCAAGTAGGAAGAAATCAAGTCAAAGATGAAGTCTCCTCAAGTCACAAAGGCCTCACAAGGTTGAATCTCCAACTTTTAAGTTTGAAATCTTGAGAAATCAACACACACACCCTAAAAACGTGGGTAGAAGTAAATACTCAAGAATCCACCAAGAGATGAAGATTTTGTTCGGTTAGAAACGATTACCTATTCATGCTCTACACTCCGGCGAAGACAGATCGCGATTCCGACTTCGAATGCTCAAGTTATGGCAAGATTTCTCTTCAACTCTCTCTAAACTCTCCCTAGGTTGGTATGGTGTTGAGGATAAGAAGTGAGGATCTCCAAGGCTCCTTTGGGGTGTTTAAGAGGCTAAAAATTGAGCCTCATTTAGTCTAGGGATGTGGCACTCCATTGGCCAAGCAAATTTCAAGTTGAGAGAAGATAAATTTTTTTTGGGTGAACAGTACTGGACGAAGGACGGCCGCGCGGCCCCTGTGCATTTTTGTTTTGTGGTTTCTGGCACTTGGGCGAGCGCCTGGGCCGCCGCTCAGCCTTGAGAAACTCCGATCTCTCCGAAAATGTCCCGAAACACTCCCGAAATGATTTTAAGTGATCCCAAAGTGATTCTAAGTCTATGAGAAGGTCGAAACACTCGAGAAATGCTCTGGAAATGACCTATGATAATGTTAATAGCTCAAGGCATCACAAATACGATCAATTATGGGAATTATGCAACAACGTAAGGCATATGGAACACATGATAATCAATATGAGCGTGTTATGATCAAGAAATGACAATAGTATAAATCAAGGTGACACATATAGTATACACGAATGATATGAATGATATGTAGGATGCAAATGAAGCGGGTGTTACAGAGATATTCCTGTCGCCTGATCTATATCTTAATGTCGGCTCTCGTATTGCATCAACCAGACCTAAATATGGTGGGATAATCCAATGAACGATGTACATCTGCGCCAGAAATAAACATAGATTGCCTAGCTGGATTTTGTATCTTCGGATGTGAATATGCTGCGTACCACTGTAAATAGTCATCCGACATGCACTCGATGGGATGGCTTCTTGACCGAGGCTATTATCAGATAAAATATGGTTCCGCCATTGACGATAATATAACACTTGCTGCATTAGCTTGGCAATATTCTTATTGTGTCGTAAACCGAGACCAGCAACAATCGGAGGGAAGAGAATCGTCTGGACGTAACCGAATTTCCTAAGAACTCGATCTGGATTGTATGACTCCACAACACTCGACGCGGATAAGCATCCATGGTAATAAGCGATCCGGTGGATTGGATATGTCTCGCGTACCAAAACAGAATACGAAGTCCAATTAACCTACATACATTAAACACAGTAAAAGTTATTACCATTAACATAACATTATAATATTGCATTAAACACAGTTAAAATTAAATTAATATAACATTACTTGATAAATAGATTAATATGAAAGTTATAATATTGCAATTAAACTCACTTCATTGGCTGACATCAAGTCTCTCTCGGTACACCTGCAGTGTGTTATGTCTGGCGCCTCTGGATAATGGTTGCCACTTTCGAGCCAGTGGCTCAGTGACATCGTAGTCAATGTTATGTGGAGGTTAAAAACAAGGAAATCTCTCATATATCCAAGCCTACAACAAAATAATACAGTACATTATCATAACAACTAAAAATATATATCTCGTTATAAGTGTGAATCAAATAAATGGAAAATGAAATTTACATTAATATAAATTTGTTACCTCCAATAGCGTTGTATATCCCGCCATATGCCTGCACGACTGATGAGATGCCATGCCCAACTGTCGATATAAATAGGCAAGGGTTGCAACTCCCCATGCATACTTCGGTATCTTATCGACCTTGTCCAGAAATTCCATATAGGCACCAGGAACTCGATTCCCACTCTTGTCACCAAAAATGGTGCAACCCAACATGTACAATAAATATGCCTTAGCAGCACTAGTCTGCATAGCATCATTATCACTCGTAACTTCTTGTTGGAACCTACGATGAAGCCACTCTAACGTGAAAGCGCAGCCTCTCCTACCATGGGTGCCCTCAAGCACCTCAGCATTTTGCAAATGCAACATCTGCCCAAGCTCCCCAGTATTATATCCAAAAGTTCGTGTATACACAACATGCCTCCCCTTTATTGGAAGACCGGTAAGACAAAACACGTCATCCAAGGTGATTGTCATCTCACCAAAAGGTAAATAGAAGGTGTTTGTCTTTGGATGTCATCGTTCAACAAAAGCAACAACCAATGCTTTCGATGACTTCTTATAAGAACACCTAGTCAGCGTAAATAGTCGAGACCTCATCACAATATTCCACCACCTACTCTCCAGCTGTTGCTCATCTGTAAGCGGAACAGACTAATTCAACAACTTATTAGTGTGATTAATTACCTTCAGAACTGGTCGCTTTATCCCATTCCAAACATACCTAGCTACGTTCGTGTTGTACGTAACTAGCAGTGAACCATTAACTGGCCCACCTAGAAATGGGGCTTCTTCTTCAGGCAATGCTTCATCACCGGCTCCTTGATTAGCGGCCCCTTCATTATCACTATCTTCTTCATCTCCATCAATACCGGCACCCTCATAACCGGCCCCTTCATTACCAGCCCCCATATAATCAGCCCCCTCATAACTGGCCCCCACATAATCGGCCCCCTCATTACCAGCCCCCATATAACCGGCCCTTATATAACCGGCCCCCTCATTACCGGCCCATACATAACCGGTCCCCTCATCAACTTGTTATTCTTGAGCTTGATAAGCGTTTGAAATTTCTTGTCATCGTCGTTCAGACATTACCGGCCCCTGTATCCGTTGTGCTTCATCGAGGGGATTTTCTGCCCTCCTAGCGGAAGCCATAACCTTCCACATATATGTCCTTCTTGCATTCATTCAAACCAAAGTAATGTAAGAACAAGGAAAAATTAATGAAAGGAGAGCTACAATGTGAGAGAAAAGGCAAAACATGCATTATAGTCATCAGTGTCCACAGTTAGGTTGCAACGAGATTTCACATAAAACAAAAAGAACAACATTCCATTCTATTTATAAAATCGACTTCCCACTTTTCTGTCGTCACCTACTCCAACCTAACCTCACCTCAAGTCTTAACCTACCTCACCTCATATTACAATTTTGTAAATTCTCATAAAAGTGAAAGTGATAACATCTTCCAGTTAAATAAAAAAGCATCAAATTGCTAGCATAATGCAATAACATAATGTAATGTTCCTAGCCATACAATTATCAAACAGTTGACGTGCAAGTTGATTGCAGTAGGACTTAAAAAAAAATGGAGTGTGCTGTGCGGCACCCCCTGGCCGCACGCCCTAAGGTATGTGCGGCACCCCCTTACCGCACGCTTTAAAGTATGTGCGGCACCCCCTGGCCGCACGCCCTAAGGTATGTGCAGCGGACCAGTGCCGCACATGCCTTAGGGCCTGCGTTCAGGGGGTGCCGCACACTCCATTCGCAGTTTCCCCCAAAAAATTCAAAAAATCAACAAAAAATTTAACCAAAATGCGTGTTTCAAGCCTAAGTAGAAGCTTGAGAAGAAAACTTAAAAAAAAAACCAAAATTTAAACGAAATACTTACCGAATGGTTGCATTTTTGAACTTTGAAGTAAAGCTTGGAGCTTGTAGTAGCTTGACTTTGTGCAGTTAAAGGCTACTAACTACCGTATGATGGGATCGTTAACTAACCTTCTCCTATTTATGGTAAGCCTCGCAAGCTCTCAATTAAGGTTGTGAAGTGGGTTGCCCCTCTGCCGGGCCTCGTGAAGCTAAATTCCGATGGGGCTTGTAAAGGAAATCCGGGTATTAGTGGAGGTGGTGGACTGATTCGTAACTCTTTAGGTGGTCTTATCCATGCCTATGCCAATTTTTTTGACGTAAGTACTAATAATATTGCTGAGGTGCGTTCTCTGTTCATTGGTGTTAGTTGGCTCTTCGCAAATGGTTACCATGGTGCTATTGTGGAGATGGACTCAAAGCTTTTATTTGATTGTCTCACTAAAGGTTACTCTCCCCCTTGGGAATGTTTGTATTACATTCGTGCTATTCTCGCTATGCATACGGAGTGCCATTTTATTTTTTTCTCATTGTTTTCGTGAGGCCAACTTTGTTGCGGATGGCTTGTCTAATCTTGCTTGCACTTCTTCTTCGGACTCCACATTCTCCTTGGCTCGAGATCTTCCGCAGGTCATACATAGCAACTTAATTCTTGATGCTTCTGGGACTGCTCGTCTTCGTATTTCCTAGTTATTTCTTTCTCTTTGCTTTGTATTTCCTATTTCCTTCAAGTATTAGGGTTTGTAAGCCTATATAAAGGCTCCTCTTTCATTGTTAAACTTTAGAATAGATATATGATTAAATTGATTTGAGTTTTCACTATATTGTGAGCTTGTGAGAGATTTCTTGGATTAGAAATCTCAAACCCTTGAACTTATCAAGTTTGTTGAGCTGTAGGCTTGTGGCGTTCCGTAGTCTTGATTCCTAATCAATTGCGATTAGTGGGTCAAGGTTGCACCCCAAGTTTCTAGGGATTAAATCCGTCCTAGGGTTGAGGGAAGCTCCATATCTTTTCTTTAAATTTGTTGTTTTCTGTTTCAATATGTGTTCGTGGTTGGTTTCCCTTTGTCATCGATCTTGGATTCACATCAAATTGGTCAACAACTTAAATTCCCATCAAAGCTGTGAACAATGCGCGCTAGGACGCGCTTTCTCGCTAGGGCGAGCTCATTTTCTCACTAAGGCACATGAGTTGGGCAAAAAAATTCTGGTTCCAGGGCTATTGCCCTAGGGCGAGCACTTTGTGCCCAGAAGCTCCGTTCTTCAGAAAAATGCTATAAAACTCTCCCAAAATGATTCCCAATGAACCAAAAATGATTCTAAGTCTGAAGTAAGGTTTTACACTTAAGAAATGTTCCCGAAAAGTCCGAAAACAAAACTAGGAGTGTAACACAAGATTAACACGATTGGTTACAGAATTTAACAATGATTTCAAGGCACATAAAACACATGAAATCAACTTGAATGCACCTATGTTTAAATGAAGAATGTACATGGAATGACAATGATACTAAATGAAGTTAATAAACATAATGCATACGAATGACATGAATGATGCAGTTGTTACATCCTCACCCCCTTAGAATAAATTCGCCCGTGAATTTACTTACCAATCTTATCGAATAAAAATGGATACTTCTCACGCATCTCTTTTTCCAACTCCCAAGTTGCTTCCTCAACATTATGATTCCTCCACAAAACCTTCACAAGATGAATAGTCTTTGTCCTCAACACTTGCTCCTTGGTATCAAGTATCTCCACGGGTTGTTCAACATAAGAAAGATCGGTTGTCAAGTCTACCGGTTTATACTCCAAGATATGGAATGCATCCGACAAGTACTTCCTCAACATAGATATATGAAACACCGCATGAATACCTGACATCAATGGTGGCAATGCAAGTCTATATGCCAACTTTCCAACTTTCTCTAAAATTTCAAATGGTCCAATATACCTCGGAGCTAATTTACCTTTCTTACCGAATCTCTTGACACCAATTCGTGGCGATACCTTCAAGAACACACGATCACCAACCTCAAACTCAAGGTCTCGCCGCCTATTATCCGCATAACTTTTTTGTCTACTTTGAGCCGTCTTCAATCTCTCTCGAATAATCTTCACATTCTCTGCCGACTCAAGAACCATATCAGGACCCACAACTTTGCTTATCCAACCTCATCCCAACAAATCAGAGAACAACACTTCCTTCCGTAAAGTGCCTCGTACGGAGCCATTTCAATACTCGAATGATAACTGTTGTTGTAGGCAAACTCTATCAAAGGTATATGCGAATCCCAAATGCCCTTAAAGTCCATTGAACAAGCTCTCAACATGTCCTCAAGTGTTTGAATAGTTCTCTCGGACTATCCATCAGTTTGCAGATGAAATGCCATACTAAGAGTCAACTTCGAACCCAAACCATCCTAAAGTGTTTGCCAAAACCGCGAAGTAAACCGTGGATCTCTATCTGATACAATGCTAACTGGAATCCCATGTAGCCTCACAGTTTCCTGAATGTAAAAAGTAGCAAGTTTCTCCATAGAATAAGTCATCGCAATAGGGAGAAAATGAGCCGACTTGGTCAAACGATCGACAACAACCTAAACTGCATCATGACCTCGTCGAGTTTGTGGTAACCTCGTCACAAAATCCATAGCAATGTTCTCCCATTTCCATTTCAGAATCTCCAATGGTTGCAATAATCCCGCTGGTCATTGATGTTTCGATTTTATCCTTTTCCAATGGTTGCAATAATCCCGCTGGTCATTGATGTTCCGCTTTCATCCTTTGACAAGTCAAACTCCTCGAAACAAACTCGCTATTTCCCTTTTCATTCCATTCCACCAAAAATTCTTCTTCAAATCACTATATATTTTTGTACTCCCCGGATGGATCATATACCTAGATTTATGAGCCTCATGCAATACTTGCCGTTTCACATTATCAATTGCCAGCACACAAACTCTACCTCGAAACAAAAGAATACTAACATTATTCCTTGAAAAATCTGATGTCTTACCCTTATCTAATTCATCAATCAACTTTTTTAATTTCGGATCACTCTCTTGAGTTTCCTTAATTTGTTGAATCAAAACCGGTGTAGCAAGAATGTTATCAAATATTACCCCATGGCTAGACATACAAGGACTCCAATCTCGAACATCCTCAAGCATCTTCCATTCACGCGTCATCAAACAAGAAACATACGCCTTCCTACTAAGAGCATCGGCCACAGCATTGGCCTTCCCCGAATGGTATAGAATAGTGCAATCATGATCCTTCAACCTTTCCATCCACCTCCGTTGCCTATTATTCAACTCCTTTTGTGAAAACAAATACTTAAGGCTCTTATGATCAGTGAACACCTCAAACTTAGCCCCATAAAGATAATGCTTCCACTTGTGAAGAGCAAAAATAATCGCGGCTAACTCCATATCATGAGTCGGATAATTCTGTTCATACTGAGTCAACTTTCGTGAAGCATACACTATAACCCTTCCGTTCTGCATCAACACACAATCCAAACCTTCATTTGAAGCATCACTATAAATAAGCAACCCATTATGTCGTTCAGCAATGCTATAATCGGTGTCGTAGTCAATCTCTTCTTCAACTCTTAAAAGCTCACCTCACACTTATCACTCCAAACAAAAGCCTTGCTCTTTTGCGTCAAAGTAGTCAACGGGGTTGCAATCTTAGAAAACCCTTCTATGAATCTCCGATAATACCCCGCTAAACCCAAAAATCTACAAACCTCCGTCACAGTCTCGGGTCTCTTCTAATTCACAACCGCCTAAATCTTAGCTCGATCAACCGTAATACCTTCACCCGATACGATATGGTCTAAAAAAGCCACTTCCTCAAATTAAAAGGCACACTTACTAAATTTAGCAAACAACTTCTTCTCCCTTAACACCGTCAATACCAACCTCAAATGTTTCTCATGCTCTTTCTAGAACTTAGAATACACAAGAATATCATCGATGAACACCACCACAAAACAATCAAGATAAGGTAAGAACACCCTATTCATCAAATCCATAAACACGGCCGATGCATTAGTCAACCCAAAAGGCATAACCAGAAACTTAAAGTGCCCATAACGAGTCCTAAAATCCATCTTAGGAATATCTTCCACTCGAACCTTCAACTGATGGTAACCGCTCCTGAGATCAAACTTAGAGTACACTACGGAACCTTGAAGTTGATCAAACAAATCGTCGATATGTGGAAGAGGATATTTATTCTTACTGGTTACCTGATTCAATTCCCTATAATCAATACACAACCTCAATGACCCATCTTTCTTCCTTACAAACAACATCGGTGCACCCCAAGGCAAAACACTTGGTTTAATGAAACCCCGATCAAGTAACTCTTCCAATTAAACTTTTAACTCTTTCAATTCAGTCGGTGCCTTGCGATGAGGTGTTTTTGAAATCAGCGCGTTACCCGATAATAACTCAATACAAAACTCCAACTCTCTATCTGGAGGCAAATCATAGTCAGCTGTAAATACATCTAAAAATTCACGCACAATAGGAAAATCCTCCAATGCAATAACCTTTTGTGATTTATCAACAACACAAGCCAAATACCCCGAACATCCATGTGACAATAACTTCCGAGCTTTCAAAGTCGAAATAACCTAAATACCACTCTTATTCTTATCACCCATAAATACAAATGAAGGCACATTCAGTAAATTAAAAGTGACCAACTTCTTACGACAATCAACAATAGCATGATGTGTATGTAACCAATCCATCCCTAAAATAACATCAAAATCACGTATAGGCAATAATACTAAGTCTGCAGGTAAGTGATGATCATCAATAACAACATCACATGCACGATAAACATCCAAAGCTACGTGCCACTCTCTCATCGGAGTAGACACCTCTAACACATATGGTAATAGCTCAGGTATAACATGTAAATGACAAGAAAAATGTGTTGCAATAATGTGATAACCCTGGGTCTATAAGTACTAGGGTTTTTTCACTAGAGACAATTAAAGTGCCTCCTATGACATTAAGGGCCTCGAGAACTCTCCTCTGGTCTTGGGCAAAGACTCAACCCTAAACTCTAGGACGACCCTTGTTGTCCCTCTTAACCTCAGCATTCTGTTGTGCACCTCCTGGCTGTATCCCCTTGTTCTTAGGGCAATCCTTCTGAAAATGTGTGCTATCACCACACAACAAACATTTCCCTTGCTTCAACTAACACTTATCTTCATTATGCCCACTCTTCTTGCAAAACCAAGTTGAGCATAGGTTCATTGGGCGTTTCTTGTAGGCAAAAGCTTTCCATTGAAGAAGAACAGTTTCATCATAGATGTCATTAGATCAAGAGCTAATATTCATCAAGCTTGAGGGATGACTTAAATGTGATTTCATTTGAAGTACATTGATATCATCTAGATATTCTTGCTTTGAACTTTCAGTGATTAGTTACATACTTTCTCTCAATGGATAAATTACCAAAGTCTTCAAAAACTAAGTATCATAGAATGTGGGGATCAGCAGATTCCATGATAGGGAGTTTTAGATACTTAGACATGTCCAAAAAGATATTAGTAAGAACCTCAATATCTTATGATACAAGATCATAAGTATTTGAACTGAGAAGTTTTTCTCGGAAAGGTGTTAGATTGAGACAATCGTTAGCCTTATATCATGATAGCAAAATTCCAAAAATATGAAATTTAAGAATTTGCTGGAGGATATATCATAGATTTGAAAATAAAGAATATTTCTAGGGGAAAGTATATTTAAAAATAGATATTATCCTTAGCAAGTTAAGTTCTATTTAACTATAGTACTTTTCTTCATAATGTCAATTGAAGAAATTTACGTCTGTCATTAGAAAGAATTTCCTCTAGCAATCCAGCAGTCATCATAGCAATTCTCTCCCATATAGATTTTGAAAACCAAAATGATTTTGATTTTTAAAAGCATTTTCAAAAATGACTTCCAGATCTCCCAGTCAAAAGATTTTTAGAGAAGAGAATTTTGAAAACACATCTTTTGACTATGAATCTAATCTGAGCAACGGGATCAAAACTCTCAGGTTGTTAAACCTGGAATGAAGTTCACAGAGTGCAGGCTTTGATACCAATTGTTAGGTCCATGTTGATATGCTCAGAATATAGGCTAGAGGGGGATGAATAGCCTATGTTACCTTTATATAAATATTTCATCCATTTTTAAAAATATGTTTTAAGGACAGGGATGAAATGATTGTCAGGTAAGGTCAACTTCCTTTTATAGCAACATAGCTGATGTAGAGATCAGCTGATGTGCATCAGTAGACTTCATTTGAGTAGTTACATAAGAATTTAAAGACTGTTGGGAGGTTGAGATTGTTATACTTTGCTGATGTAGAAGTGTTAAGCAGTGGAAGAACTACGAGCATAAGTATAACTTAGAAGATTAAAGATCGCTCTGCATAAATATATATATATATATATATATATATAAATATTCGCAGTCTTGAATCTTCATTACATGCAATAATCACTTTCCAAAGACATTTTGCTCAATATATATAAAAACATATATTACAGGAAAGATAAGTAAAGGCTGAATGTAAACAAGTGTATTTTTATGTTGAAATTCAACAGAGGTTTACTCTAAGGCAAACATGCTTAATACATCAACCTAGACTCTCTAACCTAGAAATCTCCCCTGGGAAGAAGGAAAGTGAATTGGAATGTAAGTCTGCTAGTATGAATGTAATTTGGATATTAAACTCTGCATCTTCATCGAACATCTTCAAGCGGGTGCAGTCTTCAATGAATGGCTGGATGCTTAGTCTCTAGCTATGGATGAGAGATATAGCTGCTAAAGAGACTGAGTCTTTTAAAGGAAGAAAGAACTCAAATCAAGAAAGGAGTTCTTGATCAAGCAAAAGACTTCTTGCCTTAGAATTTCAGATCACTCTCCCACAAAGTGTTTGTTCTTACACTTGTGTTTTTCCCACTCTTATATCTTCACACTTTTTGCACACTTGCCATTGTTGAGGGGGAATCAGAGGTTTTTTTTATAGGCAGAGAGAAGGAAGTATCTGTTGTAACTTGAATCAATTTTTGCCCGTTGGAAGGTGTTGGTTCTCTAATGCATCAGAGTGCACTGTAGGAACTGTTGGGTAAAAATCTCAATGAAGATTATGTTTGAAGTTATGTCCGTGATTCAGGCTAATTGGATGGGACTTGTCGTGCAGGCCTGGATTAAAGCACATTGTGACTGGTCTTTTGTCAAGATATGTCTTTCGGACTGGGGCCAAACACAAAAGAGGAATGTTCAGAGGAGAATAGTGAAGGCTTAGACATCGATGTATATCTTTAAGCTATTAAGGAGATTTGGAGAGTGTCCTTTGTGAATCTTTGAAAACTTTAAAAGCTTGGAGAACGACCGATGTTCCTTTTTGAACTTTGTAGTACTTTTGTAGTCGTCTGATAGAGAACATGGCTGATACGTGAGTAACTGCCAATGCAGAACTACATGAGTAAATTTTGCTGCTGAGATATTGCTAATAGAAATGTCTGCTGGTGAGACATTGCTGGTAGAGATGTCTACTGGTGCTTTAAAGAGCTAATCCATTTGAAAGGTCATCATGACTTGGAAGGACACAGACTCAGACATGTACAAAGACTTCCTAGTCTATAGACCTATGCATTGTTTCAGCAAGTTGCCACGCTAACCGGTATGCAGCCCTTTTAGCCACTTGTGAAACATGCATTGTAATGGGAACAAGCAAATCACTATGTAAAAATATGCAAACATATATATCAGTTGTTTCACAGGCATATTCCTAACAAGCAGTATAGGTCACTTTCCTCTTACCTTTCTTGGCCTAAGTAGAAGGCCCAGCAGCAGCAGCAACAGTAGCCTTCTTTGCCACATCTTCATTATATCTCTTAATATTGTTGGTCGTGAAAACGTAGGTGTTAGTCACCTTAACCAACTCATTAGCAGTCATGGTATCCTCAATTTCTTGAAATCCCCTTAGTAGAGCATTGATCACCCTAACAAACGGTCTTCTCATCCCAGGTATGTTCTGGACCTCTTATACACTCTCAAAGAGCTAAGAGAACACAACTTTGTCCCAGTTTAGCTGTTTTCGCAAAACCACAGCACTGGTCATTATCAGCTCCTGAGTCATAAAACAATCCCTAGAGCCATTCTTGAAGCAAATGCCACTGTCAACCAGGTGGCTGATGTAGTAAGGGACTTCAGGAAAGAGATTCCTGTACATTTCAAATATGGGTTCTGGCTCAACATCACCACGCATAATGGTCCATGTAGAATTTAACTCTTTATTAGTCAAATCCATCTTACCTTCAGCTTTCCCAAGATTATTCCCAGCACTTTGTCATCCAGTCTAATGAATTGGCCTCAGATATATCCCTTGATATAGCTTTTTTCTACTGGATCCTCCTTATTCTTTGGTGGAGAAGGAATAACCATCCTGGTATAGAATTCTTCAGCAAGCTTGTTGCTTTAATCTTTGTCGCCCAGCTGGAACAAAGGAAGTAGTCCACAGCCTTCTAGATTTTTCACCAGTGCTTCTCAAGATGCATAGTCATGAACGGATTCAGCATTGATAGTAATGCCTGGGTGATAATTTTTTTTGGGGAAATTTGGAATTGGCTTTTTGGTAGCCTCAGAAGCCCTAGTAGGCTTAGCTGGTTGCTAAAGAGCAGTACCAGTAGAAGTTGTAGCAGAAGATGAAGAAGTTTTAGCCTATACAACAACAACAGAGTTAAGAATGGCTAGTACATGTAAAATAATAGCATTTTACGAAAAACATGTACTATAAAGATTAAAACCCAATATATGTCAGTAACTTAGACTTTTAAAAAATAAAAGTTCACCAACTTCAACAGTTCATGCTCAGGGTTTAATCAAGAATAAAATCAAAGTGCATGTTACAAAAATGCATAATCTAAACATTAGAAACACAATAGATTCCCAGAAATTATCAACAAACAACCACAAACCCAGAAAATCAAGCATCCGCAGTTCTTAAAATAGCGTCAAATGCAACAGTAGTTCATAGATTTTGAGATGATAGCATGAACTTGTTGAAATTAACTAAAACTTGAATTAAATGAAAGTGATGTTAAGAAATACTAACCATTGTAATCCTAAGCTATTACAAGGGTGTTCTAAGGACAAGTTGCAACCCTACCAGACACGCAGGACCAATAGACACTTGACACAAAGATTTAGGTTATGGATACAAGTAAATCTAGATTGAATACAATATTGGACATAGGATATTCAACCCCCCCCTTTCAAGCCTATTTGAGCCTATGGGGACTAACAGTAATTCACATGATATTTAGTTGTTTAGGATTAATCTCGGCTAGTTTTATTTCTTGTCTAAATGATGCTTTGTTGGGTGCCTCGACCTCACCATGTTTTCCATCCATTCAAATTGCATGAGAGACTTTAGGTGGTGCAAAGCCAAGTTCTTGTATGATAGCTTCTATTGTGTTCCCTTACTAAAATATGTGAAATCGAAGACACCTTTTGTGTGAGACTTAGAAATGTAGAAATTCAAGCATGCTTAGCAACTGAAATGAGACAGAAAGGGCGATTCGGGTGCCTCACCCCTTCCCGACTCATAACCTTGCTCCAGACTTAGAATCTAGGTTTTTCCTCCGTTTTCCCAATAAACAGACTTGGCGACTCTTTTTATATTTTTTTGAGAGTCTACTTTAAGATTCTGAGCATATTCATTCCGTTCAAGTTTTGACACTCATCATTTTTTTTTCATTTCACGATGACGATGGGTTCAAAACAGGGTTCTCACAGGGATACTTCACTCTATTCCGCTGCAAACTATTTTCTAAACCATTTTGTGAAGTAATCTTTATAACTATTTTTAAAATAGGACATAGGCTATTCAACCCCCCCCCCCCTTTAGCCTATTTGAGCACCTTGAGACCTAACAATTGGTATCAGAGCCTTACTCTTTGAAAACAAGTTTTTCCGAGATTAAACTCTTGAGAGATTAAAGATCCAATGGCTGCTCATTAAATGTTGGAAACTTTAAATGTGAACCATTCTCCTATCTTGGATGAAGTTTACTTTGATATCTAGAAGGACAAAGTTAAAAGACACATGAACTATATTGATAAATGTTTATGGAAATGTGTTACGAGATGGACCAAGGATTCTTATGAAGGCCAACACTCTAGCCTTTGTTGATCTAACTGTTGATCCTGAAACTCCAAAACCTGAAGAAGAATGGGATGAAGAAGATAGAAAGAATGATGCTCTAGATGGAAAAGCCATCAACATCATTACCAGTTGTGTAGACATAAGCACCTACCAGCAGATCATCAATCTAGATACAGGTCAAGAAATGTGGGAAGCTATATTGAAATATCTAGAAGGTGATGGAGAAACAAAGAACAACAAGCTGTACACTTGCATCCAGAAGTTTGACTCCTTCAAGAAAGACCCCAAAGAAACCCTCAGAAGTGCCTATGACGAATTCTATGAGGTAGTAAACTCTTGCTATTCTTTGGGAAAGAAATATGAAAGAAAGAAACAAACATGAGATTTCTTAATGCACTAGGCAGTCTACAGCATGTAAAGATTACTGCCATGAAAGAATCAAAAGACTTGAATAAATTGACTCTCAGGAATCTTTATGCAAGTCTTTCGGTTTATGAGCTCAAAATTTAGCAAGCTTAAGAAATGGAAAAGAGTTTCAAAATTTTATCTCTACCAGCCATGTCTGTTGAACCTTCCTGTTCTAAACCTAATGAAACCCCATCCACATCTAGTGATGGTGATGATATTCTTTCTGACGAAGCTTTTGCCATGTTTGTTAAGAAGTATCAACGTTTCAAAAAGTTTAACAAGTCTTCCTATAAGCAGTCTCCTTATAAGACTGCTGCTTCTCAAAGAACAACTGCTCCTGTGAGAACAGCTGCTCCTTATAAAGCTGCTGTTCCCTAAAAGGAAAATGAGCTTGTACGTTTTAATTGTAGGAAGCCAGGTCATTTTGCCTCAAAATGTCCAAAGCCAAAATATGAATTTTACAAAAAATATCCCGAATCTAAATTTCAAAAACAAAAGGGGATGGTGGCTGAGGATATTGATGAAAGCAATATGCCCACTTGGTGTTATCTGATTCGATGATGATGATTCTGTGACTTTCGAAGAAGCAAATATTTACCTCATGGCCGGGAATCACCCCATGACTCGGTAAGATCACCGTCATTTCAACAAAATGATAGTGATGATGATGATGAGCTCAATGAACCTTCAAGGAGAGAACTCATCAAGGCTAACAAGGACATGATGGAAGAATTTGTCAAATTTAAAGCGCCTATGTAAAATTAGCCAAAAACATGAATTGGTTGTCTCGAGAAATACCTTGATGTCGAGATCAAAGAACTCAATAGACAACAAGCGAGAGAATATCAAGACTCAAAAGGAGAACAAAGCCTTAAGCGAAAAAGTGGAATTCCTACTTGAACACATAAAGAAAATCAATTCGAGAAAGATGATCTCCAAAAGGTTGTTGATGCTTGGAATAATTCCAAAGGAAACTTTGATACCATTTTCACAAAACAAAAATCTCTTTATGACAAAACTAGTATCGGTCTCCAAAGTGAGTTCAATGTAGGAAGTTCATCCAGTTCTCAAGAAAATGAGACAGTGAAGTGATTCTTTGAGGAAATGGCGAGGAAGTAGTCTATGTTCAGCAACCTTCTCAAAAGGGAAAGCAAGGACTTGGCTATACCAAAGTTCCATTTGTATATGCCAAAGACAAACGACAAAACGGCCAAGTCTAAAGGTAAGCAAGTGTAAACACCAATGACATTGCTAATAGAGAGGTGAGCAACGAGACACGCTAATAGACATCCTGTGAAAACAATGATGACCGATAACAAGTCAAAGAAGTCTCAACTCAAGTCTATTAAATTTGTCAAAGGTAAGATTGCTAACCACAACTCTGCGATAAAAAGCTCAAAGGAATTATGTCGAAAATGTAAAACCTTTTGATAAAAGGCCCGCCGTAGCTAAGCCTAATATCATTTTTTTTAGAGAAACAGGGGCGGCACCCTGCTAAATTTTATTAATAAAAAAGGAAAACATACAAATTTGAGGGGGAAACCAGTCTGACCCTTATAAATGGGAGGACAGAGGAGCCTAACCTCGAAAAAGAAATATAATTTGAACTCAAAAGAGAGAAACAACAACTAAAACCAAAGCTAAGAAATTCTAATGTAAGGAGTGTCTCGGCATCTAGCGAATAAGACCTTTTATGTGCCGAGGAATACTTTTTTTTTTAAAGAAACAGGGGCAGCACCCTGCAAAAATTTATTAAAATAAAAGGCAAATACAGGAGGGGGACAACCAGCCTAGCCCAAAAAGGGAGGACAAAGGAGCCGAACCTCTAAAGCAAGCAACAACAAGAAAAGAAAACCAAAGCCATAGCTAAACTCTAATTCCTATAGCTATACAAGCCTAACTTATCATGACCTAAGGCCTGCCAAACTTTGACAGGAAGATGGCTTTTGTTAGAAAAAAACATCGAAGACCTGTGAGAATAAGCATGAGCTGCCAACCGATCAGCAACATGATTCACTTCTCTAAACACATGCCGCAAGTGATAATCACCCAACAGATCTTGACACTTCCGAACCTCATAAACATAAGACCACGGAATAGCAAACTTATCCGCAATAGCCATTGCTGCCACCAACGAATTTGTTTCAACCTCCACCGAAACCAAATCAAGATCTCGACAAAGTTGCAAACCATCCCTAAGAGCTAGCAATTCTGCAAACATATTCGTACCACATCCATAAAAATTAGAGAAAGAATAAACCATCTTGCCTTGGGCATCCCGAATTATACCTCCCCGTGAGCAACTACCATCAATGGAAGAGCCATCAGTATTCAACTTATATGAAGCAGCAGTTGGAGGGACCCATCTCAGCCACTTACCCCTTCTAACTGGAACATTGATAATGGGCATACCAAGAATCTGCAAAGGAAGAGAGCCTATACAATCCAAAGCAGACTTGAGCTGATAAACAATGAGCATATCCCGCAAATCTTGAATCACATTTTGAATGATATTCTCCAAATGCATCGGAACATTGTCAAAAATGGCTTTGCATCTAGCCTTCCATAACTCCCAACAAGTGAAAACCATAACTCCAATCTGACAAGCCCCGAGTTGATTACGACTAGAAACATTACCCATCCAAACCTCACAAAGATGCTGCACTGAATAATAACGATTCACTTTATTAAAGATGAAAGCCAACCTCTTCCAAACAAGAACAGCTATCTCGGACTGCAAAAATAAATGATCTAACGACTCCCGTGCTGGATGATTAATGCAACAAACACATTTAGAAGTAATGAAAATGTGCCACCGTAGCAAAGCCATATCAACCGGCAAAGCACCATGAAATAATCTCCACATGAAGCCATTAACTTTCAATGGGATCCAACACGCCATATCGATTAAACCGGCGAAGCTTAGGATAAACTACACGGTTTTCTCCCAAAAGAAGGCCGAAAACTCCCTGTGTGAGTTAAACACCAGACCAGTTTATCCTCCAAACTTGCATCCAAAACCACCCTCTTAATCGCATCATGCATCCTGTTTAGAACCAAATCCAGTAAAGACCGCAGCTCCTAAAATGTAGCCCGAACCGAAAGATTTACGTCCAGGACGACGACCATGCAAAATAGTACCACACCAATTAGAGTCCCAAACGACACATTCCCACGCCCAATAACCCATTGGCGCACTGCTGAACCTTGGGTAATTGTCTCATAATAGCCTGCCAGATGTGAGAAGCATTGGTTGAACTGCGAAAGCCATTCGACTGTCCATACTTAGACCGAACAAAAACTGTCCATAAACCCTTTCCCTGGATCGCATTCCATGCAAGCTTAGCATGCAACAAATTCATTACTTGGAACAACGATTTCAAACCAAGCCCTCCTTCATCAATAGGACGACACACAACATCCCAAGAAAGCCAATGAGAACAATGTTCTCTAGCCACATCCCAAAGAAAATTAGCCATCGCCATTTCAATTTTCTGAATAACAATCTTCGAAACTTTAATTGCAGCAAGAGTGTCTGGAATACTCGCCAGAACAGACTTTAGAAGAACCAACTTAGCGCCAGAAGATAGAATCTTGGATTTCCATCCATTAATTCTGCTAAGCACCTTTGAAACCACATTCTCAAAATAGCACCGTTTAACACGACCCTTAAACAAAGGGAGGCCCAAATACTTCATCGGTAGGAAATGCCGAGAACAACCGGACCAATTAGTAATATTCGGGCTGTACGACGAGAACACTTTGCGACAAATAAAAACCACTCTTAGAGATATTAATCAGGTGACCGAAGCCCGTTCATAAGCAGATACAACCTCTTTTAAAGCCAACACAGATTGACGACTAGCATTGCAAAAAATCAGCATATCGTCAGCATAAAGTAAGTGAGAAATTACCACCCCACCCCTACCATGCGCATAAGGATGAATTCTTCCAATCTCGATAGCCTTATTAATGTTATAGGAGAGAACTTCCTGAGCAATAATGAACAGTATAGGAGACAATGGATCACCCTGCCGAACACCCCAGGAAGATTTGAAAAAACCATATCCTTCCCCATTAATTCGAAAAGTATACCATATATTACTAATCAGCCTATAAATTAGATCACAACTCCCATCATCAAATCCAATAGCTTTCAATGCCTGCAAGAGAAATCCCCATTCCAGACGATCATAAGCCTTAGACATCCAGTTTAAACACTACATTCCTGCCCCTCACTTTCTTATCTAGACGATGAATTAACTCATGCGCTAAGACAATATTCTCTTGAATACTCCGACCTTTAATAAAACCAGATTGCTCCAAAAAAATGACCTTAGGTAGAAAAGACGCAATCCGAGTTGTCATAATGCGGGACAAAATTTTACAAGAAAAATTACACAAACTTATGGGCCTAAGATCCCCCAATCCAGAAGGGTTAGGCACTTTCGGAATAAGCGTAACAGTAGTAGAAGAGATACCTCACGGAATAGTGCAACCCCGAAAGAAATCTTGCACCGCAGCAATTACATCACTCTTAATAATAGCCCAACATCCCTGATAAAACCACCCTGTGAAACCATCACTCCCGGGAGCACTGTTTGGATTCAGACTTCTGATACTCTCATAAATTTTGTCCTCCTCCGAAACACGATGAAGAAACTCATTATCATGAGCCCCCAACCGAGCCGGAAAATCCTGGAATAAATCCTCATTCTGAACAGTCCGAGACGTAGAAAATAAATCAGTAAAATAACGCACAGCCATTTCACCTATCTGCTTATTATCCGCACACCAGGACCCATCCGGAAGCCTTAATTTGACTGCATTAATACGAGCTCTGTCCCGAATACTAGCATGAAAGAAAGCCGTGTTTTTCTCTCCATCAGTCAACCATAACTGACGGGATTTTTGTTGTAAAAGTTCAGCATCCCATTTTAATAATTTACAAAGCTCCTGTTTCGCACAAAATAACTGTCTAGCAATCACATCATCCCATCTCGTTGCAAAGACACCTCTAAATGCAAAATGATATCCTGTGAACAACGGCTTTCTTTTGAACATGACCAAAAACATCCTAGTTCTATTGCCGTAACTTGGGCCTTAAGTTTTGAAGCTTTCGACATAAATTATCCATGGCACTCCCTGTACAATCCTGCTGCCATTGCGCACGAACAAAATCCAAAACTCGGGGTGATCTAGCCACATACGCGCGAAAAACCCCTTTTGGCTTAGGCATGCATGAGAAATCAATCAGAAGGGGAGAATGATCCGATAGCACTCGACATAAATGCTGTATCTGAAGTCCAGGGAACTCTGCCTTATAAAAACCATTTACCGAGACCCTATCCAACCGTTGCCAAATCCAATCTACCCCATCCTAATTATTGCACCATGTAAAAACACTTCCTTCATAGCCAGCATCATCCAGACCAGTCTGCTGAATAAAATTATTAAAATCATCTATAGCCGAAAAATCACATGGAGCACCCCCCAACTTTTCAGAAGAATTCGAAATAATGTTAAAATCCCCCCCAACCATCCATGGCTCTGTCAAAGACACAAAAAATTCTAAAAGATCCCGACAAAGATCTTGATGTTCCCCCTAGAGCACTTAGCATAAACGAAAAGAAAACAACACGGAGAAATCACCACCAAGCGAAATGCGAACATAATAAAGGGTAACTTGAACAACTACAATATCCACCCGATCCTCCCAAAACATCCAGACATGCATATTATCAGGATTCTGCTGTAACCAACTCTTAAACTTTAATTTTTTTTTGCTATTTTAACAATCCGAGAGCCAGGAAGCTTAGGCTCTAAAATCACACACAATAAAGGACTATGATGTAACTTAAGTAACTTAAGATACTCCACCGTCTCTTTATTACCCATACCTCTAGCATTCCAAATAATCGCAGACATGGACAAAATCTTAGAGAGTAGCATACTGGGCATGAGACGCAGCCCTAGTAACCCGTTTATTATGATCTAAGAACATCTTCTTTTTCTTTTTCATAAATAAAGTGCGACAATGCTTTTGAAAAACCTTAGTGCTTACCTCCAACAATGATAACTTCTCAAGATCATCTACCGACAAAGATCTTTTAAAGCTGTCTTTGAAGTAGACCCATGATTATTCCCTACTAACTTAGCTGTAGGGATGCTATTTGATCCCCCTTGCCGTAAGACATCAATCCCATTATCTTCATACAAATCCTCCAGAATTGCAAAGGAGTTTGTGACAGCTGGACCCTTAATGTCTATCTTCCTTCCCCCAACCCGTAACTCATCATGCACCAAGTCAGAATCAGCCACACTACCCGCAATGTCGTACTGTCTAACCAGCTCCACTTTTCTATGGGGGTCTTCATCTTAAGGGGGTGTTCCTATTTTCTCTTGGGAATTCGTAACAGCTTGTACGGGACTAGCCATCACATCTATTACCTCACTCTCTTTAACACACCCTTGATCATCCTTTGAATTTGAACCAGACCCTTTCTTGCCATGATTCCCTTGTTTTACAGGAACCCATTAACGCCCAACGTTTGCATCATTAATCACAGTTTGAGGAACTTCTCCCAATTGCTCCATGTCATTAATCACAGTTTACGGGACTTCTCCCAATTTCTCCATGTTATCTACAATCTTCTTTTTGTGTGACACCTTCGAAGGACCACGCCTCTTTTTCCTGCAATCATCCTCCACATCACCTAGCAGGCCACAACCCTCACAATAAGAAATATTTCCTTCAAACTCAATGGGCTGCCAAAAGCCACTATCTTTACTCGTTCCAATCCAAACCCTCGATGGCAAAATCAGTGAAACATCCACCTCTAAACAAATACGAGCATACATAGGGTGAGATATGTACAATGTGCGATCATTCGCACGCAAGAAACGGCCCACAGAATTGCCAATGCGACGCAAACTAGCAGGATTGAAAAACGGTAATGGTAAATGGTGCAATCCCACCCACACCGCTACGTATGGACTATCTTTCTTGAACTCAAACCCCCTTGACCATCGAAAAAGTCGATACACGCATGTATTGATCATACGTGATTCCTTCGACAAAGCCCTAACCATGTCCACTTCTGATGTCAAATGAATCATTACGTGTCTCGGGTCAAGGAGACCTACAATGAAAGAGCCAACTAACCGCCAATTATGTAAAATATGATCCTGAATCACACGAATTGAAGGGCGGCCAACCGAAAACTTCATGATTAAAGTATTTCCAAACTGTTTTTCAAGCGAATCCATTTCAATAGGAGAAAACAAACAGCCTGGTTCATCCTTAATAGTTATGGGTTGCCGAGGAGCCAAGGTGATCTCCGATAGAGTGGGAGAACACTTTGGGTTTACACATGAATCCCCACCTTTCGAGCCAAAGTGCATATGAAGCTGGATTAGACTTTGGAGGGTCTTGTGAATTAGAGACCGACGTGTTCCCAAGAGGAGGAAACTCCGGTTGAGGATCCGGCGGCATAGCCACGCCAGAAGGCTAACCCTAATGCAGCCGCGTGCTAGAGAGAAATTTGAGAGAGATATGTGCCGAGGAATACTTGGAGCATTAAAGAAGTCAGAGTTAGCCTGGGAATCACAAGCAAGATTGGCAAGGCTATCAGCACCCCTGTTAGCTTCACGGAAGCAATGATTAAACACATAACGACGAGCAACTTGAATTTTCCGAATTTCTCAAAAATAATAAGCGTATAGCCAGGAGGGAGAGTAACCCGAAACTAGACAGTCATAGATAATTTTGGAGTCCGTTTCAATAGTAACATCAAAATAGCCTTCATTGTGAAGCCATTGAATCCCACGAGAGCACGAATTTACGCTTCCATATTAGAGGCTATACCAAAGAAACGAGAGAAAGCAAAAATGGCAGTGCCCAAAGCATCGCGCACAACACCACCTCCACCACTAAGACCTGGGTTACCACGGCTAGCACCATCTGAGTTCAACTTAAAATGACCATGCAGAGGCTTAACCCAAGAAACCGATTGGATAACAACTCGCTTACTATGCTTACAAAAAACTCTCAACGACGCAGAAATGGAAGAGAACTGTAAACCCCTGGCTTGCAAAATGGCCGTAAGATCATGATGGATAACTGAAATAATCTTAGAAGCAGGCTGCCTGGAATTTTCAAAAACCGAGAAATTTCTGAATTTGCATAAATGCCACAGAATTAGAGATGGAATAATCAAGCAAGTTGAGGATTTATTACGAGTCCACCAAGCAAAGCACTATTGTTGAATCATTCTTGGAGATGAGGGAATATCATACACATTATCGAAGTGCCCCCAAACCACAGTAGTAGTAGCACTAAAAAGAAACACATGCTCAAAAGTCTCAATACTCCCCAAGTCACAACAAGAACATTTGGAAGCCAAAGAGAAACCCTTACTCCAAAGACCCTCATCCAAAGGAAGCTTTTTGAGATGAAGACGCCAATAGAAAACACTAATATGTCTCGGAAGCAGGGAATGCCATATGAATTTAAAAGACATGAGAGAAGGACTAGCCGGCTGGATGAGGGATAAAGCTAAAGAGATTGTAAACTTACCCTTAGAAGTTAAATCCCAATGAGGAGAGTCATCAACATCAGTCAAGGTAATTTGGTGATCCTGAATAAGTGGATAGCTGATTCGGAAGAAAGATAGCGGCATCCCGAGAAAGAGCTGAAAAATTAGGACCCGAAAAGGTCTTTGGCGTAGAAATGTCACAATTATTGGGACGATTCAAGGAATGACCATGCAACCAATTGTCGTGCCAAACAGAACAGCTGCCTCGACCAACAATCCAGAAGATATGAGGCTCCGCAACAGCCCGAGCCTTAAGCAAGCGGAACCAAACATGGGAACCCTTTACAGTAGCTATAGAGGGGTGAGGTTAGAGCAGTATTTAGCACGCATGAAGCTAGTCCACAAATTGGAATGAGAACGGAATCACCACCATAGTTTAAGACCATATGCTTGAATGATATCGAGAGAGAGCTAATGCCAAGACCACACGCCGAAGTAGGACGACAACAAGACCTCCAAGAGACCCGGTGACATTTATTTTTCCATCAATATGACCCCGAAGAAATTAGCTAACATTTTCTCGATCGTAGTCACAACCGAGATAGGAGGGTCAAGCGAAGCAATTTGGTAGCCGGTGATAAAGCGAAGGACATGTTTAATAAGAGTAATCCGCCCATTGGATTTAAAAAGGCCCCATCTAAGAATTAATTCTAGATTGCGGCTTCAATATAAGACTATCAAAATAGAATTTCTTTTTCGACCATGATACGGGGGCATCCAAGGTAGGTAATAGGAAGAATGCCAGCCTAAAAACCCAAGATCGAGGCAATCGCTTGAGATCTACTAGCGGGAGTACGAGGGTGAACGAAGAAAGAGCTCTTGCTTGTATTAATAAGCTGGCCCGAAACATCCTCAAAGGCCGAAATAACCTCTTTGTGCTTAAGAAGGAGTGTTTACTTCCATTACGAGAAGATAACAATGCCATCTGCAAAAGCCAAGTGAGAGACAATAGGATAGTCGCTAATGGTGGAGAAAATGACACTAGGAGATTGAGCATGGAGCATGGCAATACTACGACTCAAAACTTCAGCCGAGATGATGAAAAGACTCGGAGACAAAAGATCCCCTTGACGCAAACCACGGGAGGAGGAAAAGAACCCCATTGGTTCTCCATTAATCAAGACCAAAAACCAATTATCTGATAGAAGCCACCAGATAAGATCAATAAAAATTTTATGAAACCCAAACTTGCGAAGAACCTTTTTCAAGAACACCCAAGAAACACGGTTAAAAGCCTTGGCCATATCCAATTTAAGCACAACATTAGACCCTGGAATTTTCTTACCCAAATGCCGCATCAACTCTTGAGCAAGCAAAATATTGTCCTGAATTAAATGCCCTTTGGTGAACGCACTTTGATTATCTGAAATGATAAAGGGCAAAATGCTGGCGAGATGAGAGGATAAAATTTTTGAGATAACTTTATTACAGAAGTTGCATAAGCTAATCGAACGGAGGTCTTTAAAAGAGGAAGGCCGATCAAATTTTGGGATCGTGGCAATCAGAGTGCTAGACCAAGCTTTTGAAAGAGAGAAGCCCGAAAAGAATTCTAGAATAGCTAAGCAAAAGTCCTTACCAATGATATCCCAACAAGCAGTGTAAAACTTCCCCGTGAAACCATCCGGACCGGCAACGCTAGGACCACACATGGCTTTGACAGCTGAAAGAACTTCAGCAGAAATTGGGGGAGCAATGAGAAGAGAATTTCATTCATCAGTGATCAGATTAGGGATGACATCCAAATCGTGCTGAGAAACATCCCCCTCGGATTGGAGCTGATTTGTATCACTAGGAAGTTACATTATCACCCTAAATCCAATAAGCCTGTCATCAGTAAACAAGTCATTTCCAAGACTGCTGATCATAAGAAGACTCCCAAGAAAATCATCAAACATGTTCAAGGTTTTCATAACTGCACTTTCTGTAAAGGTCATGGCCACGAGATTCATGAATGTCTTCTGAGATTCATACCTAAACCTAAAGGGTTCACACCTCCAGAGGTTAAACAGGTATAGGTTCCAAAAGGCTGCTAACCCTCAGGACCCAAAAATAAAAGGGGACCATATATTTAAATGTTTAAATTTCAGGAATGCTTCATGGCTGTCAATGAGGAGGAGAAAGACTTACGGTATCTGGATAGTGGTTGCTCTAAACACATGACTGGAGATCAGGATCTTCTCTCTAATATTGTTGAAGCAAAGGGTCCCTCAATGATTTTTGGTGACAACTCCAAGGGAAAGATAGTTGGTTATAGATGTATAGTTAGAGGAAATCTTTCCATCAGCAAAGTATCTCTAGTAGAAGGCTTAAAGCACAATCTCCTAAGTATATCACAATTTTGTGATAAGGGACTGATATGTCAATTCACTTCAAGTCATTACTTTATCAAGGACAGTGAGACTTGTATAACAATCTTGACTGGATTTAGAAAAGGAAATGTGTATGTGGTTGATCTGAATGCTGTGGGAAGAAAATCAAGCTTGTGTTTAATTGCAAAGACCTCCAAGGATAACAGTTGGTTGTGGCATAAGAGACTCAGCCATCTTAACTTCAAGTACATCTCTAAATTGTCAAAGGACAACTTGGTTATTGGTCTGCCGAAGATATCAGCAGATCATGACAAGCTTTGCAAGGCATGCCAGCTAGGTAAATTAACCAAATCTTCTTTTAAAAGTAAGCATGTCTATCAACTACTAGACCTCTACAATTGTTGCACATGGATTTGTTTGGTCCAGTCACTAGTACTAGTCTTGGTGGCAACAAGTATACACTAGTGGTGGTAGATGACTATTCAAGATTTACCTGGGTTGAAATGGTGCCATCCAAAGATAAAGTCTATGAAACCATAACAGCACTTTTTAGAAGACTGCAAACTCAAAAACTGGATGACATTGCTGATATATCAAATCAGACAATGGGACTAAATTCAAAAACAATGGTATAGCCAAATATTGTGATGACCATGGAATCGGTTAAAACTTTTCTGCTGCTAGCACACCTCAACAAAATGGAGTTGCTGAAAGAAATAACAGAACTCTTCTTTATTTTTTTAGGAAACAGGGACGGCACCCTGCGGAATTTTATTGATAACAAAAGAAATCATACAAACTTGAGGGGGACAACCAGCCTGGCCCTTATAATTGGGAGGACAGACAAGCCTGACCTCGAAAAGGAAATACAAAAGGAATTCTATATTAACTAAAAATCTAACAACTAAAAACTAATGCCGAATGTAAGGAGTCTCTTGGATGTCCAATAAAACTATGCCCCGAATGACAGAAGGAAGATCTCTATAGGATGAAAAAATAAAGTCCGCTTGCTTCTCATAGCCCAAGTTAGCTAATTTATCAGCAACACTATTCGCCTGCCTGTAACAATGACGGAATTGAAAAGGAATAGATTTTTCGATGGCAAAAATACGATGAATAATACTCCAGCAAGACCAGGGAGGTTTAGATTCTTTAGAGACACAATCAAAGAGAATCTTGGAATCCATTTCAACAATAGCATTGTGATGACCAAATTCTCGAAGCCAAATCATGCCTTGGAGGAGAGCTCTAGCTTCAGCAACTGTATTCGAAGAAGTGCCGTAAAAGGACGCAAAAGCATGGACCAAATGACCGAAGAATCTCGAATAATACCACCTCCGCCGGCCAAACCAGATTACCTTTAGAGCGCCATCCGTGTTGAGCTTTAAGATAGAGAAAGGAGGTTTAAGCCACCTCACAATACAGTAGTTCTTACGGATTTTGGAGTGAATAACCCCAAAGCGGTGTTAATTTGAGCCAAATGATTACGAATATCTCGAATAAGATGATTGCTCGAAAAACCATGACCGTCAAAAGCCAACGATTTCTATTCTTCTAAAGATGCCAAAGAATAAGAGCAGAATAAGAATAAGATTTGGGGAGGCTTTGAAGTCAACCACCGCAAACCAAGCTTGAGAGATTGAAAGCGGCTGAAATGGATGCCATAATCCATCTTTGAAAAAATTCCAAACCTCCGGCGGTGTTCTTTGGATAAGAATACATGTAAAAGGTTTCGGTGAATCCGGAGAACAACAATGACATCTAGAAGCAAGTGAATACCCTTACGACGAAGGCCTTCATCTAAAGGGAGACGATCTTTGAAAGAGACGCCACAAGAAGATCTTGATTTCTTGAGGAACCCATCTATGCCATACATATTTTTCCGAAGAAGCGGGGTTGTTGTCTTCGGAGCGATTCCCGAAGAAACAGAAAAATAACCGCGACGGTGTCCAACAAGGAGTATCCGGTTTGAAATAAACACTAGGCTGGATGAATACGAGCAACATCGCGGGGAAAGGCGGCGGCGGCTGGAGATAAAGAAGATGAACTGTCAAATAAATCCCGAATGGAGAGAAAATCACACCCATGTGGTTTAGAAAGCAACCCATCGCAAGCCAATGATCAAACCATGGAGAGCGATTGAATCGAAAAGACCATTATTGAAGCAAAGCGCCTAAGTATTTCGGGTTGAAGGCGTGAACACGACTGTTTCACTCAAAACAGGTCTTTGATTAACAAGTTTCATAACAAAACTCCATATGAAATATGGAGAGGCAAAGCTCCCAACATTAGTTTCTTCAAAATATTTGGGTACAAATGCTATGTTCTTTATAATGGTAGAGAACATAGAGGCAAGTTTGAATCCAAATCTGATGAAGGAATATTTCTGGGATATGCTAAATTTTTTAAAAGCATATAGAGTTTATAATAAAACTTCTCTTAAAGTTGTTGAATCTGTACATGTCTCCTTTGATGAATTTGATTTTATTGGGCCACATTTGGTTCCTAAGGTTTCTAATGATTCTGATGAGTAAGAGACAGGTACAGAACAGCCAAGCTCTAACTGTGCTAATGCTTAAGCTTCACAAGTTCCTCCAAGGATTGATATGATAGAACTTTCAACTGGTGATAGTGAACCAACCAATAATGAATCAGCTAATCAAGAATCTGCTATTCCATCTACACCAGAAGTCTTTCAGCCTACCTTGGAAATCACCTACCATCTGAAAACCAAGCTCCAGACATATCCACTTCTCAAGAACTAAACTCTGCTGATGCCATTAGACAAGATCTTCTTGCTGAAATTAACGAAGTTAGAGATCATCCTATCACACAAATCATTGGTGATCTAAATGCTGGTGTTCAGACAAGACAAGCTTCAAGGAATGAATGCATGTATTCCACTGCATCTGTCTTAAATATTGAACCCAAAAAAGTAGATGAAGCTCTAGAAGATCCAAGCTGGGTAGAAGCTATACAAGAAGAATTAAATCAATTTGATAGATGTCAAGTTTGGACACATGTTCCTATGCCTAAAGGACAAACAGTGATTGGAACAAAGTGGGTTTTCAGAAACAAGATGGATGAAAATGGAAACATCACTAAGAATAAAGCAAGACTGGTAGCCCAAGGATATAGACAAGAGGAGGGAATTGACTACGATGAGACATTTACTCCTGTAACAAGATTAGAAGCTATCAAACTCTTCCTTGTCTATGCATCTTTTAAGGATTTCAAGCTATATCAAATGGATGTTAAAAGTGCATTTCTTAATGGTGAACTGCAAGAAAAAGTTTATGTGGAACAGCCACCAGGATTTCTAGATAATTCAAGAAGAGAGGATGTCTAAAAACTAAGAAAAGCATAGTATGGACTCAAGCAAGCTCCAAGGGCCTGGTATGAGACCCTTTCAAAGTTCTTGATAACTCAAGGCTTTATAAGAGGTCAAATTAATACTACTCTTTTTATCATGAAACATAAAGGTCATTCTTTACTTGTTCAAATTTATGTTGATGATATTATATTTGGTTCTAATAATGAAAATCTTTGTAAAAGGTTTAAAAATCTTATGCAGAGAAAATTTGAAATGAGCATGATGGGAGAACTCATTTTTTTCCTAGGACTTCAAATTCAGCAAAGCTCAACTGGTATTTTCATCAACCAAGCCAAATATGCTAAGGACCTCATCAAGAAATTTGAGCTTGAGAATGCAAACAGCTTCAGCATACCTATGGCTACTAACTGCCATCTTGACAAAGATGAAAAGGGCAAGAAAGCGGACATGACTCTTTACAGAGGTATGATTGTCACTTCTATATTTAACTGCTAGTAGACCTGATGTTAGGTCCAAGGTTGCTCTATATAGGCTAGAAGGGGGGGGTTGAATAGCCTATATACAATTTTTGAAATTGATTCAAAAATCTTACTTCACTAGGGTTTTAAAAGATTTGCAGGCGGAAGACTTGTGAAGTATAGGACAAGTTGAGAATGGCTGATCTTCACAGGTCAAGATCAGCAGTTCTTAACAGCTTGGAAATCTGGAAATTTAAAGTAACACAATCAATTCACAATTACACACAAATAGACAGAATATTTAATATGGTTCACACTTATAAATAAGTGCTACGTCCACAACCAAAGTGGTCAACTTTGGATTTGAAAATCGTGTACTAAGTTTTTCCACTAGATATTTTACAAACTAAATCTCTAATGGAGAGTGTACAAAAATTTTGTTGACCAAGTGTTTGTGTGGGAGAATTGATATCAATAAGATACAATTCTCGTGAGCTATGAAAAGCTAGGTGTTGCAATCAATGAAGAGCTTTTAATGGACTAGAAGTCTAAGTATGAAGCTCTTCAATGTATGTATACAGATAGGACGTTTAAGCGTTAATGCACTTGAAGAAGATGAAGAATATTCAGAGTTGTAGTGGTTGAAGTGTCTTGAATGCAGCAATGGAGTCTCCTTTTATATGCAGGAGGAAGCTTGGAGCCGTTGGAGATTTTCTAATTTGAATTTAAGAGCAATTAATGCTCTAAACTGGTTGTTGACTCGATAGGTGACCGTAGCTTGTATCTCCGACACTTTGCTAAAAATAGGCGGTGCATTGCTTGCGGGAGGAATGTCCTTTTCGAGTGTATGCCAAGAATGGAAACCTTCATTGAATTGCGGGTTAACGTTGCATCGAAGTCAATGAAAGCCTCAAATCGGACATGTCTTCGGCTTCTCTTATCGACGTTCTTGAGGTTCTTCAACATTGCGATGAGGCTTGGCGATATGAGCTTGTCCGATATCCGAAGGAAGATCGCGATGCATAAATTGCCTATTGTGCGAGGACGTCCGATGTCCTATAGGCTATCTTCTTCAAGGCAATATACAATAAGCAACCCTAAACTATTCAAGCTATGCCTAAGTTCAAGTTGCCACTCTAACAGACACGCAGCCCATTAGTCACCTTGACTTAGACTTAGGTTATGGATTCAAGCAAATCTAGGCTAAGATGCAACAATCTCCTCCTATTTGCTTGAGTCCATGACCCTACGAATACAATATCACCGACCATGTTCAAGTCTAGTAATAACATGCTTGTAAGATTGATATATTAAATAAGCATGCCCTAGATGAACTTACATAAAGGTCATTGTATCTAAGAATTACAAAGTGTTTACAAAAAGGAAATTAAGCAAATGACACTTGTAATTAGACGAATTTAAAGACATGCAGATAGGCGAAATAGGCAATATAGGACATGTCTTTAAACCGGTGGTTTAAATTTCATGCAATCACATAATAAGCAGCTCATAATAAACATGAAAGTTTTAAAACATAGTCATTGTTAATTAAACAAGTTGTTTAATTACAAAGTTTTGCAAAAAGATTATACAAAATATTATCTGGTTCTAGAAGATGACCGAGATGATGCACGACCTTTGCCTTTGCTCGATGAAGATTGCCCATATGCCCTTGATGCCCATTTAGAGTCAACAGCAGCCTTTAAGTCTTGCAATTTCTTCGTTTCTTCGCTAGCTCTTCTTTAGTATCGGCCAATTCGGAGGAGAGCTCTTTGTTCTTCGAGCGAGCATTATGCTCAATGAGCTTGGTCTGCCGATCATTGTTGAGTCGGCCATCTCCTCCTTCATGGACGCAAGCGAGGCATCAATAAAGCCGAGGCGGTGCTCGTAGTTCGCTCCTTGCGGTAGTAAGCCAAGTGCTTGGCCGTGAGATTTCGCGTTGCTCGCACGGAGGAGTGAACAGAGCGATTTGCTGGCGTTGAGTGAAGCACAAGCTTGTAGCCGCTTCAACCATGTCGACGACTGCATCGCCTTAGTAGCTATGTTGTCCCGCTTGGTTTCGAAGATGGCGACGCCTTGGATGAAGAGGCCGAGATTTGGCGCAAGGCGCTTGGCCGGAAATGGATCGTAGGCGTGCATCAAAGCGGCCTTTGCACCTTTGGAAATCTCCATCACTTGGGTCATGCGGTCCGCACATGGGTGATGTGAGACCGACAGAGAGTTGGTGCAGGGCCTTGGTCGTCAACAGAGATGACCTCAAAATCTTTCAAAAATTTAGTACGCCTCAGATAGGTATCGACGAGTCGATGACTTGCGATGGTCCCGGAGGGAAGGAGGCCGGTGGCTTGGGTAGGTGAGGGTGGAGGATGGTGGGGGAGGAGAGGGAGTGGCTGGAGGAAGAGGTAGAATAGAGGTGGAGGAAATGGGAACATAGAGAGAAGGAAGGAAGGCTAGAGAAGACGCGAGGCAGGGAAGAGCCTTTCTATGTAGATGACATATGAAAGGGGTGAATGAAGAAAGGGGAGGAGAAAAGAAAGGGAAAGGCTAGGAGAAAGGAAGAGAAGAGGGATGAGAGGGTTGAAGCCAAGGAAAGTTGTGACTACATCAATGAAGGTAGACCACGGGGTGAAAAAGGATGGAAGGATGGCGATAATGGTGAAGACGGGGTTTAGGCGAGAGAGGAAGGGGAGATGTCCGATTTGGTTGGAAGGGAAGGCCTAGGTCTTTATGGATTGCAACCCATTGGTTGAAGATCATAAGATCTTGAACCGCGAGTTGTGGGAGAAGAAGAGTTGGGACCAGCAGAGGAAGAGGGTCATAGTAGGCACCCCATTGAAAGATGATTTCACCGCGACATAGGCCGACAAATCTCTTGGGGTAGTCAAGGGTGGCCAAGAAGGGGTCGAGTCGGCGGGGTTGGGTTTAGGCCTCTGTCTCGAAGGACAGCAGAGCCCGAACCTCGGGTGTAGGTTGGCATAGGGGTTGGTTTTGAGGCGTTTGGGAGGAGCGGTCGAAGAGGGAGAGATAGGTCGTTTGGAGGATGGTGGTTGAGAAGAGGTGGCGGTGAGAAGGATGGCTCTTGTGTGGTGGTTGGTGGGATGGGAGCAGATGAGGAGGTGAGGAAGTAGGTGAGGTGGTAGAGGTAGTAGGCGAGGTGGTGAAGGTGGAGAAGGTGGAGGAGAAGAGGTTTCAGCGGTTCCCAAAATGTACCTTCTTCTTTGCACTCTTTTAAAACGTTTGCCATGCTTGGACTTAGTAGGAGTGGAAGAGGCGAAGTTGGTGATTGAGATGTTGTGATGGGAGCTGGTGGAGGAACGGCCGTGGAGGAGCAGTGGTGTGGATGAGACCTTAGGAAGGCCAAATGATTCGTCGTGGGTAGGAGGGTTTGTTTGGTTTTGGGTTTGGAGGATTGGGAGGTAGGTTGAGAGGGTTTGGAGAGGTCACGGTTGGAAGGATGATGTGTCCTTCTCAACACCGCCTTGAAGGCAGCTTCCGGATTGTTTGAGTTTAGGAGTGAGAGAGGGAGAGTGTTTAGGCTTTTGGTAGGAGGCTCGAGGCTCATATGGATCGTGGTCTAGCCCGCCGAGGTCAAAGTGTTCGGCGGGCAGCCCCATGGGTGTAGGCTCCTCCTCCTCAGGTAACCCCGGCATAGGTGACCTTCCTCTTACCCTTGCCGGCTTGGGTAGAGGGCCACCAAGCGTAGCAGCGGCAGCAGTGCAGCAGCAGCGGCACAGCGATAGCGGCAGCGGCAGCAGCAGCCACCGCGTTGGTTGTCCTTTGGCCATATCATCCCTATAGCGGGTGATGTTGTTGACCGTGAAGACGTAGGTGTTGGACACCTTGATGAGGTCGTCGGCGACCACTCATCAATCTCCTCATAACGGAGGATGACATTGATAACCCCGACAAAGGGCCTCTTCATGGACGGGTGAGCTTGGACTTCAAAGAACACTCGGGACAAAGATTGAAAAGATGATCTTTGCCCGGTTGAGTTGCTTGCGAAGGACCACGCCTTGGTCCACATCACCGTTGGGAGGTGAAGATGTCCCTCGAGCCATTTTGAATAAAATGCTCTTGTCGAGCGATGGCCGATATGATAGGGGTTTTCTCGGGAAGAGGTTCCTAGACATCTCGGAAAACCTCTCTGTTGGCGCATCCCTCATCATCTCCTGCAAGTGCCGATTCGCATCGGTCAAGTCCAATTTGCCTTCAACAGCCAAGGATTTCTCCAACATCCTTGTAGGTCAACTTGATGTAGTGGCCTCGATGTAGCCCTTGATATAGCTTAAGTTGACGGCTCGAGGCACTAGCCGGAGGAGGAGGCGTAATCATCCTTGTATAGAATTCCTCGCCTAGATAGTTGTGTAGTGGGTGTCGTTGAGTTGGAACAGGGGAGGAGTCCACACTCGCTAAATCTTTAGCAAGGCATCACCGGGATGTGCAAATGATTGAGTCTATGTCGATAGTCATCCCGGGTGATAGCTTGACCGGGAAGGGTCCTTATAGGAGCTCAAGCCAATGCAGCCTGGTTGGCTTTGCAGAGGCGTAAGATGAAGTGGTGGCAGCCTTTGAGGATTTAGACTTTCCCTACATAATCGGCAGATGTGAGAACAAATATAGGAATCGGCAGATATGCAAGAAACAGCAGATAATCATGCAATCGGCAGATAATAACATAAACAGTAATTCGATCAAAACCCAAAATATAGACAAATTGAACCAAAATATAAGAACAGCTTCATCATCCGGGTTTTCAAATATCTACCGAGTTTGTCGATTCAAGCAAACAAACCGATATAAACCGAAGTATAAAGAATCTCTACAACACATTTTACACCCAAATGCATGATTCAAGCAACAATCGCAAGATAGCACGCTTTATCAATGGCGACGTTTTAAAAGCTCAAATTAGGTCAAAACAAGACCGTAAAACGGATTTAAATGAAATGAAAGGTGTAGAAATTCTTACCATTGATGATTTTAAGCTTGAAAACTAGAGAATTTGAGAATATTTAGAGGATTTGAGAGGATTGCGATTGGAAGTTGAGAGGTTTTTGAAACTTGAAAATGGCGGTTGTTGAGAATTGTGAAGAGTTACCGTACATTTTACCCTTTTATACCTCGACAGCCACTAAATGGAATTTGATAAAATTTGAAGTCCGCATTTATTACCCGATGAGTTACTACGTATGGCGCCCTTAAGTCCGCCTATATTATCGAAGTCCGCCTATTTTATCGAAGCCGATGTGGAGATAGACACTTACCCAAGGTTGTCTATTTACTCTAGAGTTGAGATCGGCCGATCACATAGGCGCTTTAATAACGCAGCTTTATGAAATAACTTAAAGAATTTAGCTAGAAAGGATTAAGGATTGAGGTCAAGCATACCAAGCTCTCCTCTTAAATATGCAAACCTGGTTGAATCAAGTGGTTTTGTGAAGATGTCGCTACCGATTCTCTAGGCACATATTGCATGCCGATGTTACCTTTTTCAACATGATCTTTAAGAAAGTGATATCTCACATCAATGTGCTTTGTTTTGGAGTGCATGACAGATTTTGAGAGAGAATTGCCGATGTGTTGTCACACATTATAGGACAATCATCGCTTTGATCTCATAGTCCACTAGTTGTTGTTTGATCCACAGCCTTGTGAGCAGCAGCTACCGCAGCCTATGTATTCCTTCGCTTGTTGAAGTTGAAACAGAGGTTTGCTTCTTGCGGCCCATGAGACAAGTCTATTTCCTAAGAATTGACATGTCCCACTTGTGCTTTTCTGTCAACTTTACATGCAGCAAAATCAGATCGAATAGCCTATAAGATTAAAAGATGAATCTCTAGGATACCGATTCCCAAATTGGGAGTATCTATCGATATCCGATGATTCTTTTGACTTGTAGGTGAGACTCCTTTGGATCAGCTTGAAACCTAGCACAAACACAAACAAAGAAACATGATATCGCCTACTAGCGCTAAGTATAAAAGTGAACCAATCATGCCTCTAGAGAGTCATGTCCACTTTCTTGCCCTTCTCATCTTTGTCAAGATGGCGCTTAGTAGCCATAGGAGTCAAGTCGTTTGCATTCTCAAGACCAAATTTCTTGATGACATCCTTTGCATATTTGGCTTGATTGATGAAGATACCATTTGAACTTTGTTGAATTTGAAGACCAAGGAAAAAGTTGAGCTCTCCCATCATGCTCATCTCAAATTTACTCGCATAAGCTTTTCAAACCTTTTGCAAAGATTTTCATTAGTAGAACCAAAGATAATATCATCAACATATATTTGAACAAGTAAGGAATGACCTTTATGTTTCATAATGAAAAGAGTAGTGTCAATTTGACCTCTTACAAAGCCTTGAGATATCAAGAACTTTGAAAGGGTCTCATACCGTGCTCTTGGAGCTTGTTTAAGTCCATAAAGGGCTTTCCTCGGCTTGTAGACATCTTCTCTCCTTGATCTATGAACCCGGTGGTTGCTCAACATAGACTTCTTCTTGAAGTTCTCCATTCGAAATGCACTCTTTACATCCATTTGATAAACTTTGAAGTCTTTGTAAGAGGCATAGGCCAAGAATAACTGATAGCCTCTAATCTTGCAACAGGGCAAATGTCTCATCATAGTCAATACCCTCCTCCCGTCGTATCCTTGGGCTACCGCCTTGCCTTGTTTCTTGTAATGTTGCCGTTTTCATCCATTTTGTTTCGAAAACCCACTTTGTGCCAATAACCGCTTGTCCTTTAGGCCTAGGGACTAGTGACCGACTTGGCATCCGTCAAATTGGTTTAGCTCTTCTTGCATAGCTTCCACCCGCTTGGATCTTCCATAGCTTCATCAATCTTTTGGGTTCAATGTTAGATACAAATGCAAGAATACATGCATTCATTTCTTGAAGCTTGTCTAGTTTGAACACCAAAGATTAAGATCTCCAATGATTTGAGTGATAGGATGATCTTTTACTTCCCTAACTTCGCAGTTGAACTTGTCCTATTGCATCGGCAGAGTGGATTCTTGAGAAGAAGTAACAAGCTTGGTTTTCTAAAGGGTAGGTTAATTCCAAGGTAGGTTGTATGACTTCGTGTGGAAGGCAAAGGGGATTCGTGGTTTTCGAGTGTTCATTTGATGGTTCGTTTGAGGATTCTAACAGTTGACTCTTGGAAGATCTTGTGAAGAAGGAGGATCAGAGATCTAGGATTAGGCGTTCGCACTGCCTCATATTCATCGAATCATTAGTAACCTTAGGAGCCAAATGTGGCCCAATGAAATCAAATTCATCAAAAGAAACATGTACGATTCAACAACTTTAAGTGAAGTTTTATTGTAAACTCGTATGCTTTTGAAAACTTGGCATATCCTTAAAAATTCCTTCATCACTTTTGGATTCAAACTTACCTCTATGTTCTCTACCATTGTAAAGAACATAGCATTTACAACCAAATATTTTAAAGAATCCAATGTTGGGAGTTTCGCCTCTCCATATTTCATATGGAGTTTTGTTATGAAATTTATTTATGATGGACCTGTTTTGTGTGAAGCAGCGGTGTTCACGCCCGCCGTAAATACATAGGCGCTTTGGCTTCAAAGAATCATTGTCTTTCCCGCTTCAATGAGAGTTCGTTCTTCCTTTCAAAGAACTCCATTTTGTTGAGGTGTGCCAACCGCAGAGAAATTGTGACCAATTCCATGGTCATCACAATATTTGGCTACACCATTGTTCTTGAACTCGCTCCATTGTCCGATCCGACATCGAGATATCATCCAGCTTCGAGTCCAGTCTTCAAGAGTTCAAGAATGATGTCATATGCTTCATCTTTGGAGGACATCATTTCTACCCAAGTAAATCTTGAGTAATCATCAACTACCACAAGAGTATACTTGCCGCCACCAAGACTTGTAGTAGTTACAGTCCAAACAGATCCATGTGCAAGAGCCGAGGTCGGTTGTTGATAGGCAAGGCTTGCTTTTGAAGGAAGATTTGTGTAGTTTGCCTAGTTGACATGCTCGCAGAGACCGTGTGATTCAGTGATATTTTAGGCAAACCGACAACTAGATTGTCTTTTGATAGCTTCTCCGGTATTTGAAATTGAGATGACTAAGCCTTTTGTGCCACAACCACCGTTGTCGGTTGATGACCTAGCAACCAAGCAAAGATTTGATTTTCTTCCAACAAAGATTTAGGTCAACAAAGATAGACATTCCCTTTTCGAATCCGGTCAGATAGTTGAACATGTCTCATTGTCCTTTATGAGACATTGACTAGAGGAAAACCGACATGTTAGCCCTTTATCACGTAATTGTGATATGCTTAGCGATTGTGCTTTAAACCTTCAACTAGAGAGACTTTGTTGATGGAGAGATTGCCTCGATTATACTTCCATAACCAATGGTCTTCCCTTTTGAGTTATCTCCAAATATGACCGAGGGACCTTTTGCTTCAACAATGCTTGAAAGAAGATTTGGATCACCACCATATGCTTTGAGCATCCACCGCCTAGATACCATAGATCTTTCTCTTCTTCATTGACACCATGAAGCATTCCCGAAATATAGACATTTAAGAATATGGTCCCCTTTTATTTTTGGGTCCTCAAGGTTAGCAACCTTTGGGATCCACACTTGTTTAACCTTTGGAGGAGTAAATCCTCTAGATTTAGGTGTGAATCTCGTAAGGCATTCATGAATCTCATGACCATGGCATTTGAAAGAGCATTTGTGAAATCCTTCAACATGAGTAATGATTTCTTTTGAGGCTTCTTAATATCGCCAGCCTTTGAATGATCTTTCGCGATAATTGGCCTATAGGACTTAGGCCGAAAATGCCTTTTCTTGTTGATGTTAGGTTTACCATAGGTAGACCTTTTATCAAAAGATTTTGTATTTACAGCACATGTCCTTTAAGCTTTTTATCTCGAATTCACTTCTTTTACCCTTTTATAGGCAGTGTTGGGATCAGCAGCCTTGCCTTTGACAAATTTAATAGGTTTGAGCCGAGAATTCCTAGACTTGCTATTAGTCATCCCCGTTTTCTTAGGGTGACTAATGGCAGGTTTTAGTTGCTCGACTCACTATTAGCAGAGTCATTGCGATTGCTTTCTTTTGGACTTGTCTTTTGTGTTCTTGGGATAAACAAAAGGAACTTTGTTAAAGCCAAGTCCTTGCCTTTGGGAGACTGCTGGTCATAAGAACTTCTACAACCAATTCTTCAAAGAATCACTTCGATGTCTCATCCTTTTGAGAACTAGAAGAACTACCTACTTTGAACTCACTTTGGAAACCAATGCCGCTTTGTCATCTAAAGTTTTCGGTTTGAGAGAATGGCATCAAAGTTTCCTTTAGAGTTATTCCAAGTATTGACAACCTTTTGAAGGTCATCTTTCTCGAATTTATCTTCTTGATGTGTTCAAGTAGGAAATCCACTTTTTCACCAAAGCTTTGTTCTCTTTTTGCAATTTGATACTTTCACTTGTTGTCTATCAAGATCTTTGATCTTAGACATCAAGGTTGATTTCTCGAGACGCCTAGTTCATGCTTCTTGGCTAATTTCACATAGGCGCTTTGAATTTTGAAAATTCTTCCAAAGATGTCTTTGTTAGCTTTGATGAGCTCTCCTTTGAAGGTTCATTAAGCTCATCATCATCATCATGTCATCTTGTTGAAATGGTAATGACCTCACCGAATCATGTGGTGACTCCTGGCCATAAGGCATATGTTGGCTTCTTCAAAGAAAGTCACAAGAGTCATCCTCATCGTGTCGGTGTCACACCATGTAGGCATTGCTTTCATCAATGTCTTCACCACCATCCCTTTTTGTTTTTGAAATTTAGTTTCGGACGTTTCTTATAAAATTCATATTTTGGCTTTGGACATTTAGAGGCAAAATGGCCTGGTTTCCGCTTAAAACAAACTAGCTCATTATCCTTTTGATGGTCTCGATTTATAAGGAGCGAATGTTTTGGTTGAGCATTGTTTTATAAGGAACGCGGTTTGTGAGAAGACCGCCTATGTGATGATGGTTTATTAAACCTTTTGAAACGTTGATATTTCTTTACAAACATAGCAAAGGCTTCGTCGAAAAGAATATCATCATCTTCACCGGAAGTAGAAGGTGTTTCATCGTTTTGAACAGAAGGTTCAAGACATGGCCGGTAAGGACAAGTTTTTAAAACTCTTTTCCATTTCTTGAGCTTGTTGGATTTCAAGCTCATAAACCGAAAGACTAGCATAAAGGTTTCTAAGAGTCAATTTGTTTAAATCTTTTGACTCTTTCATGGCGATGATCTTAACATGCCATAGACGCCTAGTGCATTTAGAAATCTCATGTTTATTTCTTTCTTTTCATACTTCTTTCCTAATGAATAGCAAGAGTTGACTACCTCATAGAATCTGTCATAGGCACTTCGCAGAGACTCTTTGGGATCCTTTTGAAGGAGTCAAACTTCGGATGCAGTATATAATTTGTTGTTCTTTGTCTCGCCATCACCTTCAAGATATTCAAGGATGGCTTCCCACATCTCCTTTGTGTCCAAGTTGATAATCTGGCGATAAGTACTTATATCAACACATGGTAATGATGTTGATGGCCTTTCCATCCGAGCATCATTCTTTCGTCTTCATCATCCCACTCTTCTTCGGCTTTGGTACTTCAGCAGCTTGGATCTACCGCGGCCGTGTATTAGGCTTCATTGGAATTCGGGTCCATCGTGACACATTTCCACAAACGTTTGTCAATTGAGTTCATATGTCTTTTAACTTTATCTTTCCAGATGTCAAAGTGAACTTCATCCAAGACAGACAATGGTTCACGTTTGAGGTTTCCAACATTTGGTGAGCAGCCATGATCTTTAATCTCTCAAGAGGTTAATCTCGGAAAAACTAGTTTTCAAAGAGTTAAGCTCGATACCAATTGTTAGGTCCAAGGTTGCTCTATATAGGCTAGAAGGGGGTTGAATAGCCTATGTCCAATTTTTGAAATTGATTCAAAAATCTTACTTCACTAGGGTTTTAAAAATTTTGCGGCGGAAGACTTGTGAAGCATAGGACAAGTTGAGAATGGCCGATCTTGGCAGACAAGATCGCTTCTTAACGATTGGAAATGGAAATTTAAAGCAACACAATCAAATCACAATCACACACAAATAGACAGAATATTTAATATGGTTCACACTTATAAATAAGTGCTACGTCCACAACCAAAGTGGTCAACTTTGGATTTGAAAATCGTGTACTAAGTTTTTCCACTAGATATTTTACAAACTAAATCTCTAATGGATTGTGTACAAAAATTTTGTTGACCAAGTGTTTGTGTGGGAGAATTGATATCAATAAGATACAATTCTCGTGAGCTATGAAAAGCTAGGTGTTGCAATCAATGAAGAGCTTTAATGGACTAGAAGTCTAAGTATGAAGCTCTTCAATGTATGTATACGATAGGACGTTTAAGCTTTAATGCACTTGAAGAAGATGAAGAAGATTCGAGTTGTAGTTGTTGAAGTGTCTTGAATGCAGCAATGGAGTCTCCTTTTATATGCAGGAGGAAGCTTGGAGCCGTTGGAGATCTTCTAATTTGAATTTAAGAGCAATTAATGCTCTAATCGGTTGTTGACTCGATAGGCCGACGTAGCTTGCGATCGTCTCCGACACTTTGCTAAAAATAGGCGGCTGCTTGCGGGAGGAATGTCCTTTTCTGAGTGTATGCCAAGAATGGAAACCTTCATTGAATGCGCTTTGCAGGTTAACGTTGCATCGAAGTCAATGAAAGCCTCAAATCAGGACATGTCTTCGGCAGTTCTCTTATCAGACGTTCTTGAGGTTCTTCAACATTGCTGATGAGGCTTGGCTGATATGAGCTTGTCCGATATCCAAAAGGAAGATGCGATGCATAAATTGCCTATTGTGCGAGGACGTCCGATGTCCTATAGGCTATCTTCTTCAAGGCAATATACAATAAGCAACCCTAAACTATTCAAGCTATGCCTAAGTTCAAGTTGCCACTCTAACAGACACGCAGGCCCATTAGTCACCTTGACTTAGACTTAGGTTATGGATTCAAGCAAATCTAGGCTAAGATGCAACACCTGACATCATGTTTGCTATTTGTGTTTGTGTTAGATTTTAAGCAGATCCAAAGGAGTCTCACATACAGTCAGTCAAGAGGATCATCAGATATCTAATTGATACATCCAATTTGGGTCTTTGGTATCCAAGGGATTCATCTTTCACTCTTATAGGCTATTCTGATGCTAACTTTGCTGCTTGTAAAGTTGACAGGAAAAGCACAAGTTGGGCATATCAATTCTTAGGGAATAGACTTATCTCATGGGCCAGCAAAAAGCAAACATCTGTTTTAACATCAACAACTGAGGCAGAGTACATAGCTACTGGTAACTGCTGCTCACAATTGCTGTGGATTAAACAACAACTTCTAGATTATGAGATCAAGACTACTGATTGCTCTATCATGTGTGATAATACATCAGCTATCTCAGTCTCTCAGAATCCTGTTATACACTCCAAGACAAAGCACATTGATGTTTGATATCATTTCTTAAAAGATCATGTGGAAAAAGGTAATATCAACATGCAATATGTGCCCACTGATCAACAATTGGCTAGTATTTTCACCAAGCCACTTGATTCAACCAGGTTTGCCTATCTAAGAGGAGAGCTTGGTATGCTTGACCTTAATCATTAACAATTGCAAATTTCTTTGTTATATTGCATTTTGCTTGTATGTAGAACTGCCCATATCTTACCAGTCAAGTGTAGCACTACTGATGTTGTAGGACAACTTTAGGTAAGTATTCTTTACTCCTATAAAACCCTTTTCAAACATGAGGACCAAATTTGAAATCTTGTCAAAATATCTTCATATGAACTGTCACGTTTCAAAGTCATTAAATGCGGATTTCAAAAATTATCAAATTCTATATTTAAAGTTGTCTATCATTTAAAAAGGACAAATTTCACGGTTTAACTCTTCATTTCTTTCCAAAAACCGTCAATCGCCCTTTCAAACTCTCTCGCCATTGTTGTACTTTCAAGCTCTTCTGAAATTTTCAATTCCTCAACTCTTCTTCCTTCAATCTACAATGGTAAGTAATACTATCTATCCCAGTTCATTTAATTTTAGTTTCACTCTATTTCATATATTCTATGGTTTGATTTTGAATCTTATGAACTGTTCTATCTTAACGACATGTATGACTTGCGAAAATCAATTTCTGGCATTTTTTGGTTGTTAATTGATGATTTCTAGGTATCCAATACATCTAACGTTCTTCAAATATACATATTTACAACTTATCCTATTGGTTTTTCTGGAAATGGTTAAATTTCGTACTTGTCGAAAACCCTGGATATGAACTGTGTTGCTGGTGAACTTTTGCTTTTTGAAATACAAGTTTGCTAGCATCTATTGGGTTTTAATTTGAACAGTACATGTTTCTATAAGTTCTGCTGATAGTCTTTTTGTATCAGACATTCTTAACTTTGCTATTGTGTTTATAGGCTAAAAAGAAAACTTCTAAGACTACTGGTACATCGACATACGCTGGTACTGCTCTTCAACGTCCAGCCAAATCATCTAGAGCTGCCGAAGCTGCCCAAAGTCCCATTGCTTATCTTTCGAGGAGTAGCTATCATCCACTCGTTACTATCAATGCTCAATCAGTGAAAGAATACTCTACTGGTGTAACCCTGGTGAAAGATTTAACAGAAAGTGGAATCCTTCCAATATTTGAATTGGGGGATACCAACTACAGCATCAAGTTAGTCGAAGAGTTCTACACCTACATGATTGTTCCCCTTCCTTCAATCAATAGGGATGACCCTATAGACAAGAGCTACATTAAGGGCTACATTAGAGGGAGGTTTATTAAAATTGACTACAAGGTTGTTGGTGAGACTTTGGGTCTGCACGCTGAAGGCAAAATGGATTTGACTATGGAAGAATCTGATGCGGTATGGGCCATGATGCGAGGAGAACCTAAGCCAGAACCTTTATCTGAGATGTCCAGGAATCTATTTCCTGAGGTCCCATATCATATCAGCCATTTGGTTGACAAGGGCCTATTTTTCAAGAATGGTTCAAAGGACATTTTCACCTCCCACCAGTTAATGCTCATCAAAGCCATAGTTCTAAGGAAGCAGCTGAACTGGGCCAAGGTTGTCTATTCCCTTCTATTTAACAGTATGCTGGAAGTTCAACCCATCCCAGGAATGCGCAGACCCTTTGTCCATATCATCAATGCAATCCTGAGAGGTTATCCAGAGATTGAGGAAACCATAGTTACTCCTAACCTAACCATTCCAGAATCTTCACCATCCAAATCCAGGCATAGCAAACACCTCAAGAGAAGTGCCAGAAAGGTCAAATTCGTGCCCTCTGCCGATCAACATTTCTCACCTCATTCCTCTCCTCCACCTGCTAATCTCTCTATCAAACCCATTGACCAAAGGGAGTTACAAGACTCACCTGAAAGTCACCCTCTCACTCGTACCAAAGAACCTCTCGTCTCTTCCCCAGACCAACCTATACCCAAAAGAACCAAATTTAACCCTTACAGCCATCTCCACCCTAATATCCAAGAACTGCTATTCTTTCGCGACAGCCGTCCTAAGCCAAACCCTATCGATACCGATCCCTACCTCTCTACTCTTGACTACCCCAAGAGGCTACCCTGTAAACCCATGACTGCCAAGGAAATTCTCGTGCAATGGGGCAATCTCTATGAGTGTCCCAACAATTTTTCATGCACAAATCTATTGTGCAAGATCTTATGATCCTTAAGTAGTGAAATGCTCTCTCCAGGAACCTTGGCATCTTACCTTCTTCTCCAGCCATCTTCTCTCCTTTTCTATCTCTGCCCGTATTCTCCCCATTATCCCCTCCAGCCAACCTACCATCTCCTTGGTGGCAGACTTGCCTTCGTTGCATTCTTTTCTACACTGGCTATCTGGCCTCTTCTCTTCCTTCCTCATCTCAGCTAGCTTCTCCTTAATACCAGCTTATTCTTCACCCCTATATCTTTCTCAGCCCTCTTGTTCATAATTTCTTAGATATTTTTGTTTGTTTTTCTGCCTCCAACCCTCGTCATCTTCCCTTCTTCCCGCAACTACTTAATCTCTACAACTCCACCTTTCCTATAGATGTCAATCCCCAAACCCATCTGCCTTTGTACAACACTTTTCACCTCTACCTATCCCTTCTTTTTGTCTCCCTTCCACTACCCAAGCCTCTACCAGCCAACCTCTACCCTCTACCATCCAACTCCACGGCTCTGTCCTCCTTAGCCCCTCTTCCGTTGAGGACTTTTTGAAGGGTTTTGACAACCTCATTGTCACACCCCAATTCAAGCTACCACACATAGCCTAAATTTGGGCATGACCCGGCTTAACATAATTAAAATAACCACCTGATAAACAATATAATAGCAAAAATAAAAGTGTGACAATAAGCAATCCAACCTCATAACTGAATATACAACTGAGTGTTCATAACTCATCTAGCCGATATACAGACCAACAAAGAAGGCATCCAGCCTTTATATACAATACAACAGAATAGTGTTAAAACCTAGACAAGATAACAACTACTGTCTAACATATACACAATAAAGTCTACCCCAAAAGAATAATCACCTTCTAATCTCGCAGTGACCTCACGCACGTGAACCCTTCGCCTCGCTCGATCTAAGGAAAAACAATAATGAAGGGGTGAGTCACCTATGACCCGGTAAGATTCCACTAAACTTATGCATGTTATGCATGTATGCAACAATAATAGGATGCTAACACAAGTAGCATGTAATCAGCATGAGTTATTGTAACACCAGCATCTTTCATGCCAATTCCACGTGCTCTAATTATACATCTAATGATGCATCATTAACATTTCAAGTGCATTTCTTCATTTAAACATGTTGACGTTCATGTATATTTTATAATTTTTATATGCCTTGAATTGTGTTGAATTTGATAATTCTTAGTGGTCGTCTTTCATTGCATTCATAGCTTCGTTATTTGTGGTTTGTTTGAGTGATGGTTATGCTTCAGACTTGGTTTGGAGTTGGGAATGCCTTAGGATTACTTAGGAACACTTAAGAATCACTTTTGAACATTTTTTGAGAACCACCTGCGCGCCCCAGCGCACCCTGGTCGTGCCCTAGCGCGCACATTGGGTGAAGTTTCAGAAAATCAAACCAAATACAAACTTCTGGGCAGTACCGCGCCTTATCGCGTACCGGCAACCGCGCCCTAGCGCGCACTATTAACAGCACATCAAAAATTTCTTGACTTTTGGACTTTTGACCCAATCTCCTTGGCTCATTGCTTGACACGTCAAGGGGCTGAACTGTCACACCCCAATTCAAGCCACTACACGTAGCCTAAATTCGGGCATGACCCGGCTTAACATAATCAAATAACCACCAGATAAACAATATAACAGCAGAAATAAAAGTATGGCGATAAGCCATCCAAACAACTGAGTCATCACAACTCAACCAACGGATATACAGACTAACAAAGAAGGCATCCAGCCTTTATATACAAAACAACAGAAACAGTGTTTGAAACCTAGATAGTATAACAACCACTGTCTAACATATACACAATAAAGTCTACCCTAAAAGAAAACAACCTTCTAATCTCGCAGCGAGTTGCACAGCCTCACGTACGCGAACCCTTCGCCTCGCTCCGATCTAAGGAAAACAATAATGAAAGGGTAAGTCACCTATGGCCTAGTAAGATTCCATTAAACTTATGCATGTTATGCATGTATGCAACAGTAAAAGATGCTAACACAAGTAGCATGTAATCAGCATAAGTTATAACCAAGTAAGTCACAAGTATTCAGTATAATCAATGATCAACCAAGTCCCATTACCAGCGTAAGAAGGATCACGACTGCCAACTGTCCCATACCAGTTGGAAATAATGACCAACCTACAAAGTAATGAGCTAACAACAGTTCATATCATGTATTTAACAAGTAAAGATCACATGTAACGGGATATAAGAGTCGAGGTACACCTCCGACTCACCGGTTCCCCTTATCACCATTCAGCTTTGAAGTTCATATCAAATCATGGTACCAATGTAATTCATATATCAAGTATTTTGCGGAACAAGTTAACATGCCCCAAGTCCCTACAACCTTGGCATCCATGTGACAACACCACTCGTGTCCAACATCTATGTGGTGTAAACCCTACTTTGGCCGAGAAATAGGGAGACATGCGGATCAAGGTCGCCACAATCCGACTATAAATGCACTCCGCCCGTGACAATCGGTAGTCAACCAAAACCCCCGAAAGTTAGTATTCAAATGTGCACATCCGGTTAGTCAAGTTCACGTTTACACTTTATTCCATTTTCGGTTACAAATTCGGCATTTTGGTTATCCTCCAAAGATCAATTCGAGTTCTAGATTCATCAATCAACATAATGAACATCTTAACCATCTCAAATCATTCAATATCAAGTCACAAACCCTAAATCTCAGCCATGTCACATACTTTGTTCAAGTCTAATTCTTGCCGGTTTCACCAATTTACGTATATGATCGAATTGCAACAATTCCAAGGTTCACATGAACATCAATACACTTATTTAACACATACACCATACTCAATTCAGTCTAATAAACATCACACCATGGCTGAAAATTTACAATTTTAACATGGTAACACAACCACAATGATTATAGCCAAAATTAACCTTGTAAACACTAAACATGAACAAGTTAGTAGTCCCTTACCAAGCCTTACCCACGTCATAGACCAGATAAGGAAGGCCAAGAATGAGGTGGAAATCAACAAAAGCAAAAACACAAAAATCTATCAAAACTGGCCGTACACTCACAGCTTTGCGCAGTTTTTTCCGTTTTGCTCCGTTTTCTCAATTCGATCGCAAGTACACCCTTAGGTATGATTGTAAAACACTTATAACACATCAAAGGATGTCCCCAAGGGTTCGATATCGATCTTGGATCGATTTAAAGTCACGAGAAAGTTCACGAAACCGAACACAATTTCAACAACTTTTTTGTTTTGTAACTTCAAGTTAAAACAACGTACACTACTTTTTCAAAGTACGATTTAACAACATGAGACCTCTATAACATCAAGTATATCTAAGTGTAAACTGTCATGACCCATCTCCTCAGTTTCGGTTCAGTTTACGCTACGAAACAATTCAAGAAAGTAACATACCGAAACATGAAATCATGAACTTACAACTGATCAATTCAACACTATGAACCACGATAATCATATTAACAATGCATGAACATAATTATATGATTAACATGCTAATGAGATGCTCGGTTATTACACGAACTCTCCCCTCTTTTCAGCCCTTAATCACCCCCAAGGGAGTCTTAAACACTCTCATTTCTCAACCAATTCACCTTAGAACATAGAGAGAGTTTAGAGAGAGCTTAGAGGAAGATTTTGCCATATCTCGATCATTCGAAATCGGAATCGCAATCTGTCTTCGCCGGAATGTAGAGCACGACTAAGTAATCATTTTTAACCGAACAAAACCTTCATCTCTTGGTGAATTCTTGAGTATTCACTTCAACCCACGTTTTTAGAGAGTGTAGTGTTGATTTCTCAAGACTTCAAGCTAGAAGTTGGAGATTCAACCTTGTGAAGCCTTGGAGACTTGGGGAGACTTCATCTTTGGTTTGATTTCTTCCTCCTTGGTTTATATCATCAAGAGGTAAGCTACTATCCCCTCTTCTTCTCTATTTATGTCTCATGTGACATCTTAGACTTCTAAAATGTGAAGTTACCATGCTTGATTTGTGAATATGTGATTATAGCCATGAAATGTCGTTATGGATTTGTAAAATATGTTGTTGAATGTCATGTGTTGTTGGGAATTCGATTATTGACGTTAATGTGCTAGGTTAAAGGGCAAGACCACTTTCCTAACCCGACATCACTAATAACAAAAAATGACTCCAACGAAGTCGTTTAGGGATTGATAATGAAAGAGACCATGTATGTGTTTAAACCTTGAGGATTTGAGATACCCGTTGGGTTATTGGTTGTATGATATACGCTAAATGATATTGTATCTTTCTTTGGAAATGTTAGTGTTTGAATGTCTCTGTGATTTGTGGCTATGGGATACATGCTATCTATGATGCTTTGAGATTTATCTTGTTATGACAATTTTGTTATGCTTGATCCTTATTACTGTTCACATCTCGCATGTCATATTGTTGCATTAGTAGCTTATTGAGTTTTATAACTTACCCCGTCCATTGTTTATTTGTTTTTCTTAGATCCTGAACTGGCGAGAAACCCTCAGTGATCTTGCATTGTTTTCGGTGAGCTCGACAGATGTTCTTTTGGGTAGATGCTCCTTGAGCCTCCGTATTTTCTTTTGGTGAGGTCGAGGTGTATATTGTTAACTAAACAATGTAAAGTTGGGTAGTTATCCCGTACTTAGTGGTGTTATTATTCTTTTGTAGATCCGACATGGTTGTCAGGACTTGTATATATATTGTTAACTCTTATTATGTGCACTCTGTTATGATTGTATATTTATCCCGAGCTCTCTCGCTCGTGGGTTGTTGGCTAGCTAATGTGTTATGCTCCGGCTTTTTGTATTGCCGTTGAGGTTTCGTTTTGCTTTTAAAATCTTACACTTGCATTACAGGGTTTTCGCACGAAAAGAAATTTTGAATTATGCATTTTGTGTTCTCGTCTCACGGCCGAACGGGATTCCACATAGGTTTCTCGGGTCGGGTCGTGACAGTTGGTATCAGAGTATAAGTTAGCTCGCTGGGATTGGATTCTTGGCTTAGGAGGGGTTCGTTGTGTGTTTGAGTCATTAACGCCGAGTGTTTGTTGCAGGTGTTTAACAATGGTAGAAACTCGTAATGGAGCTGGCACTAGTAGGGCCGGTGAGATTGAGAGAGAGAACCGTCGTACCACGCCACCTAACCCATCTACTAACCAAAATGGAGCTTAGCTGACAGGGCAACCGTCAGGGGATCATATGAACCAGAATGAGACCTTCATGCACACTATGCAAAGATTCATGTAAGCTATGAAGGAGATGAATCGTCAGACTATGGACATGAATAGACAGGTCATGGATGGACAGGGACAGGCTGTAGGACATAGAATTGCACAACCGACTGGGGGAAATGGGGACAATGACCGCAGACTGGAGAGGTTCTTAAAAATGAAACCTCATAGCTTTAATGGTAAACCAGATTCAGAGAAGGCAGAGAGATGGATAGAGTCAATAGAGAAGATTTTTGCAGAATGGGATGCACGATGAGGACAAGATCAAGTTTGCTACATTCAAGCTAGAGGATGCAGCTGAACATTGGTGGAAGGTATTGGAAGCAAGCTGGGTACAAGATGAGGTAGTGAGGACATGGGAGATTTTCTTGCACCGGTTTAGGAATCAGTTTGTTCCGGATGTGGTTCAGGCAAAGAAGGAAGTGGAGTTCCTCAATCTCGAACAGGGAAGTTTGTCAATAGCTCAGTATTCTTCCTAATTTACCGAGCTATCCCGGTATTGCACTCACTTGCTTCCGACAGAGGAGAAGAAAGTTTATCAGTTTGTGAAGGGTTTGAGGACTGAGTACCGCAAACAACTCATACCCCTTGAGTTGACAAGTTATCAGAAGGCAGTGGATAAGGCTTACAGAATTGAGCATGGTATTGATGAGCACCGTACCAAACTGGGGAATATAAGTAGGACACAACAGGGAGCACAATCAAAGTGGAAGAATCAGAATACCGGTGGAGCTAACAACAAGGGAGGCAACAATAATCGTCGGGGAGGACAGATTCAACCAAGAATAGGGAATCAGGGAAACGCTGCTCAGGGACAGCGAGGATTAGGGATAACTTGTAATTTTTGTGTGAGGATTGGGCACACGGAGGATAGATGTTGGAAGAAACAAGGGAAATGCATCATGTGTGGTGATGGCACGCACTACCAGAGGGATTTCCCAAGGAATAAGGAGGTCCAACAGGGAGGTGCACATAAGAATGTAGGTGTCAAGAGGGACAACACGCGACGTCCTAGAGTCCAGGGTCGAGTCTTTGCCCTAAACCAAAATAGAGTTCCAGAAGCCAATAACGTCATAGGAGGTACCCTATTTGTCTCTAGTGTGAAAGCTCGAGTGCTTATAGATCCAGGGTCATGGCATTCATACATTGTATCACATTTTTCCTGTCATTTACATGCCATGCCTGAGTCATTGCCATATGTGTTGGAGGTGTCTACTCCGATGGGAGAGTGCTAAGTAACTTCTGATGTTTATCATGATTGTGATGTGATTGTTGATGGTCATCATTTGCCTGCGGATTTGGTTGTTTTACCTATACGGGATTTTGATGTGACATTGGGGATGGATTGGTTGCATGCACACCATGCTATTGTTGATTGTCGTAAAAAGTTTATTACCTTTGATTTGCCGAATATGACATCTTTTGTATTTGTTGGTGATAAGTGTATGGGTGGTGTTCGTCTTATTTCGGCGTTAAAAGCTTGAAAGTTGTTATCGTATGGTTGTTCGGGTATTTCACTTGTGTTGTGGATAAATCAAAAAGGGTGGTTATGTTGGAGGATGTTTCTGTTGTGCGTGAGTTTTCGGATGTATTTTCAGATGATTATGAATTGCCTCCTGATAAAGAATTGGAGTTTTGTATTGAGTTATTACCGGGTACCGCACCGATATCAAAGGCACCATATCGCATGGCGCCGGCCGAATTGAAAGAATTGATGATTCAGTTGCAAGAATTACTTGATCGGGGTTTCATTAAGCCGAGTGTATCACCTTGGGATGCACCGGTATTATTTGTGAGGAAGAAGGATGGTTCGTTGAGGTTATGTATCGATTATCGGGAGTTGAACCAAGTAACGATTAAGAATAAATACCCTCTCCCACATATTGATGACTTGTTTGATCAACTTCGGGGTTCTGTAGTGTACTCTAAGCTTGATCTTAGAAGTGGTTACCATCAGTTGAAGGTTCGAAAGGAGGATATTCCTAAGACGGCGTTTAGGACTAGGTATGGGCATTTTGGATTTGTAGTTATGCCCTTTAGGTTGACTAATGCACCCGCAGTATTTATGGACTTGATGAATAGGGTGTTCTTGTCGTATCTTGATTATTTTGTGGTTATTTTCATTGATGATATTTTGGTATACTCTAAGTCTCGAGAAGAGCACGAGAAACATTTGAGGATTGTGTTGACGGTCTTGAGGGAAAGGAAATTGTTTGCTAATTTTAGCAAGTGTACTTTTTGGCTTGAGGAAGTAACATTTTTGGGCCATGTGGTATCGGGACAAGGAATTTCAGTTGATCCGACTAAGATCGAGGCTGTGGTGAGTTGGAGGAGACCTGAGACTGTAACGGAGATCTGTAGTTTCTTGGGTTTGGCGAGTTACTATCGGAGGTTTATAGAGGGATTTTCTAAGATTGCAACCCTATTGACAAATTTGACTCAGAAGAATAAGCCGTTTGTGTGGAGTGATAAATGTGAGGTGAGTTTCCAGGAATTGAAAGAGAAATTGACTACAGCTCCTATTTTAGCGTTGCCAAATGGACACGATGGGTTTGTAATTTACGGTGATGCTTCTAAGGAAGGTTTGAGTTGTGTTTTGATGCCGAATGGAAGGGTTATCGCGTATGCTTCTAAAACCGACTCGGATGAACGTAACTACCCGACACACGATCTTGAATTGGCCACGATTATTTTTGCTCTTCATAAATGGAAACATTATCTGTATGGGGCTAAGTTTGAGGTGTTTACTGATCATAAAAGCCTTAAAGATTTATTCTCGCAAAAAGAGTTAAATAACAGGCAGCGTAGGCGGATGGAACGGTTGAAGGATCACGATTGCACTATACTTTATCACCCGGGAAAAGCCAATGTTGTAGCGGATGCGCTTAGTAGGAAAGCGTATATTTCTTGTTTGATGACTAGGGAGTGGAAGATGCTTGAGGATATTCGTGATTGGGGTGCTAATGAATCTAGCCATGGGGTGATTTTTGCTAATATTCGGGCTACTCGGTGTTTTTCAAAGGATTAAGGAAACCCAAGAGAGTGACCCAGAATTGAAAAAGTTGATTGATGAGTTAGATGAGGGTAAGACTCCAAATTTTGCTATGAACAGTGATGGTATTTTGACGTTTCGAGGTAGAGTTTGTGTACCGGCGATTGAGGAAGTGAAACGACTAGTGTTAGATGAAGCCCATAAGTCTAAATATACTATCCACCCGGGGAGTACTAAGATGTATAGGGATTTGAAGAAGAATTTTTGGTGGAGTGGAATGAAAAGGAAAATTTCCGAGTTTGTGTCGAAGTGTTTGACTTGTCAACGGATTAAAGCGGAACATCGAGGCCAGGGATTATTACAACCTTTGGAGATTCCGAATGGAAATGGGAGAACATCGCAATGGACTTTGTGACAGATTGCCACGGACTCGACGAGGTCATGATGCAATTTTGGTGATTCTTGATAGATTGACTAAGTCGGCTCATTTCCTTCCTATTACGATGACAGATTCATTGGAGAAACTTGCTTCGTTATATATTCAGGAGATTGTGAGGTTGCATGGAGTGCCAGTGAGTATTGTATCGGATAGGGATCCGCGGTTTACTTCTCGGTTTTGGCAGTCACTTCAGAATGCTTTGGGGACAAAGTTGAATCTGAGTACAGCATTTCACCCGTAAACCGATGGACAGTCCGAGAGAATGATTCAAATACTTGAGGATATGTTGAGAGCGTGCTCAATAGACTTTAAGGGCACTTGGGATTCACATATACCATTAATTGAGTTTGCTTACAATAACAGTTATCAGTAGAGCATTGAGATGGCTCCGTATGAGGCACTCTATGGGAGGAAGTGTCGTTCCCCGATTTGTTGGGACGAGGTTGGTGAAGCAAAATTGTGGGGTCCCGATACGGTTCACGAGTCAGCAGAGAGTGTAAAACTTATTCGAGAAAGATTGAAAAACGGCTCAAAGTAGGCAAAAGAGTTACGCGGATAATAGGCGACGGGATCTTGAGTTTGAGGTTAGTGATCGTGTATTCTTGAAAGTTTCGCCACGAACTGGGGTTAAGAGATTTAGGAAGAAAGAAAAATTGGCTCCGAGGTACATTGGACCATTTGAAATTTTGGAGAGAGTTGGGAAGTTGGCTTATAGACTTTCCTTGCCACCGTCGATGTCAGGAATTTATGCAGTGTTTCATGTATCGATATTGAGGAAGTACTTGACGGATGCTTCACATGTCTTGGAGTATGAGCCAGTAGATTTGACACCCGATCTTTCATATGCTGAACAACCCGTGAAGATTTTAGATACAAAGGAATAAGTGTTGAGGACGAAGACTATACCCCTTGTGAAAGTATTATGGAGAAATCACAGCTTTGAGGAAGCCAATTGGTAAACGAATTTATTCTTAGGGGATGAGGATGTAACACCCGCATCTTTCATGCCAATTGCACGTGCTCTAATTCTACATCTAATGATTCATCATTAACATTTCATGTGCATTTCTTCATTTAAACATGTTGACGTTCACGTATATTTCATAATTTTTATATGCCTTGAATTGTGTTGAATTTGATAATCCTTAGTGGTCGTCTTTCGTTACATTCATAGTTTTGTTATTCGTGGTTTGTTTGAGTGATGGTTATGCTTCGGACTTGGTTTGGAGTTGGAAATGCCTTAGGATTACTTGGGAACACTTTAGAATCACTTTTGAACATTTTTTGAGAACCACCTGCACGCTCTAGCGCACCCTGGCCGCGCCCTAGCGCGTACATTGGCTGAAGTTTTAGAAAATCAGACCAATTCCAAACTTCTAGGCAGTACTGCGCCTTAGCGCGCACCGGCAACCGCGCCCTAGCGCGTATTGTTGACAGCACATCAAAAATTTCTTGACTTTTGGACTTTTGACCCAATCTCCTTAGCTCATTGCTTGACACGTCAAGGGGCCGAACTCTCCTCTTTTCAGCCTTTAATCACCCCAAGAGAGGCTTAAACACTCTCATTTCTCAACCATTTCACCTTAGAACATAGACAGAGTTTGGAGAGAGCTTAGAGGAAAATCTTGTCATATCTCGATCATTCAGAGTCGGAATCGCGATCTGTCTTCGCCGTAATGTAGAGCACGACTAGGTAATCATTTCTAACCGAACAAAGCCTTCATCTCTTGGTGAATTCTTGAGTATTCACTTCTACCCACATTTTTAGAGAGTGTAGTGTTGATTTCTCAAGACTTCAAGCTAGAAGTTGGAGATTCAACCTTGTTAAGCCTTGGAGACTTGAGGAGACTTTCATCTTTGGTTTGATTTCTTCCTCCTTGGTTTATATTGTCAAGAGGTAAGATACTATCCCCTCTTCTTCTCTATTTATGTCTCATGTGACATCTTAGACTTCTAAAATGTGAAGTTACCATACTTGATTTGTGAATATGTGGTTATAGCCATGAAATGTCATTATGGATTTGTAAAATATGTTGTTGAATGTCATATGTTGTTGGGAATTCGATTTTGGACGTTAATGTGCTAGGTTAAAGGGCAAGACCACTTTCGTAACCCGACATCACTAGTAAAAAAAAATGACTCTAACGAAGTCGTTTAGGGATTGATAATGAATGAGACCACGTGTGTGTTTTGAGACTTGAGGATTTGAGATACCCGTTGGGTTATTGGTTGTACGATATACGCTAAATGATATTGTATCTTTCTTTGGAAATGTGGGTGTTTGAATGGCTGTGTGATTTGTGGCTATGGGATACTTGCTATCTATGATGCATTGAGATTTATCTTGTTATGACAATTTTGTTATACCTGATCCTTATTACTGTTCACATCTCGCATGTCATATTGATGCATTAGTAGCTTATTGAGTTTTATAACTCACCCCGTCCATTGTTTATTTGTTTTCTTTAGATCATGAACCGGCGAGAAACCCTCCGTGATCTTGCATTGTTTTCGGTAAGCTTGACAGCTGTTCTTTTGGGTAGATGCTCCTTGAGCCTCCGTATTTTCTTTTGGTGAGGTCGAGGGTGTATATTGTTAACTAAACAATGTAAAGTTGGGTAGTCGTCCCGTACTTAGTGGTGTTATTATTCTTTTGTAGATTCCGACATGGTTGTCAGGCCTTGTATATATACTGTTAACTCTTATTCCGCGCACTTTGTTATGATTGTATATTAATCCCGAGCTCCCTCGCTCGTGGGTTGTTGGCTAGCTAATGTGTTGTGCTCCAGCTTATTGTATTGCCGTTGAGGTTTCGTTTGGCTTTTAAAATCTTACACTTGCATTACAGGGTTTTCGCACAAAAAGAAATTTTGAATTATGCATTTTGTGTTCTCGTCTCACGACTGAACGGGATTCTACATAGGTTTCTCAGGTCGGGTCGTGACAGTTATAACCAAGAAAGTCAGATGTAATAAGTATATATAATCAATACTCAACTAAGTCCCATTACCAGCGTAAGAAGGATCACGACTGCCAACTGTCCCATACCAGTTGGAAATAATGATCAACCTACAAAGTAATGAGCTAACAACATTTCATATCACATATTTGCAATTTTTCAAGTAAGATTATATCCAAAATTCTTGCTAATCGTTTGGCGAATCTTCTCCCGAATATTATTTCTCCGAACGTTGGGTTTGTAAGGGTCGAAGCATCCAGGAAAATATTGTCCTTGCTCATGAATTGGTTCACCGTATTAATAGTAATGTTCGAGGAGGTAATGTGGTTTTAAGCTGGATATGTCAAAGGCTTATGATCGGTTAGAATGGGATTTCCTGCTTCTTGCTTTGAAGGCCTTTGGTTTCAGGGAAGGTTTTTGCGCTTTGCTAAAGAGATTATTAGATAATATCCGGTATTCTATATGGATTAATGGTGAGTCCTTTGGCTTTTTTAAGTCTTCTCGAGGGGTTAGGCAAGGAGATCCTTTGTCTCCTTTGCTTTTTATTTTGGCTCAAGAAGTCTTGTCTCGCAACATCAACAAAGCTCTAGCGGATGGTCAGATTCAGCCTTTTAATCATGGGCGCGGGGGTATTGTAATTTCCCATGTGTTATATGCTGACGATATGCTCTTATTCTGCAATGCATCGAAGAGATCCATCCTGGCTTTAAGGAAAGTAATTACGGTATATGAATCGCTTCAGTCACTTATTAATTTGGAGAAGAGTGGTTTCTTTGTCTCATCTAAATGTTCTCGAAAGCTTTGCGATTAGTACGTGGTCTGGATGTTCTCATCAAAGCTTTCCTATGCGTTATTTAGGGATACCTCTTTTCACAGGCAGAATCAAACGTCGATATTTTGAAGATCTTGAACATAAGATTGTCCGAAAGATTGATGGTTGGAAGGCGAAGTTGCTTTCTCTTGGAGGGAAGATAACTCTTCTTAAGTCGTGTTGAGTAGCATTTCCATTTATTCTATTGCAGCGATTAAAGTCCCAACTGTCATTCGGCGTATTGAATCTCGCTTGGCTAATTTTCTATGGGATAATGCTGGAGAACACAAAGCTCATTGGGTTTCTTGGGATAAGGTTTGTCGCCCTTGCTCGGAAGGTGGTTTGCGTATTCGATCTATACGTCAAGTCATGGAATCTATGCATGCTAAGCGACTTGGAGCACCCTCCGGGAAAGAGTTTATGGGCCCGGTTTGCTTGTAGTAAATATGGCTCTAGTAATAATTTTATCACTCCAACTTCGGCATCTCACATATGGAAGGCAATAATGCGGATTCCAATTGTCCAGAAGGTGTGTCCATTGGATTGTAGGGAAGGGGAGATGTCCTTTTGGTGTGACAACGGTGCGGTGTGCCCTTGAATGGTCCTAGGCCAATTGATGCAAATCTTTTGGTGAAAGATGCCCTTCCCCATCTTGAGCATTTCTTGCCGCTTATAGAGGTTGACCATCACCAGCGATTGAGAGGGTTGGTTGGATCGAATCGGGATGATAAGATGGTTTTTCGCTGTCTAAATTGGGTGAGTTTGAAGTGTCGAAATATTGGAATCTCATTCGGCAACATAGGCCTTCGCCTTGGGGAGGAAAATATGGCAGCCTTGGATACCTCCTCGGATTAGTGGCTTTATCTGGAAATTTATGCATGGTGGCCTCCCAGTTGATCTTAATGTGCGTAAAAAGAAAATCTTTATGGCCTCGAAATGTGTTTGCTGCTCCTTAGCCCCTCAAGAGGAATCCATGGAGCATCTTTTTCTTCATTCGGAGGTGGCTATGCTTCTATGGCGAATCTTTGCGAACACTTTTCAAAAGGTATGGAGGTATGATTCTCTTACTCATTTATGGTCTGTTTGGGGTGAGGATGGGTCAATTTAGACTCAAGTTGGTGCTTGTTATTTGGGCATTTTTATGTTCACTTGTTGGGAGATCTGGAAAGCTCGGTGTAAATCTATCTTTGAGAATGTTGCTATGCGGATGGAGGATATATATCAACATGTTTCTAGACATCTCACAGATATGTTTTGTGTTTTTCATCCGAGGTCTCATTCCAATAGGATGGGTGTTCTTGGTTTGCAGCAGTTACGCTTCTCTATATTACCCCCTAGACTTCGTAGGGGTTTATGGCTGAAATGGGATCCCCCGCCTGCTTCCTTTTTCAAGCTTAACACAGATGGTTCGGCGATTAATGGTGTTAGTATAGGAGGTGGTGTAATTCGTGATAGTACGGGTAATTTTATCAAAGCTTTTGCTAATTCCTATGGGCCAGGGACTAATATGAGGGCAGAGATTTTGGCTTTGAGGGATGGTTTGTTTTTATGTCATTCTTTAGCCCTTAATGCAGTTTTGGTTGAGACAGACTCGAATGTGGCAGTTAGAGTTTTAACTCGTACGTGGATATCCCTGGATGTATGAATATGAGTTAAGGCGTGTAGGCGGCTTCTACGAGGTATAGTATCTCTCATGTTTATAGGGAGAAAAATTAGGTAGCGCATGCATTGGCGGCTTATGCGCATGTTTCTCGTGGTTACGTTTTGAGAGTATAGATCGCCTTCCTCGGATTGCTCGCATGCTTTTCACCAGGATGCTTATGGCTTCTATAATTATAGGCGTTGATGTTTTGTATTTCCTTTTAGAGGTAAGGCTCCTTTGTCCTCCCGTTTATAAGAGCCAGTGGTTGTCCCCTCATGTTTGTATTATTTCTTTTTATTAATAAAATTTCGCAGGTGCCGTCCCTGTTTCTTTAAAAAAAAAAAAAAAGTAGGGATCACATATATCGGGATATAATAGTCGATGTACACCTCGACTAACCAGCTCCCTTATACACCATTCAGCTTTGAAGTTCACATCGATCATCGTAATCATATAATTCGGATATCAAATATTTCGCGGAACAAGTCAACATGCCCCAAGCCCCTACAACCTTGGCATCCATGTGACAACACCACTCTTGTCCAACAATCTACGTAGTGTACCTATTCGCCGAAAATAGGAGACAAGCCGGATTAAGGTCGCCACAACCCGACTATCACCGCACTCCGCCCCATGACAATTGGTAGTCAACCAAAACCCCAAAGTTAGTATTCGAATGTGCACATCCGGTTAGTAAAGTTCACGTTCACACTTTATTCCATATTCATTCACAATTTCGGCATTTTGGTTATCCTCCAAGGATCAATTCGAGTTCTAGATTCACAAATCAACATAATGAACACTTTAACCATCTCAAATCGTTCAATATCAAGCCATAAACCCTAAATCACAGCCATGTCACATACTTTGTTCAAGTTGATTTCTTGCCGGTTTCATCAATTCGAAGTATACACGTGTTTAACAACACTTCAAGGCTCATATGAACATCAACACACTTTATTAACACATACCCATAATCATATCAGCCTAATAAACATCATAGCATGACTGAAATTCATAAACTTTACATAATAACAACTTAGCAATTGATAATAGTCGAAATCAACCGATTAAACAACAACATGGATAAGCAAGAGGTCCCTTACCAATTTAGAGAGTTAAACCCTTGATTCACCCATGTATTTCAGTGATTAAAATAGCCTTGAAGTCCCCTAGGTCAACCCCTTGTTGCTTCTTTGAAAGAAGAACAACTTATCAAGCAAGAACACTCACAAACCCTAGGTTGAAAAGTAGAATTTTGGGAGAATTTTAGAGGATTTGAGAGATAGAATTGGGTGTTTTTAGTGTTTAGAAAGTTGGAGTATATTCTTCCAAGGCTTAACCATGTTTAGACCAGATAAGGAAGCCAAAGCATGAGGTGGAAATAAAAGAAAACTCAAAAAACAAAATCACCAAATCCGTACCAGCGCGCTAGGGCACGCGCACCATTCACAGCCCGGTCCAATTTTTTTGTTTCGCTCCGTTTTCTCGATTCGATCGCTCGTATACCCCTAGGTATGATTGTACAATACTTATAACACATCGAAGGATGAAAAGTGGAATTTTGGGAGAATTTTAGAGGATTTGAGAGATAGAATTGGGTGTTTTTAGTGTTTAGAAAGTTGGAGTATATTCTTCCAAGGCTTACCCATGTTTTAGACCAGATAAGGAAGCCAAAGCATGAGGTGAAAATCAAAGAAAACTCAAAAAAACAAAATCTGTCAAAGGTCACGGCGTGCTAGGCGCACGTACTATTCACGGCCGGTCTAATATTTTTGTTTCGCTCCGTTTACTCGATTCGATCGCTCGTACACCCCTAGGTATGATTGTACAACACTTCTAACACATCAAAGGATGTCCCTAAAGGTTTGATATCATTCTAGGATCGATTTAAAGTCACGAGAAAGTTCACGAAACCGAAAACAATATCGACGACTTCTTCGTTTTGTAACTTCAACTTAACACAACGTATACCACTTTTTTAAAGCACGATTTAAAAACATGAAACCTCTATAACATAAAGTATATATAGATTCAAGGTATCATGGTTCATCTCTTCCATTTCAGTTTAGTTTACACTACGAAACAATGCAAGAAAGTAAAGTACCAAAACATGAAATCATGAGTTTACGACTGATCAAATCAATACCATGAACCACGATAATCACATTAACAATGCATGCACATAATTATATGATTAACATGCTAATAATATGCTCAGTTATTACACCCTCTCCCCCTTAAGAGAATTCAACCCTGAATTCCTTAATTACCTCAGTTAACAAACAAGTGAGGGTACTTAGTTCTCATCTCATTCTTACTTTCCCAGGTTGCCTCCTCTACTGTATGACTTTGCCATAAGACCTTTACCATTGGTATTATCTTTGTTCTGAGCACTTGTTCTTTATGATCTAAGATTTGCACAGGTTGTTCCACATACGATAGATCAGGCTGAAGGTTTACTGTTCAACCTCTAATACATGTGAAGGATCCGAATGTACTTCCTCAAAGATCGATACATGAAATACATTGTGAATTCCTCAAGTGCTGATGGGAATGCCACTCGATATGATAACATTCCCACTCTTTCTAGGATTTCAAAAGGCCCCACATATCTTGGTACAAGTTTCCGCTTCTTCCTAAATCTCTTTACACCTCGGACTGGAGAAATCTTCAAGAACACCTGATCACCTACTTCAAATTCAAGATCTCTTCTTCGAACATCGGCATAGCTCTTCTGTTGACTCGTGCAATAAGAAGCCTATCCCGAATAACTTTTACATGATCACCGATTCTTGGACAATTTCGACCCCAAATTTTGCTTCTCCCACTTCATCTCAATAGATTGGCGATCGACATTTTCTACCATACAATGCTTCATAAAGAGCCACTCCGATACTTGACTGGTAACTATTATTGTATGAAAACTCTGCCAACGGTAGATAAATGTCCTAGCTACCCTTGAAGTCAAGTGAACAAGCTCGCAGCATATCTTCCAATATCTGAATAGTCCTTTCTGATTGACAATCTATCTGAGGATGAAATGCAGTACTCAAACTCAATCTAGTCCCCTGTGCCTCTTGAAGTGTCTGCCAGAATCTTGATGTAAAACGAGGATCTCGGTCAGAAACAATACTAACAGGTACTCCATGCAATCTCACGATCTCCTGGATATATAACGTAGCAAGCTCATGTAAGGTTGATGTCATCTTCACAGGAAAGAAATGTGCAGACTTGGTAAATCGATCCACGATAACCCAAACTACATCATGTCCTTGGCTTGTCCTCAGAAATCTAGTCACAAAGTCCATCGTAATGCTTTTCCATTTCCATTCTGGAATTTCTAATGGTTGGAGTAATCCTGCCGGTCTCTGATGTTCAGCTTTTACCTGCTGATAAGTCAGGCATCTTGATACGTAACTTGCAATTTCCTGCTTCGTGTTATTCCACCAGAAGTCCCGTTTCAAGTCTCGATACATTTCGGTACTCCCTGGGTGAATAGTATACTTTGACTTATGGCTTCATCCATCACTTGTTGCTTGATTTCTGAATCATCAGGAATACACACTCGACCCCTGAACTTAAGTAACCCATCACTACGCACATGGAAGTCTTCTTCTTCTTCGCCCTCCTTTAATTTCTTCACAATCTTTTGTTGTGACGACCCGAGTCCGGGATCCGATGTTGAACCCCAACTCGATGCGCCAAACAAGCAAGAACAACGGAAAAGAGCGAACCACAAAAGCTCAAAACCAAAACTATGCAGCGAAATACAAGATAAAATGTGAGTTTCAAAAACTTGAAGTACAACTCACTAATAAAATAACCTCCACGGCTACAACAAATGCCAGAGAACAACAATACTGAATACCACAAGCTAACACGCTCGGGAAATACTACTAATAAAATATCAACGGCACAAGGCCACACCAAAAGCACGAGTCCGTAATCCAAAATTATAAAGTACTACAACTGGCACGACCTCTCAAGTCGGCCTCAAAATACAAATCTAAAGAATACAAATATTTCTACCTAATATACTAAGTTTAATTAACTTAGTTGAACTCACGATCTCACAATACAAGAAATAATAGAAAATGACAACATAAATACAACTTGCTAAACTCCAAGCTTCAAGTCTCACGGCGTTTGAACTTATAACCTGCAAACTGAGGAAGTTGTTGGGTGAGTCTAAAAAAACTCCGTAAGCCACTATAATGTATTGAGTGCTATAAGTGTAACACCCCGACCCAACTTCATTCCGAGTTCACTCGTAGTTTATCGATATTGACCTTAAAACCCTTGGAGAGTGAGGCGTCATGCTTGTTAAGCGTGACGTGTTAGATTGAAGACCATTTGACACGTGTTTAACTCATGGCGAGTTGCACCTTGTTCCTATATCCGTTCGAGATCATCCTCGACTTCGTTTAGCATTTGTGTACATTTCATTTCCTCTCTAGTTGGTTATGCTAGCCTCGGCTTGGATTCGTTCGTAAACGACAAGCACGTTCGCTTTGTCATTAACCCGTATGTTGAGATAGTTTGAGATCCATTTCGCGTGTTTAACTTGTGATATGTGTGCGACTTATGTCCGTTATCATTCGTGCCTCGTCACGAGATGATTCGGGTGTATATTGGATGTGTTTTGATGTTGATTTGATGATAGGATCACACCTAATAGTGACCAAGTGACCAAACCTAGGATATAAGGGCAAAACAAACTGAGTTTGGGCACATAAACCTTGGCACGACCGTGCAGCCATAATGGCACGGCCGTGCGAGAGTTTACAGAAGGTCTGGAGGCTGCCATAAGGTTTGGCACGACCGTGCGCCTATTTTTGGCACGGTCGTGCGAAGATGGACAGACCGGTGCTCGTCGTCCGGTTTTGACGTTTTCGGTTTTTCGTGTTTTTAAGTGGTTTAAAATGCTCAAACAAGCCCGGGATTGGACCAAATACTTACCCATGGTATTAATAATAAAATCCAACTCTATTTTCTTCCTCATTCTCACCCCCAAACCAGAAAATAGAGAGAGAGAGAATCTAGAGAGAGAAAGGAGAGATAGAAGAGGAGGAATTCGCGATATCTCGTTCGTTCGGAGTCGGAATTGCGAGCCGTCTTCGCCGGAGCGTAGCTAGCGACGAGGGGAACGTTTCCAACCAAATGGATCGTCCGATCTGTTGAGGAATCACCACCTCATCTCATCACCCATGTTTTAGAGAGAGAAAGTGAAGTTTTGAGAGAGAGAAAGTTCGATTCAAGCTTGGTTCGAGTTTGGGAACGTCGATTGGACTCCGTAGCAGCGTAGAGGTCGTAGAAGAGTACATTTCCACCCGAAGCCCTTGGATTCGTGGAGGATTTGCGTTGTGTAGTAAGTTACTAATCTCCTTCTTAGATTTTGAGCATCGTAGAGTAGTATCGCGATGTTTATGTGCAATCTATGTGCATATGAACTCCCTACATGTTATACTTGTTCAATGTGATACTCTAGCATGTTAAATGATGGGTATTGATGAGTTGTTGTTAATCTTGTGGTCTCCGAATATTAGAGACTTGTGGAGTTCATTGTGTACACGTTGTTGTTGTTATTGCGATGATTGTTGTCTCCGAGTAGTAGAGACTCCTCGAGATTGTGTCGTGACTATTATTGTCGTTGTTGTTGTTGTTTTTCCCGAGCTATAGACTCGTGGGTTTGTTTTATAGTAGGGTTCCGGCCGTATAGTCGCCGATGACATGTTTTAGTTATATCAAGTATTTATAACTTGTTGAGATTTCAATCGTTAGTACACTCGTGAGATTTTTATGAGTAATAGATTTTTGGTATATTGAGTCTCGTGATTGTAGGGATGATGCTACGGCTTGTCCCGATGTTTTGAATATTTGAAAGACCCGAGTGTAGTCGTTGGGATATGGTGAATCGAATATTACATTGAATGGGCTAGACTTTAGTTGTGACCGACTTCGGAGTCGAATAGGACGTTAAGGTTATACGTTGTGTAATGAGTTGACGAGTAATATTTTAGTCTCCTACAAGGTGGGATGACGCATCGATAAGACTTGATCGAGTAACTTAAGTTAGGTTGACTTAGTCAACGTTGTTGAACACGCGACTACTTGATTTGGGTTGGAGGATTATAAATATATATACACCTTACGCCCAAGCTTTGATTAATTATTAAAGGTAAATGTGACTTCATATAGGTTACTAATGAGTTGTGTACGGCCACGTGTGACGTACGTTGGGAACGACTTAGTCGCTACACACCGAGCGACGTGTTTATGATGAATTGGTCATATCCTAGGTAGTTAATGATACACCTTGATTATCGTTCCATTTCGGGCAATGGGACTTGTAGGAGTCGTAATATATTTAACATACGACGGGAATGAGGTAGATTATATATACATGAGATGGAGTGTATTGTGATCGTAGGATACCGTAGAAATCCTAAGTTGAACGTGTTAGTGACGCATTGAATTATGTTTGTAAGTACGAGTAGGCTTACATGTGTATGGTTATTAAGTCTAGCGTTGGCGGACTTGGGTGATGTGTGGTATTTGTGATTGTTCTAGTAAGCAATAGGACAATCATCCTACTTTGATGATTGATTGTGTGTTTAGTATTTACAAGCACATTATGATGATTTAGTATGTGATTCAATAGAACACATTATGGTTTGATTTCTTTGGGTTGTGATTCAGTAGAACACATCACGTTTTGGTTTATTAAGTTGTGATTCAATAGAACACACTTAGATTAGTTTGGCATAAGTAAACATCTACTTGTGCATTGCATCGAGTCCAGGCATATGTGCATTGGAGGTGTATTGACGCCGGTTATTACGGGAGCAAGGGCTTCGTAATAGCCGAAGGCCAATACACTGCCTCGCCCTACCGTTGGCCACGGTAGGGTTTTCTAGTCCCACGCTTGAACGGAATAAACGGCGTGTGCATTGTCGACATTGTTTTGTATGCATTGGGATACGGACACCGGTCCCTTGTGATACCTATAAGTGGCTAGAGCCGTATTGTCTCGGGTCGTAGGGGATCGAGCGATACGTCGACGTGGATACAGGAAATGGTCCACCACGGGTACTTGTAGATCGTGCTTGACGCGATCGGGTACATTTATCGTTGGGTACTTGTAGATCGCGCTTGACGCGATCGGGTACATATATTTTCTTGGGATACGAGCACTGGTCCCTCTGTGATTTGTGTACGACAGCAGCAGCACAATCATCTATCTATGTTTTATGTTCGGTATTGAGAGATGTGTCCAGCATCGACGGCACAGTTATTTATTATGGTTCTCTGAGCAAGAGCGCAGAATCTATTATAATTATTATCTTGTTGGATAACAAGAAGGCATCCCTTATAGTTCTGTGGAGCGGCAGTACGATCGTTTACTACGGCTTCATGGAGCGATAAGGTCGGAAGTGTTTCAAGGGATTTCGGAGGTGTACCTCGAATCCACCGTATCCACCTTTATGTGTTTACTTTGAGCTTTATGTGCTTCCTATATGAACGAATGTTGGTCGTGGTCTCCAACCAAATGACGGTTGGCGGCTCTGAGCCTCTCGTGAATATAGGGTTGGTTGTCTTATGTGCTACAACCTGTTTATTTTCCTGCTATTCTTATGTGCATAATGCCATGCCATATTGTTTCATTAGTAGCTTACTGGGTCATTCGACTCATCCCTTCCATATTTGTTTTCCTTAGTTGCAGGATGTTTCGGCGCAGTGAGGCCCTAGTTCGAAGATCCTCTAGTTGTATTTAGTTAGTATTTTATATTTATTTCATGTACTTGTGAGGTCGTGGGTTAAACTGAGTTATGTAAACTTAGTATGTCGGGTAGAGATTCTTGTATTTTCTATTCTTGTATTTGGTGCCGACTCGTGGAGTCGTGCCGGTGGTACTATTGTTATAATTCCAGTTTTCTTAGTTGTTGTGGCCGTGTGCCTGTTGGTATTTTACTTATTGTTTTCCCGAGTGTGTGTCTCGTGGTGTTTTAGATGTTTTGTTCTCCGGCGTTTGTTTAGCCGTGGAGGTTATTATTATATGTTGGGATTCTTGTTATTCGAGCTTTGAGGTTCAAGCTCGTTTGTTATTCCGCTGCCTTGTTTTTAGTTTTCCGCTGCCCTGGTTTTGGTTTTGAGCTTTTGTGGCTCGCTTGTAATAGTTTGCTTCGTTTTCACGCACCGAGTTGGGGTTCAACACGGTCCGGACTCGGGTCGTGACGTTGGTATCGAGCTTAAGTTAGCTGTCCGCCAGATAGGATCCTCGGCTTAGGTGATCTGGGTATTGGGTGGAGCGTTCAACGTTGAGTTTTGTGTTAAGTTTACCTTGGATATTGGTAAATTATAGAGATGGTCCATGTAGGACTGGATTAGTTAAGTTCTTACGCTCATGAGAGCGAAGATTAACGGTTTGTAGTCGGTTATTTCCCCTTGTGGAATTAGTGAGTGCGCTTTAAGTCCTCGCTAGAGTGTTGACGACTAAGTAAGAGTCGTTTGATAAGTTTAGTAGCGAGATTTGACCATTGTAGGTTGTCTCGTTGATTCGAGTAGTATAGCGAGATGTTTTAGGGAACGTCTTAGGCTTGATATTAGCGATCATCGAGGAAATAGAGGTGGAAGACCCGAGATTCGGGTCACGAATCCACTAGTGTTTATCGTGGAGTGTCGGGTTACGATAGTGCGAGTATATGAGTCCGTACTAACTTAACACTTTATTCTTGCATATCACATCATGGAATGCGACATTTGTGCATACTAGAGACATTGTGTCACACGGTGCATTTGCTTGTATTTGATACTTATGTGCATGAGACCGATTCTAAGGGCATATTTGTAATCACTTGTCCCTAACGCCCTAGTGATGGTAGCTTTTGAAGCCACTTGAAGGGCCCCGATTTGGTTGTCAAGAGATATTCGTCAAGACTAAGTTGATAGCATGATAGATAGAAATTGTCGACCCTATTACCAACCGGAATGGACAAGTAAATGGAATAGTACGCTTGAACAAGTTGTGTACCTTGTGTTTGGATTGTTTATCGTTTCGTGTATTGGTTTGATTTGATTTGATATTGTCCGAGCCGTTGTGCTTAGTTGAACATGAGTATTTCGGGTATGCTATTAGCCCTTGTGACTTGTATATTGTCACGTGTGTTATATGTTTATTTCGCCTTAGAGGTATCGAATTGATTTGTCACCTCGGCGGTGAGCGTGTGATTTCTATATTGTATGCGACGTGATGTAGACTGGATACATTGTATTAATTCAGTCTTGCCTTATAGACTTTTGCGATACGAATAGATCGTGTCACCTTGCGCATGTGCCCTTTGGCATAGTGAGATGGTTATCATTAGGACCCTACAATGTTATATGTGTTGGGTTGAGAGTTTAGAACGTTATATTGATAAGTATGCCTCCGTTGATTCACTTAATGTGTTTCACTTCCCATTAGAGATTTAACGTCTCTATTGTATGCTTGTAGCAGGATGGCGCGAACTAGAAAGACTGCAAGGATGTCAGTTATGCATCCGACCGTATTTCAACTCGACACGCAGCGGCGAGAGAACTTGAGGACCAACTGAATGTGGCCCTAGGTGAGACACCCCGAGTGGAGCAAGTGTCCCCACCGAACCCTCCTGCACCGACCCAAGACTCTAATAGAGCGAGTCAAGGTTAGAGGTGAGACCTTGTAATTGAATCCGTAAGAGTCATGTTCATCGTGACTTATTCTATTATTTATTTGTCTCTTTGTTATCGGACTACCTTTTGTACTCTGATTGGGTACTCGTCCGTTAGAATACTATATCTCGTAGTTGACCTGTGGATGTAATCATTGAGAGTGTGTTACACTCTATGTTTCGAGTAGCACGTATAGTATATGGTATTGGTGTCCAATAATACCGATCCGCTCCGTTGAATGTATTTAGAGTTTGAAACTCTTATTACCATTTATGTTGACCTTGTGACTCATCGACGTGAGTAGTCGCATCGCGAGCATGTTGACTTGCGATTCCGTTAGCCTTTTTATATTGTCAGCTTGTGATAAAGTCGGTAGTGCCGTCATTCATGACATAGTCCTATGACCCGCGTGACTTCGAGGTGTTGCATTTATTGCACCCTTTGATTCAAGCCTATTTCCTTGATGATAGGACGTCTACGTGTAACCTTTGAACCTTAAGGTTGTGTTAGCCCAGACTTAATTGATCGCGGGATTTCCCGTGAGTAATCGTTGAGAGTTGTACCACGGGAAGTGGAGATTTGTTAGCGCGGAAGCGTGGCGTTGGAACGTGTTCGAAGGTGTTTTCATGACACTTTGTAGTGTACCTTGAATTTGGACTTGACCGAGACGGTAGTGAGTCTCGTAATGAAACCCCGAGATTTCTCACGTCTCGAAATTATATATATTCGTTAGATATTTCGCATGTGCACACTACTTGAGGTTGATGATCTCTAACTTGGACCAACTCCCTTTACTTGTTGGACTTTCACTCTCTATCGGTAGAATTGTGATTGCGTAGGCTATGGTATAGCCCCGTTGTGACGTATGTTTTCCCCGTGAATGTTTGATCCTTGAATTCGCGGTCGAATTCTTTTAAGGGGGAGAGGATGTAACACCCGACCCAACTTCATTCCGAGTTCACTCGTAGTTTATCGATATTGACCTTAAAACCCTGGAGAGTGAGGCGTCATGCTTGTTAAGCGTGACGTGTTAGATGAAGACCATTTGACACGTGTTTAACTCATGGCGAGTTGCACCTTGTTCCTATATCCGTTCGAGATCATCCTCGACTTCATTTAGCATTTGTGTACATTTCATTTCCTCTCTAGTTGGTTATGCTAGCCTCGGCTTGGATTCGTTCGTAAACGACAAGCACGTTCGCTTTGTCATTAACCCGTATGTTGAGATAGTTTGAGATCCATTTCGCGTGTTTAACTTGTGATATGTGTGCGACTTATGTCCGTTATCATTCGTGCCTCGTCACGAGATGATTCGGGTGTATATTGGATGTGTTTTGATGTTGATTTGATGATAGGATCACACCTAATAGTGACCAAGTGACCAAACCTAGGATATAAGGGCAAAACAAACTGAGTTTGGGCACATAAACCTTGGCACGACCGTGCAGCCATAATGGCACGGCCGTGCGAGAGTTTACAGAAGGTCTGGAGGCTGCCATAAGGTTTGGCACGACCGTGCGCCTATTTTTGGCATGGTCGTGCGAAGATGGACAGACCCTGGTGCTCTGTTCGTCCGGTTTTGACGTTTTCTCGGTTTTTCGTGTTTTTAAGTGGTTTAAAATGCTCAAACAAGCCCGGGATTGGACCAAATACTTACCCATGGTATTAATAATAAAATCCAACTCTATTTTCTTCCTCATTCTCACCCCCAAACCAGAAAATAGAGAGAGAGAATCTAGAGAGAGAAAGGAGAGATAGAAGAGGAGGAATTCGCGATATCTCGTTCGTTCGGAGTCGGAATTGTGAGCCGTCTTCGCCGGAGCGTAGCTAGCGACGAGGGGAACGTTTCCAACCGAATGGATCATCCGATCTGTTGAGGAATCACAACCTCATCTCATCACCCATGTTTTAGAGAGAGAAAGTGAAGTTTTGAGAGAGAGAAAGTTCGATTCAAGCTTGGTTCGAGTTTGGGAACGTCGATTGGACTCCGTAGCGGCGTAGAGGTCGTAGAAGAGTACATTTCCACCCGAAGCCCTTGGATTCGTGGAGGATTTGCGTTGTGTAGTAAGTTACTAATCTCCTTCTTAGATTTTGAGCATCGTAGAGTACTATCACGATGTTTATGTGCTATCTATGTGCATATGAACTCCCTACATGTTATACTTGTTCAATGTGATACTCTAGCATGTTAAATGATGGGTATTGATGAGTTTTTGTTAATCTTGTGGTCTCCGAATATTAGAGACTTGTGGAGTTCATTGTGTACACGTTGTTGTTGTTATTGCGATGATTGTTGTCTCCGAGTAGTAGAGACTCCTCGAGATTGTGTCGTGACTATTATTGTCGTTGTTGTTGTTGTTTTTCCCGAGCTATAGACTCGTGGGTTTGTTTTATAGTAGGGTTCCGGCCGTATAGTCGCCGATGACTTGTTTTAGTTATATCAAGTATTTATAACTTGTTGAGATTTCAATCGTTAGTACACTCGTGAGATTTTTATGAGTAATAGATTTTTGGTATATTGAGTCTCGTGATTGTAGGGATGATGTTACGGCTTGTCCCGATGTTTTGAATATTTGAAAGACCCGAGTGTAGTCGTTGGGATATGGTGAATCTAATATTACACTGAATGGGCTAGACTTTAGTTGTGACTGACTTCAGTGGAGTCGAATAGGACGTTAAGGTTATACGTTGTGTAATGAGTTGACGAGTAATATTTTAGTCTCCTACAAGGTGGGATGACGCATCGATAAGACTTGATCGAGTAACTTAAGTTAGGTTGACTTAGTCAACGTTGTTGAACACGCGACTACTTGATTTGGGTTGGAGGATTATAAATATATATACACCTTACGCCCAAGCTTTGATTAATTATTAAAGGTAAATGTGACTTCATATAGGTTACTAATGAGTTGTGTACGGCCACGTGTGACGTACGTTGGGAACGACTTAGTCGCTACACACTGAGCGACGTGTTTATGATGAGTTGGTCATATCCTAGGTAGTTAATGATACACCTTGATTATCGTTCCATTTCGGGCAATGGGACTTGTAGGGAGTCGTAATATATTTAACATACGACGGGAATGAGGTAGATTATATATACATGAGATGGAGTGTATTGTGATCGTAGGATACCGTAGAAATCCTAAGTTGAACGTGTTAGTGACGCATTGCATTATGTTTGTAAGTACGAGTAGGCTTACATGTGTATGGTTATTAAGTCTAGCGTTGGCGGACTTGGGTGATGTGTGGTATTTGTGATTGTTCTAGTAAGCAATAGGACAATCATCCTACTTTGATGATTGATTGTGTGTTTAGTATTTACAAGCACATTATGATGATTTAGTATGTGATTTAATAGAACACATTATGGTTTGATTTCTTTGGGTTGTGATTCAGTAGAACACATCACGTTTTGGTTTATTAAGTTGTGATTCAATAGAACACACTTAGATTAGTTTGGCATAAGTAAACATCTACTTGTGCATTGCATCGAGTCCAGCTGGCATATGTGCATTGGAGGTGTATTGACGCTCGGTTATTACGGGAGCAGGGGCTTCGTAATAGCCGAAGGCCAATACACTGGTCTCGCCTACCGTTGGCCACGGTAGGGGTTTTCTAGTCCCACGTTGAACGGAATAAACGGCGATCGTGCATTGTCGACATTGTTTTGTATGCATTGGGATACGGACACCGGTCCCTTGTGATACCTATAAGTGGCTAGAGCCGTATTGTCTCGGGTCGTAGGGGATCGAGCGATACGTCGACGTGGATACAGGAAATGGTCCACCACGGGTACTTGTAGATCGTGCTTGACGCGATCGGGTACATTTATCGTTGGGTACTTGTAGATCGCGCTTGACGCGATCGGGTACATATATTTTCTTGGGATACGAGCACTGGTCCTCGTGATTTGTGTACGGCAAGCGGACAATCATCTATCTATGTTTTATGTTCGGTATTGAGAGATGTGTCCAGCATCGACGGCACAGTTATTTATTATGGTTCTCTGGAGCAGTAGCGCAGGAATCTATTATCATTCTTATCTTGTTGGATAACAGCAAAGGCATCCCTTATAGTTCTGTGGAGCGACAGTACGATCGTCTACTACGGCTTCATGGAGCGATAAGGTCGGAAGTGTTTCAAGGGATTTCGGAGGTGTACCTCGAATCCACCGTATCCACCTTTATGTGTTTACTTTGAGCTTTATGTGCTTCCTATATGAACGAATGTTGGTCGTGGTCTCCAACCAGTGCATGACGGTTGGCGGCTACTGTCGTGACCCGACCTGAGATCCGATGTGAATCCCGTTCGAGCCGCGAGACAATGCGGAAAACACGAAAATACCATCTCCAAAAATTCCATTTAAGAGAATGCAAAGTCATGAGAAAACCCTGTAATGCACGTGCAAGCTTTCTTTTAAAACAACAAAACCATTTTTAACAATACTAAACCTCGACGGCGAAACAAGCCGGAGAAACAACACGTTAACTAGAAACAACAAACTCGAGCTAACATGCTCGGTACATATATAAACCATATCAGAGTACGCGGAATAAAAGTTAACAATATACAACAGCACGGCAACCATGCCGGCACAACAAAGGAATACATCATATAACAATCAAGACATCTACCCAACAAATACATTGTTTAAGTAACAAGTACACCCTCGACCTCACCAAAAGAAAATACTTAGGCACAAGGTGCACTACCAAAAGATGTCGTCCCAACGGACCCGAACACGAACTCTAGGGATTCCTTGCCGGCACTTGATCTAAGGAAAACAAATGAAAACAAACGGGGTGAGTTGAAAACTCAATAAGCTACTGATGCAACAATATGGCATGCTAGATGCAAGACATTAAAGATAACAAATATTCATGTCATCACAATATCATTTCAATACCAAACGGAAATAAAATGTTTTGCACATAGCCCAAACAATCCCATACGACACGAGAGGCTCGACGATCGCCAACCGTCCCATACCGGTTGGAAACCATGACCAACATTCGTTCATATAGGAAGCACAATAGAACTATAAGTAACAAGTTACAAAGGATACGATGTCGAGGTACACCTCCGACCAAACCAATACTTCCAACCAACCAACCAATAATGTACCAATTGTAGAGCCGTTGTTGACGTGCTCGAACCATAACAAAACCACAATCTTTCAATAAGGAATTCGTGAACCATTTTATTTGAAATTCACTAAAAAAACCCGGTGCCACCGGTCACTACAACCCGGAAAGAACACCCCGGTAAAATAGCTTACCAACGTTGCGGTTTCAGCCTACAAACACTTGGCGCCATTTCCCCTACCGCGGCCAACGGTAGGGGCGAGAACCAATGTATTGGCCTTCGACTATTACGTAGCCCCCGCTCTTGTAATAATCGAGCCAATACACTCCTCTCAAACAATTAAGCCATGGACTAACTAAATGCTCAAGTAGAATATTTACTCGACATTTAAAAATAAAAGGTCGTACTCCAAAGTAGGAGTATACCACAACAATAACCATTGACAATAATATGAATGTCACAAGTGAGTTATAATAATCTCACACCACAAATAACCAACTTACAAAAATTACGACAATTTACGTAATATCAAACACACAATCGGTGTAACCAAATTTTCTAACGAATCACTCAAATCATTCAAGTATTCCCAAATCACACACGTGATCTCATTGATTATGAAATCCTAACGAACTCCGTTAGAGTCATTTTTGGTTTCTAATGAGTTCGAGTTTACGCGAATTAATTATACCATAAACTTAACAATTATTAAACATAATCCACATTTCTAACCTGTAAACATGAGTCTTTAAACACAACCAAAAAGTCAACCACAAATTTGAAGAGTCAACATAGTCAAACATACTCAAATTTGATGATTTCTAACATATATCACCATTTAACAAATCTAACATGTATAACAACTTATAAAAGAGGAAGAACAAGGGGTAGTAGCTTACCTCCACAAGAAATTCTACCCAATAAATTCTCAATCCAAGCTTAGCAATGGATTCCCCAAGTCTTAAGCAGTCCAAAGATGGTGTTGCATGCAAGAATCTATGGTAGGATGAAGAAGGAGATGAATACACACACTAATCTCACTAAGCATCTCCCACACAAACTCTCTAGGCTTTAGGAAGAAATGAAGTGTTTTGGAGTCTCTCTCATGGTGAAGAGTGACTTAAATATGGTCAAAAGGTCAAGCCCAATGTACAACATTTACAGCCAAGGGTCTAAGGTTTAAAGCCAAGAACTTCAAAAATCGCATGCTTCCGTACCACTTCGCACGGCCGTGCCAATTTGGCACACGGCCGTGCCAAAGTTACTGCCCAATTCTGGACTCTCGGATTAGCCTCGCACGGTCGTGCCCTATGAGGCGCACGGTCGTGCCAAACCCAAAAACTAAAACCCAACATTCTATTACTCTCGCACGGCCGTGCCATATAAGGCGCACGGTCGTGCGAAGGCCTCCAGTGTACTCAAGTGCTAAAACTCCAATTCTAAGGCATACAACACAATCCCAAACACATAAAATGAAGCTTTAAATGCATAACAACTCAAATGCATTAAACCATGAAACTCCTAACACATTTTCATATACTAAAAAGGTGTCCAACAAACTCAATTGTAAGTGTAAAAGAATGAGATTTGCACATGAAATGATAGCGTCAAAATGAAAGACATAACATAGGAAGAATGCAAATGGTGCGGGCGTTACACCCTCACCCCCTTAGAATAAATTCGTCCACGAATTTACTTACCAAATTCCACAAACAAAGAAGGGTACTTTTCTCGCATCTCATGTTCTAACTCCCAAGTGGCCTCCTCGATTTTATGACTTCTCCACAAGACTTTCACAAGGGGAATGGACTTCGACCCCAACACTTGTTCTTTGGTGTCGAGTATCCTCACGGGTTGCTCAATATAGGATAGATCGGGTGTCAAATCTACCGGCTCATACTCCAAAATGTGCGATGCATCCGATAAGTACTTCCTCAACATGGATACGTGGAACACCGCATGTACACTCGACATCGACGGTGGTAGGGCAAGTCTATAGGCCAACTTCCCAACCCTTTCTAAAATCTCAAATGGACCAATGAACCTTGGTGTCAATTTTCCCTTCTTACCAAACCTCTTGACTCCAATCCGTGGCGAAACCTTCACAAACACATGATCACCCACCTCGAATTCAAGGTCTCTCCGTCGATGATCCGCATAGCTCTTTTGCCGACTCTGAGCCGTCTTCAATCTTTCCCGAATGAGCTTCACACTCTCAACCGACTCGTGCACCATGTCAGGACCCCAAATCTTTGCTTCGCCGACTTCATCCCAACAAATTGGAGAGCGACACTTTCTCCCATACAATGCTTCATAAGGAGCCATCTCAATGGTCGACTGGTAGCTGTTGTTGTACGCGAACTCTATCAATGGTATGTGTGAATCCCAAACTCCCTTGAAATCAATCGAACAAGCTCGCAACATGTCCTCAAGTATTTGTATAGTCCTCTCCGATTGTCCGTCCGTTTGTGGGTGGAAGGCCGTGCTAAGTGTTAACTTTGTACCAAAAGCATCCTGTAGTGACTGCCAAAACCGCGATGTGAACCGTGGATCTCGATCCGACACTATACTAACCGGTACCCCATGTAACCTCACGATCTCCTGTATGTACAAGGTAGCAAGTCTATCCATCGAGTAAGTCATCGCAATCGGAAGGAAATGTGCCGATTTGGTCAACCTGTCGATAATCACCCAAACCGCATCATGACCCTTACGAGTCTTTGGTAACCTGTCACAAAATCCATCGCTATGTTCTCCCATTTCCACTCCGAATCTCCAATGGTTGTAACAAGCCTGCCGGTCGTTGATGTTCTGCTTTTACTCATTGACATGTCAAGCATCTCGATACAAACTCGGCCACCTCTCTCTTCATACCACTCCACCAAAAATTCCTCTTCAAGTCTCGATACATCTTAGTACTTCCCGGATGTATCGTGTATCTAGACTTGTGAGCCTCCTCCAACACTTGTCTCTTCACTTCATCTATCGCCGGCACACAAATTCTGTTTCGAAACATAAGGATCCCATCATTGTTCTTTGCAAAATCTTTCATCTTCTCCTCATTCAACCCATTAATCACCGTCTTCAATTCCGGGTCGTCCTCTTGTGTCACTTTAATCCTTTGAATCAATGCCGGCGTAGCCCGAAGGTTCGCAAAAATCACTCCCCGTCTCGATCTACTCGGACTCCAATCTCGAACATCCTCAAGCATCTTCCATTCACGGGTCATTAAGCAAGACATGTACGCCCTTCGGCTAAGCGCATCCGCTACCACGTTTGCTTTCCCCGGATGGTACAAGATAGTGCAATCGTGGTCCTTAAGCTTTTCAATCCATTTCCGTTGTCGGTTGTTCAACTCCTTTTGGGAAAATATGTACTTGAGGCTTTTGTGGTCGGTGAACACTTCAAACTTGGCCCCGTAGAGATAGTGTTTCCACTTGGGTAGAGCAAAGATGATCGCAGCCAACTCAATGTCGTGGGTAGGATAATTCTGTTCAAACGAGGTCAACTTCCGAGAAGCATATGCAATTACTCTCCCGTTTTGCATCAAAACACAACCCAATCCCTCTTTCGACGCATCACTGTATATCACCAACCCATCCTGTCCATTCGGTAGTGCCAAGATCGGAGCTGTGGTCAACCTCTTCTTCAGTTCTTGGAAACTCGCCTCGCATTTGTCACTCCATACAAAAGGTTTGTTCTTTTGGGTCAAGTTGGTCATCGGAGTCGCGATCTTTGAAAACCCTTCAATAAACCTCCGATAATAACCCGCCAAGCCCAAGAAGCTCCGAATCTCTGTTACCGACTCAGGTCTCTTCCATTTCACCACCGCCTCGACCTTAAGCGGATCTACCGAAATACCATCTCCCGAAACCACATGGCCTAGAAACGAGACCTCCTCTAGCCAGAATGCACACTTGCTGAATTTTGCATACAACTTCTTTTCCCTCAACACCGACAACACCATCCTCAAATGTTTCTCGTGCTCCTCCCGGGATTTGGAGTACACAAGAATATCATCAATAAACACCACCACGAAACAGTCTAGATAAGGCAGAAATATCCTATTCATCAAATCCATGAACACCGCCGGTGCATTTGTCAACCCAAATGGCATCACAACAAACTCGAAATGCCCGTACCGAGTTCGAAATGCCGTCTTCGGTATATCCTCCGCCCTAACCTTTAATTGATGGTAACCACTTCGAAGATCAAATTTTGAATACACAACTGAGCCCTGTAGTTGGTCAAACAAGTCGTCGATGTGTGGCAAGGGATATTTGTTTTTGATGGTTACCTGATTCAGCTCCCTGTAATCAATACACAATCTCAAGGACCCATCTTTCTTCCTTACAAACAACACCGGTGCACCCCACGGCGATACACTCGGCCTAATGAAACCCCGATTCAACAACTCCTCCAACTGTACCTTTAACTCCTTCAATTCTGCGGTGCCATACGATACGGTGCCTTTGACATCGGAGCGGTACCGGCAACAATTCAACACAAAATTCCAACTCTCTATCCGGTGGTAAATCATACTCCGATGAAAACACATCTGGAAATTCACGTACAATTGGAACATCCTCCAACATAACAACCTTCTTAGATTTATCAATCACACATGCCAAATACCCGGTGCACCCATGTGACAACAATTTCCGGGCTTTCAAAGCCGATATCATGCGAATACCACCCATGCATTTATCACCCTCAAACATAAATGGAAGCATATGAGGCAATTCAAAGGTGACAGTTTTCTTACGACAATCAACTATGGCATGATGAGTGTGCAACCAATCCATGCCCAAAATAACATCAAAATCACGGATAGGCAACACTACCAAATCCGCAAGCAAAACATGATCATCAATAACAACTTCGCATGCACGATGAACATCGAAGCAACCAGGCACTCTCCCATCGGAGTAGACACCTCTAACACATAAGACAACATTTCGGCATAGAATGTAAATGGCATGCAAAGTGAGATGCAATGTAGGAATGCGATGACCCCGGATCTATAAGCACTCGGGCTCGCTCTCTCGAGACAAACAATGTACCTCCTATCACGTTGGGAGCATCGGGACACCCCTCGATCTAAGGCAAACACTCGACCTTGGACTCTCGGTCGACCTTCGTGGTCCCTCTTTACCCCCACGTTCGCTTGTGCACCGGTTGTACCCTTGTTTCTCGGGCAATCCTTTAGAAAGTGCGTGCCATCACCGCACAATATGCATTTGCCTTGTTTCTTCCAACATCGCTCTTCTGTATGTCCTTCCCTTTTGCAAAACCCACAAACATACTGCTTATTCCGTTGTCCACGATCTGCTCCCCCTTGATTTCTTGCTTGTTGTTGATTCTGACCTCCCTGACGATTAAAGTTATTACCCTTACTCGAAGTTCCTCTATTTCCATGCCCTTTCCACTGTGCCTGCGATCCGTGTTGACTCCCACTTGAGCTTCCTGACTTACCACGGTGTTCCTCAATGTCGTGTTCAATCTTGTACGCCTTATCCACTGCATTCTGATAACTCGGCAAGTCCATTGGTAATAGCTGTTTGCGGTATTCGATCCTCAAGCCCTTCACAAAACGGTACACTTTCTTCTCTTCTGTTGGAACCAAGTGGGTACAATACCTTGCTAGTGCTGTAAACTTAGCAGAGTATTGTGCCACAGATAAAGCTCCCTGTTCAAAACTGAGAAATTCCACCTCTTTCTTTGCTTGCACCACATCTGGAATGAAGTGGTTTCTGAACTGTCTCAAGAAAAGCTCCCATGTACAAACCACCTGCTCCTGAATCCAGTTAGCTTCCAATACTTTCCACCAGTGTTCTGCTGCATCCTCCAATTTGAATGTTGTAAACTTGACTTTATCTTCATCGGAACACCCAATTGCTATAAAAATCTTCTCAATTGATTCAATCCACTTTTCTGCTTTCATGGGATCTGGTTCGCCATCATAACTGCGCGGCTTCATTTTCAAGAATCTCCCGAGCCTACGATCATAATCCCCATTATCTCCAACTTGTTGACCCATCCTATATCCTCCTGCCAGTCCCAAACCTGCCATTGCCTGTCTTTGTAGCTCTATATTCTGCCTGTTCATTTCCATCATTGACTGCATGAATCCCTGCATCATATTCACTATCCCCTCATTCTGATTAACTAGCATCTCAGGCTGTACCCCCGGCTGTCCCGTAGGTTGAACTCTAGGTGTGTAGGCGGTGGTGTATTACCTGCTCAGCTGAAGGATTCCCAACTCCACTCGAGCCACCATCCTCAGTATTAACGCCGTGTCTAGTCTCAACCATGATAAATCACCTGCAATAAACACTCGACGTTAACGACTTAAACACACAACCAACCCTCCTAAGCCAAAGATCCTCTCTCGGCTAGCTAACTTATGCTCTGATACCAACTGTCGTGACCCGACCCGAGATCCGATGTGAATCCCGTTCGAGCCGCGAGACAATGCGGAAAACACGAAAATACCATCTCCAAAAATTCCATTTAAGAGAATGCAAAGTCATGAGAAAACCCTGTAATGCACGTGCAAGCTTTCTTTTAAAACAACAAAACCATTTTTAACAATACTAAACCTCGACGGCGAAACAAGCCGGAGAAACAACACGTTAACTAGCAACAACAAACTCGAGCTAACATGCTCGGTACATATATAAACCATATCGAGTACGCGGAATAAAAGTTAACAATATACAACAAAGCGGCAACCATGCCGGCACAACAAAGGAATACATCATATAACAATCAAGACATCTACCCAACAAATACATTGTTTAAGTAACAAGTACACCCTCGACCTCACCAAAAGAAAATACTTAGGCACAAGGTGCACTACCAAAAGATGTCGTCCCAACGGACCCGAACACGAACTCTAGGGATTCCTTGCCGGCGCTTGATCTAAGGAAAACAAATGAAAACAAACGGGGTGAGTTGAAAACTCAATAAGCTACTAATGCAACAATATGGCATGCTAGATGCAAGACATTAAAGATAACAAATATTCATGTCATCACAATATCATTTCAATACCAAATGAAATAAAATGTTTTGCACATAGCCCAAACAATCCCATACGACACGAGAGGCTCGACGATCGCCAACCGTCCCATACCGGTTGGAAACCATGACCAACATTCGTTCATATAGGAAGCACAATAGAACTATAAGTAACAAGTTACAAAGGATACGATGTCGAGGTACACCTCCGACCAAACCAATACTTCCAACCAACCAACCAATAATGTACCAATTGTAGAGCCGTTGTTGACGTGCTCGAACCATAACAAAACCACAATCTTTCAATAAGGAATTCGTGAACCATTTTATTTGAAATTCACTAAAGAAAACCCGGTGCCACCGGTCACTACAACCCGGAAAGAACACCCCGGTAAAATAGCTTACCAACGTTGCGGTTTTCAGCCTACAAACACTTGGCGCCATTTCCCCTACCGCGGCCAACGGTAGGGGGCGAGAACCCAATGTATTGGCCTTCGACTATTACGTAGCCCCTGCTCTTGTAATAATCGAGCGTCAATACACTCCTCTCAAACAATTAAGCCATGGACTAACTAAATGCTCAAGTAGAATATTTACTCGACATTTAAAAATAAAAGGTCGTACTCCAAAGTAGGGAGTATACCACAACAATAACCATTGACAATAATATGAATGTCACAAGTGAGTTATAATAATCTCACACCACAAATAACCAACTTACAATAATTACGACAATTTACGTAATATCAAACACACAATCGGTGTAACCAAATTTTCTAACGAATCACTCAAATCATTCAAGTATTCCCAAATCACACACGTGATCTCATTGATTATGAAATCCTAACGAACTCCGTTAGAGTCATTTTTGGTTTCTAATGAGTTCGAGTTTACGCGAATTAATTATACCATAAACTTAACAATTATTAAACATAATCCACATTTCTAACCTGTAAACATGAGTCTTTAAACACAACCAAAAAGTCAACCACAAATTTGAAGAGTCAACATAGTCAAACATACTCAAATTTGATGATTTCTAACATATATCACCATTTAACAAATCTAACATGTATAACAACTTATAAAAGAGGAAGAACAAGGGGTAGTAGCTTACCTCCACAAGAAATTCTACCCAATAAATTCTCAATCCAAGCTTAGCAATGGATTCCCCAAGTCTTAAGCAGTCCAAAGATGGTGTTGCATGCAAGAATCTATGGTAGGATGAAGAAGGAGATGAATACACACACTAATCTCACTAAGCATCTCCCACACAAACTCTCTAGGCTTTAGGAAGAAATGAAGTGTTTTGGAGTCTCTCTCATGGTGAAGAGTGACTTAAATATGGTCAAAAGGTCAAGCCCAATGTACAACATTTACAGCCAAGGGTCTAAGGTTTAAAGCCAAGAACTTCAAAATCAATGTCGTCCGTACCACTTCGCACGGCCGTGCCACAATTTGGCACACGGCCGTGCCAAAGTTACTGCCCAATTCTGGACTCTCGGATTAGCCTCGCACGGTCGTGCCCTATGAGGCGCACGGTCGTGCCAAACCCAAAAACTAAAACCCAACATTCTGTTACTCTCGCACGGCCGTGCCATATAAGGCGCACGGTCGTGCGAAGGCCTCCAGTGTACTCAAGTGCTAAAACTCCAATTCTAAGGCATACAACACAATCCCAAACACATAAAATGAAGCTTTAAATGCATAACAACTCAAATGCATTAAACCATGAAACTCCTAACACATTTTCATATACTAAAAAGGTGTCCAACAAACTCAATTGTAAGTGTAAAAGAATGAGATTTGCACATGAAATGATAGCGTCAAAATGAAAGACATAACATAGGAAGAATGCAAATGGTGCGGGCGTTACACCTCACCCCTTAGAATAAATTCGTCCACGAATTTACTTACCAAATTCCACAAACAAAGAAGGGTACTTTTCTCGCATCTCATGTTCTAACTCCCAAGTGGCCTCCTCGATTTTATGACTTCTCCACAAGACTTTCACAAGGGGAATGGACTTCGACCTCAACACTTGTTCTTTGGTGTCGAGTATCCTCACGGGTTGCTCAATATAGGATAGATCGGGTGTCAAATCTACCGGCTCATACTCCAAAATGTGCGATGCATCCGATAAGTACTTCCTCAACATGGATACGTGGAACACCGCATGTACACTCGACATCGACGGTGGTAGGGCAAGTCTATAGGCCAACTTCCCAACCCTTTCTAAAATCTCAAATGGACCAATGAACCTTGGTGTCAATTTTCCCTTCTTACCAAACCTCTTGACTCCAATCCGTGGCGAAACCTTCACAAACACATGATCACCCACCTCGAATTCAAGGTCTCTCCGTCGATGATCCGCATAGCTCTTTTGCCGACTCTGAGCCGTCTTCAATCTTTCCCGAATGAGCTTCACACTCTCAACCGACTCGTGCACCATGTCAGGACCCCAAATCTTTGCTTCGCCGACTTCATCCCAACAAATTGGAGAGCGACACTTTCTCCCATACAATGCTTCATAAGGAGCCATCTCAATGGTCGACTGGTAGCTGTTGTTGTACGCGAACTCTATCAATGGTATGTGTGAATCCCAAACTCCCTTGAAATCAATCGAGTCTTTGGTAACCCTGTCACAAAATCCATCGCTATGTTCTCCCATTTCCACTCACAAAACCCAGTCTGATTATTAGTATTCTGTTGAGCTATCACATCGGTCAATCTTTCAATAGCCTGGTATACACCACCGAGCCCTTCATTTTGTGCTCCACTTGCTGGATGAACAGGGGGAACATTAGCGTGCCTTTCTGCTCCTTCTTGAAGCCCTGCCACACTCGTGCCGGCTCAATGTGAACAACGACCCTTTTCTCTCGATCCCACCATCGCTCACCTACACACAACCACCCAGTATTAGACATATATACAAAACCTCTAGGCCAAGGATCCTCTCCCGGCTTCTAGCTTAAACGAAAGCTCTGATACCAACTCTGTCACACCCCAATTCAAGCTATCACACATAGCCTAAATTCAGGCATGATCCGGCTTAACATAATCAAAATAACCACCTGATAAACAATATAACAGCGAAAATAAAGCCATCCAACCTCATAATTAAATATACAACTGAGTGTTCACAACTCATCCAGCCGATATACAAACCAACAAAGAAGGCATCCAGCCTTTATATACAATACAACAGAACAGTGTTAAAACCTAGACAACATAACAACTACTGTCTAACATATACACAATAAAATCTACCCCAAAAGAATAACCACCTTCTAATCTTGCGACGAGCTTCACAGCCTCACACACGTGAACCCTTCGCCTCGCTCCGATCTACGGAAAAACAATAATGAAGGGGTGAGTCACCTATGACCCAGTAAGATTCCACTAAACTTATGCATGTATGCAAAAGTAATAGGATGCTAACACAAGTAGCATGTAATCAGCATGAGTTATAACCAAGTAAGTCACATGTAATCAGTATAATCAATACTTAACTAAGTCCCATTACCAGCGTAAGAAGGATCACGACTGCCAACTGTCCCATACCAGTTGGAAATAATGATCAACCTACAAAGTAATGAGCTAACGACAGTTCATATCACATATTAAACAAGTAGGGATCACATATATCAAGATATAATAGTCGAGGTACACCTCCGACTAACCAGCTCTCCTTATACACCATTCAGCTTCAAAGTTCACATCAAATCATCGTAATCATATAATTCATATATTAAATATTCCACGGAACAAGTCAACATGCCCCAAGTCCCTACAACCTTGGCATCTATGTGACAACACCACTTTTGTCCAACAATCTACGTGGTGTACCCTATTCTGGCCAAAAATAGGGAGACAGGTCGAATTAAGGTCACCACAACCCGACTATCACTGCACTCCGCCCCATGACAATCGATAGTCAACCAAAACCCCCTGAAAGTTAGTATTCGAATGTGCACATCCGGTTAGTTAAGTTCACGTTCACACTTTATTCCATATTCATTCACAATTTTGGCATTTCGGTTAGATTCACAAATCAACATAATAAACACTTTAACCATCTCAAATCGTTCAATATCAAGTCATAAACCCTGAATCACAGCCATGTCACATACTTTGTTCAAGTTGATTTCTTGCCGGTTTTACCAATTCGAAGTATACACGTGTTTAACAACAATTTCAAGGCTCATATGAACATCAACACACTTTATTAACACATACCCATAATCATATCAGCCTAATAAACATCATAGCATGGCTGAAATTCACAAACTTTACATAATAACAACTTAGCAATTGATAATAGTCGAAATCAACCGATTAAACAACAACATGGATAAGCAAGAGGTCCCTTACCAATTTAGAGAGTTAAACCCTTGATTCACCCCTATATTTCAGTGATTAAAACAGCCTTGAAGTCCATTAGGTCAACCCCTTGTTGCTGCTTTGAAAGAAGAACAACTTATCAAGCAAGAATACTCACAAACCCTAGGTTAAAAAGTTGAATTTTGGGAGAATTTTGAAGAATTTGAGAGATAGAATTGGGCGTTTTTAGTGTTTAGAAAGCTGGAGTATGTTCTTCCAAGGCTTACCCACATTTTAGACCAGATAAAGAAGCCAAAGCATGAGGTGTAAATCAAAGAAAACTAAAAAACAAAAATCTGTCAAAGCTATCCGTACCAGGCGCAATAGGGCGCGCGCACTATTCACAGCCTGGTCCAATTTTTTCATTTTGCTTCGTTTTCCCGATTCGATCGTTCGTACACCCTAGGTATGATTGTACAACACCTATAACACATCAAAAGATGTCCCTAAAGGTTCGATATCATTCTAGGATCGATTTAAAGTCACGAGAAAGTTCACGAAACCGAAAATAATGTCGACGACTTCTTCGTTTTGTAACTTCAAATTAACACAACGTATACCACTTTTTCAAAGAACGATTTAACAACATGAAACCTCTATAACATCAAGTATATCTAGATTCAAGGTATCATAGTTCATCTCTTCCATTTCAGTTCATTTTACACTATGAAACAATGCAAGAAAGTAAAGTACCGAAATATGAAATCATGAGTTTACGACTGATCAAATCAATACCATGAACTACGATAATCACATTAACAATGCATGCACATAATTATATGATTAACATGCTAATTATATGGTCGGTTATTACACTCCTGGCCAGCCTCAATCACAATCTACAACACCTTGCGGCCAAACAGTCTCATACGACTTATATCACTGCCAATTATATGACCAAGGTAATTACTGTTGCCTGAGAGACCAAGCATGCTGCCACAGTGTGCCAGATGACCATCACTTCAGCTAATTCTTTCATTGCCCTGATTAACGACAAATTTGAGATTCTTTCTCAAGGGCTTCTTTCAATGATCGAGATGATTGATAACGGTCACAACCATCTGGTCTCTACTCAGAAGGCTGCCAATCGTTCTGTTTTCAAGTCGGTAGTGGCCTCCAGGACAGCCACTCTATCTCATTATCGCCTTCTGTAGAAAGACTTCCAGACAACCGTTTATCGATTATCCAACATAGATGTCTCGCTTGTATCCATGAAGGAGGAGATGAGTAGACTTCGAAATGATGAGCTGACCGATCTGTTTGAGAAGAATGCTATCTTACGAAGTAAAAACAAAGATCTCTCATCGAAGCAGAAAGAAGTCAAGATTGAACTGGAAGCAGCCAAAGCTGAAATTGTAATACTCAAAGCTGCTGCTAGCTCAAGACATGAAGAACAAGCTTCAACTTAGCTTGTATATCCATTCTTGTCCTTTGTAAAGAGTTATTTTTGACAAAATATTGTATTAAACTCCTTGTTTAATGTACAATGACTATTTTCACTTATCTACTTTTCATGCTTTATGTTTAATTGCTTATCTTGTGTGCATGAAATTTAAACCACTGGTTTAAAGACATACTCTATAATTATCTTATCTGTCTATCTTTAAATACAGTTTTATTACAAGTGTTTTTATGCTTTAATGCCATTGTCTTGTAAACATTTTGTAATTTGAATACACTGGCTACCTTGTAAGTCTATCTAGGACATGCTTACTTAATATAATATCTTCAAAGCATGTTATTACTAGCATCGGACATTTTGTCAGCTTCCATTATGTTCATAAGGTCATGAACTCAAGCAAATAGGAGGAGATTGTTGTATTTTGTATAGATTTGCTTGTATCCATAACCTAAGTCTAAGCCAAGGTGACTAATGGGCCTGCGTGTCTGTTAGAATGACAATTTGTACTTAGACATCTTGTCACACTCCAATTCAAGCCACTACACGTAGCCTAAATTCGGGCATGACCCGACTTAACATAATCCAAATAACCACCTGATAAACAACTACTGTCTAACATAAACACGAAAGAGTCTACCCCAAAATAATAACAACCTTTTATTCTCACAGCGAGCTGCACAGCCTCACGTACGCGAACCCTTCGCCTCGCTTCGATCTAAGGAAAAACAATAATGAAAGGGTGAGTCACCTATGACCCAGTAAGATTCCACTAAACTTATGCATGTTATACATGTATGCAACAGTAATAAATGCTAACACAAGCAGCATGTGATCAACATAAGTTATAACAGATTAAGTCACAAGTATTCAGTATAACCAATGATCAACCAAGTCCCATTACCAGCGTAAGAAGGATCACGACTGCCAACTGTCCCATACCAGTTAGAAATAATGACCACTTACAAAGTAATGAGCTAATAACAGTTCATATCACGTATTTAACAAGTAAAGATCACATGTAACAAGATATAAGAGTCGAGGTACACATCCGAATCACCGGTTCCCCTTATACACCATTCAGCTTTGAAGTTCAAATCAAATCATGGTACCAATGTAATTCATATCAAGTATTCCGCGGATAGAACAAGTCAACATGCCCCAAGTCCCTACAACCTTGGCATCCATGTGACAACACCACTCGTGTCCAACATCTATGTGGTGTACCCTACTTTGGCCAGAAATAGGGAGACAGGCCGGATCAAGGTCGCCACAACCCGACTATCACTGCACTCCGCCCCATGACAATCGGTAGTCAACCAAAACCCCTTAAAAGTTAGTGTTCGAATGTGCACATCCGGTTAGTCAAGTTCACGTTCACACTTTATTCCATTTTCGGTTACAAATTCGACATTTCGGTTATCCTCCAAGGATCAATTCGAGTTCTAGATTCACAAATCAACATATTGAACACTTTAACCATCTCAAATCACACAATAACAAGTCATAAACCCTAAATCTCAACCATGTTATATACTTCATTCAAGTTGGTTTCTTGCCGGTTTCACCAATTTTACGTATATGATCGAATTGCAACAATTTCAAGGTTCACATGAACATCAATACACTTATTTAACACATACTCATACTCAAATCAGCCTAATACACATCACACCATGGCTAAAAATTCACAATTTCAACATGGTAACACAACCACAATGATTATAGCCAAAATTAACCAAGTAAACACTAAACATGAACAAGTTAGTAGTCCCTTACCAAATCAAAGTGTAAACCCTTGTTTCTCCCCTGTATTAGTGCTGTAATCCAGCCACAAACTCACTCAAACAAACCCCTAGTTGTTGCCTTGAAAGAGGAAACAAGAACTCTTGCACAAACCCTACAAACCTTAGGATGATTTTGGTGTTTTTGGAGAGAATTTTGGTGAATTTAAGAGGGATTTTGGAGAGTTTTTAGTGTTTTGAAAGCTGATATATGATCTTTCAGGTCTTACCCACGTCCTAGAGAAGATAAGGGAGGTCAAGCATGAGGTGGAAATCAAAGAAAAAGTCAAAAACTCAAAAACTGCCTAGTTTGTCCGTACATGGCGCGCTGGGGCGCGCACTGTTCATCAGTGTTGCGCAGTTTTCTCGTTTTGCTCCATTTTTACGATTCGATTGCTCGTACACCCCTAGGTATGATTATACAACACTTATAACACATCAAATAATGTCCCAAAGGGATTCCATATCGATCTTGGATCGATTTAAAGTCACGAGAAAGTTTACGAAACTGAACACAATTTCAACATGCTTTTTCATTTTGTAACTTCAAGTTAAAACAACGTACACTACTTTTTCAAAGTCCGATCTAACAATCTGAGACCTCTATAACATCATGTATATCTAGGTATAAAGTATCATGGTTCATCTCTTCAGTTTCGGATCAGTTTAGGCTACGAAACAATGCAAGAAAGTAAGGCACCGAAACACAAAATCATGAGTTAACGACTGATCAAATCAACACTATGAACCACGATAATCACATTAACAATGCATGCACCTAATAATATGATTAACATTCATATGATATGCTCGGTTATTACACATCTACTTGTAATATCTTAGGATTACTTTTTATACTTAGCTTAGTCTTCAGAAGATGACCTGTTGTATATCAGCTATGTTCATATCAGCTATCTTCATATTAGCCATGTCCATCAAGTCATCAGCCAAGTTCATCCAATCTTCATCAGTAGTGTTGAAGATCTGTAGATCGTCTGATCAAGACTTGTCTGAAGATATGCCTCAAGATATCAGCAAAGTCCTTCCTTAACTTTGTCATAATGTTAGGAATATGCCTGTGAATCAGCTGATATAAATGTATGCATATTCCAACACAGTGATTTGCTTGTTCCCATTACAACGCATGTTTCACAAGTAGTTAAAAGGGCTGCGTACCGGTTAGTGTGGCAGCTTGTTGAAACAATGCATAGGTCATTAGACTAGGAAGTCTTTGTACATATCCGAGTCTTTGTCCTACCAGAATGATGACAAACTTTCATATGGATTAGCTCTTCAAATTGACAGCTGACGTGACTATCGGCAAATGTCTCACTAGCAGACATTCCCTTTGACTATGACTGCCTATTAGCTATCTCTACAATCAGCAGTTTTATATCGGCAGATCTCAGCATCCGCGCCAAAGTCCTTATCAGAACAACTGCTGAGAAGCTATTTATTCAAGAGGAACATCGTGACCATCAGCGGTTTCTACATCAGCAGTTCCATAATAGCAGATCACAAAATCGGCCAAATCCCTCATCAGAGCAACTGCCGAGAAACTGTAAGATCACGAGATACATCGGTCGTTACTCAAAGTGCTACAAGTCAAAATAGATCCGTTGTAAGATCTGTCTGACAAATCCAAGATACGCATCGATGTCTGCGCCTTCACGTTTATCCAATAGACATTTCCTCTTCTGTACAGTGTTCGCGGTCTTCAAAGCTTCATTTCGAAAAAGGCCAAGCACGGACGCCGCACTCCGGTCAAAGCAATGATACGTCCAAATCAGTCAGCTGCATCCAGGCTAAGCTCGACACGTTCAAATCTGTCCAGCCTGTTTCACGGACCAGCCTCAAGAAGCAATCCTAACTGAAGGTCTTTGCCCAACAGATCCAAAAATGTACTCTGCTACATTATGAGATTCAGATCACCAACGGGCTTAAACCTATTCAATACACCAACGGTCACCTCTTCTTCTCCAGCCTATATAAGAAGACTCTCATTCTCATCTCCATATAGCACAAGGGAGAGAAAAGCAAGCTGTGTATGCTTATGCTTGAGAAAGGTTGTGGTATTGATCTTCATTTCTTCAATCCAGAACCACTCCTTCAGAGTGAGAAATCACAAGTGTAAGAACAAACACTTTGTGAGAGAGAGAGAAGAAAATCCAAAGGCCGAAGCTCGCTTGATCAACAACCTTGTTGTTGATTTGAGTCCTTCTTCCTTCGAAGAACTCAGTCTCTTCAGTGGCCTCAACTCCATTATCCAGTAAAGAGACCAAGCATCTTACAGATCGTTGAAGCCAGACCAAGCTTGAAGATGTCCGATAAAGAGCCAGAACTTAAATGTCCAGATTGCATTCATATCGGCAGACTTATATTGCATTATAAGCTGTGCCGATTATGCAACAAGTTGTCATCATTGTTGGTCGAGTGCATAGCACTCAGTTGTTCAAATACTTGCTATTTGAACAACTCCTAATATTCTCTTCTCACAACAAATCTATCGAGTTGAAACTACAGGAAGATTCCTCAAACAAATTTGAGTGCATCTTCTAATGTATTTTCGATAGATTTGATTTTGCTTTCTTCATTTCTCCTTTCTTTTTCCTAAGGAGATTGCTAGGATAGAGAGTCTAGGTTGATGTACTAAGCATGTTTGCCTTTGAGCAAACCTCTGCTGAATTTTAATATAATATATATGTTTGTTACATTCAGCCTTGATTTCTCTTTCTTGTATAATTTGTCTTATCATGAGCAATCTGTTTAAGGAAAGCAAATGATGCATCTAATACAGATTTTAGTCAACTGTTAAGCTCTCTTTCAAATCAAACCTTTACAGTTACTTTAATCTAAATTGTTTGACTTATGCTGTTTATTCTTCCGCTGCTCAAATTTATTTTCATCAGCTAAGTTCAACATACATCTTCCTACTGCACTCTTGACATCTGCTGATTATAGATGTCCGATGTCACTAACTTCGGCTAAGCAGTTAGAATAAGGAAGATGATCTACTTGTATTAATCATTTCAGAATATTTGTAAAAATTGGATGAAATTTTTAATACATCAAGTATAGGCTATTCACCCCCCCCTCTAGCCTATACACTGAGCAACCCTTGGACCCAACAAATAACGATAACCTGTAAAAACCATTTATTGGTTCATTCCATATTAGGCATTCATCTCAGAAAAGGACATTCTGCCCACATCTATTGTCTACTTATTTTTGGCAAATTGGCAGAATACACTCAGTGACAGCTTGGGCTTTACAGAACTCCCTATCAGATCTGGACAACAAGATTAGAACATTTAATGCAAGTATTTCCAGCATTAAATGTACCTAATTTAAAATTCTCCAAGGCTGAAGATCTCCAACGACTCCAAGAATCCTCCTGAGTATAAATTGAAGACTCCACTGAAGCATTGAAGACCCCAACACTCGAACAATTCTGGAAATCTTCATCTTCATCACAGCTAGTGTATTCAAAACTTAAAAATTAATTTTTTCAAACATTCTTTGAAGAGCTCCAAACTTAGACGCATAGTCTTTATTGCTCTTTATTGATTGCAATCCTTATCATTCAAAGCACATGAGAATTATATCTTTATAGATATTAATTCTCCCATAAACACTTGGTTAAAATCTTTTTGTACACGATCCATTAGTGATCCTTGTGATTATTTTAGTGAAAAAAATAGTGTACATTTTCAAATCCAAAGCTAACCACTTTGGTAGTGGACGTAGCACTTATTCATAGTGTGAACCACTTCAAATCTTTGTCCATTTATCTCCTGCTTCATTACTTTAATTGTTGATTTAAAGGCTTCCAAAAATTTCAACAGCTCATAGAACAGCTGAACTTGTCTCATCAAAATCAGCTATCTTGAACTTGTCCTGTACTTCACTCTATTCCGCTGCAAACTATTTTCTAAACCATTTTGTGAAGTAATCTTTATAACAATTTTTAAAATAGGACATAGGCTATTCAACCCACCCCCCTTTTAGCCTCTTTGTACACCTTAAGACCTAACAAACATAAACAAAGTGTCAAATACTAACATACATGTCAAATACATCCATAATAAAAAAGTATATAAACAACAAAGTGTATCCAATAAAGTTTATCAACTACAAATTAATGTCCTCTCCTACGACGAGAAGTAGATGGTCCCGTCTGATCTCAAACAGAAGTAGATGGTCTCGCCTCATCTGGACCCTCTAGTATAGTATATGCTCAAGCCATCACTGATATTCCCTCATTGATTGTTATAGATTGGTCTCCCGATCTCCATTTTTGCACAGTCGGTCCCATCAAGCTACGTGCAGACCTGATCATTTCTCATGCATTTGGTGCACTTGTATCAGCTTGGTTTCCAACGTAGCCAGATCCCGCCTTAGGGTTTTAGAGGAACGGATGTGAATGCATGCGATACCAGTCAAAATAATCGGGTGCACACTATGATGGTGGGTGTGCACGTCTACTAAGACACTCGGCAGATAGGACATGACTATCCCAAAGTCTAAAGTACCAAACAAGCGTCAACAATGTTTCCTTATTCTTCTTCTCACCTTTATCAATAATATCATGAGCAATAGGAGTAGATGGAATGGTCTGAACATGACCCAATTGTCTAAGGACTCGGTCAGGATGGTATGACTCCACAACATCTCGCGCCCCTATGCAACCGTGATATAAAGCAACCATGTTGAACGAGATATCCTCCCTCACACTCTGTGTGTATGGAACAAAATGACAATTATAACATGTATGTTTATAACTATCGGGTAACGAGTATTTAAAAATAATACTCACATCATTGCCTGTGAGGCTGTCGAGACGTTCCCGCATCGCTTGTAATTTTAGGAGCGATAATCCTTGTCCTTGTGGTTCCTGCCTCGCTGCAAGTGGACTCTCGTCAGTGTAGGCGACATTATGTGGTGGCCTCAATGTTTTGAATCTTTCGTATATCCATGCCTATGTGCAATAAAACACAACATTTGTCAAAATAACATCAAATTAACTATAAATATAATGAATTTCCCCATTTTTTAAATATAATGAAAATAACTTCAAATGCAAGTTTAATACCTCCAATAACGTCGAATATCCGGTCATTTCACGATATGTCGCTCTAGACACATGCCCTAGCTATCTATAGCGAAAAGCTAGAGCTGCAACTCCCCATGTGTAAGTATCGACTTCATAAAAATCAGTTAAAAACTCTAGGTACAATTTGCTGACTCGAGTACCACTCTTATCGGTAAAAATGGTGCTACCCAACATATACATCAAATAGGCCCTCACTGAACAATCACACTTAAATGAATCATCAGAGCCAACATCTCTATGGAAGGTCTTACGTAACCACTCAAGTCGAACTGAGGACCCCCTTGCACCATGTATACCCTCAACAGCCGTATCTTTAGACACACCCAACAACATTCTAACCTCATTAATTGGATTTGTACTATCATCCCGTGTCGAAATAAGTGAAAGCCTAATCACTAGAAGACCTGTAATACAATGCACATCATATAGTATGATTGTCATCTCACAAAACGGCATGTGGAAGGTATTGGTCTCAGGGTGCCACCTTTCCATAAAAGCTGTCACTATCACTTTATCAACCTTACCATATGATATTTGACGTAGCTGACTGAGATTCGAGCCCCCAACAAGATTCTTCCACCTTTTAAATAATGAACCATTCTGAAATTTCCACTCCAATAACTTTAATGTGTGATTGTTGCATTTCAACACCCCTCGCTCATTTCCATTCCATATGGATGCCGCTACGTGTTCATTGAAAGTTGTAAGCAGCCATGGAACATGTGGCTCACCAGGAAATGGGATAAAATGTTGTTCTTCTACTTTTACCTCCACATTGTCTTCCTCATGCTCCTCCTCCGGTTGTACATCCTCAATATATGACCCACCTATGTGATGAATCTCTTGTTTAGGTTGTTGACGCTCTAGCTCTTCTCGTTGACGCTCTAGCTCTTGTTCTTGATGCTCTATGAAATTTTGCATACCCTTAAGTACTCGTTGTTGATGTTCTTTTCTATTCGATGTTGTAGGTCTTCTTCTAGTATATTACTTTTCTGAACATAAAAAAATCATCTATTAGAACAAAGGTAAGAACACAAACAAATTAATAACACAAATAAATTCCTAGACTTGTTCGACCTGTACTGACTAATAACCTCAAGAGATGTTCGGTCTGATTGAAAACCTCAAAGAGTTGTTCAGTCAGTAACTGAAAACCTCAAGATATGTTCGCTACTGAAAACCTCAAAGAAATGTTCGGTCAGATTGAAAACCTCAAAGAGATGTTCCGTCAGTATTGACTGAAACCCTCTAACTATGTTCGGTTGGCACCGAATACCACCACAGGTGTTCAACCAACCATGTCCGAATACTCTAGGCCCAGATTACTTCGAAATTCTAACTCAAATGTAATTTTTTTTTTTTACACAAACCACCAATTTTGAACTCAAATTTGTAAATAAAATCATAACTAACTTATTAATCTTAAATATTATTTAACATAAAACCTTAAAAATTGGTGATATTTAAATGTAAAATGATACATACCAGCCACTAGGTGGTAGTTGATGAGACATTGTGCTTGAATGAGTTTCTTCTTCTTTGTGTTTGCAAATGTTTCAGCCTTGAGTTTTTCTTCTTTCTTCTTTCCTCAACAATGCAATTGTTCGGGAGCCTGGGTTGCAAGTGTTCTTGAAAGCGTAAGGGGTTGAGGTGTATTGGGTTGGATAATGGAAGGAGTGTACTTAGTAATGTTAACATGTTTATTCAAAATAAATTATAAGGGGTCAAATGAGAAATTGAGGGGGCGGGGTTGTACTTAGTATTTAGAGGAGTTTATAATTTTAGGAGAATATTGTACTTAGTAAAGTGGTGTACTTAATAATTTTAGGAGTATGAATAGCGAATCTCTAATAGTAATTGCATTAGCTTTGAAATAAAGTCCATTCACAAGGAATTAAAAAAAAAAGATATACGCCACGTGACATTCCAAATGTCTATTTCAGATTTTGTGCAAACTTAGCTGATATTTTGTCATTACAGTTTTTTAATTGTATATGAATAAAATTGGAAAAAAGGGTTTATTTGAAAATAAAAAAATAATTTTAAAAAGTAGATTTTTTAAGTAAAATATAAAAAAAAATGAAATAGCAGATTCTTTGTAGAGGAAAGGAGGAGTACCTGCTGACTCGACTTGGACACTTGAGTCCTTTTTGTGGTAATTTTCCCCCATTTTTACCTTTTCCTTTTCATCATAAATATACATTTTAAAATATTATTATATAGCGGTACTATTTCTACCCCCAATATTACTGAGTATATCCCCTTACCATTATTACAAAATTGTCATAATTTTAAAAGACTATATTACCCTTAAATTTTTTGAGAACCCTAAGATATATGCGGCATCCCTTACCGCACGCTTAATGGTATGTGCGGCATCCCCGGCCACACGCCCTAAAATATGTGCGGCGGACTAGTGCCGCACATTCCTTAGGGCGTGCGGCCGGGGGTGCCGCACACTCTGTTGGCAGTTTTCTCCAAAAAATTCAAAAAATCATTAAAAAATTTAACCAAAATGCGTGTTTCAAGCCTAAGTAGTGGCTTGATTTTGTGTAATTTTTAGGAAGCTAAATTGAAGTGGATGAAGCTTCAAAACAAATGAAGATGATAGAGAGAAATAGAGAGTATTTTAATTTTGGGAGTAAGTGGGTTGTGTAGATAGTGTTTTAATTTGGGTGAGTGAGATTTGGAGATTTATTGTTAAAGGGTAAAATAGAAAAAAAGTGGGATATACTTAATAATATAGGTGGTATAATATTTAAAGGGGTGATAAACTAAGTAAATGAGTATACTCTAGCAATTTTGGGGTTGGAATAACAATTCCCATTATTATACTCCACTTTTGCCAAGTTTTCTTTGAATTAATTGTCCGCGGAGATTTCAAACCTCTGCCTCCCCGTTGGCCGTATGATGTGAGGTAATTATAATACAATTCCAACTATATCAATGAGTTTTTTCTTCTAATTTCTATTATATAGCTCTACATGATCATTGAGTTGATCTACAATGAGTTTTTTCACATCAAATTTCAAATAATTTTTTCCTTCATTACGCGATTGAACATCTGTATCAGTGTTTGAGATTGCAGGAGCAATATTGTTCTAGATCGCGATCACAGGAGCAATATTGTTCCAACAAGTTGATCTTCCAGAATTTGAATTGGTGGGTTTCGTTTTAATTTTGGAATTTGGGTTTTTCTTTCTCCGATTTAATGCTCGTTATAGAACTCAAAAGTTTGCTAATTGTGTCCTGGTTTTATTAAAATGTTGTAAAATTGTGTTTATCACAGTTAGTTGAAGATTTAATTATAGTCCGTTTGGAATTTTTTTTACTAATTATGCCTTGGTTTTGTGATATTGTTGAATCTATTTTTGTAAAATGACCTTACTTGTAGATTATTCTGGAATCAGTAGTTCATTTGAACTGATGAGTTTATGAGTTATTAAGTGAAAATTTTGCAGAGGAGGGGCTTGAAATTCCTGGAGAAATGGGAGTTATGTCGAGACGGGTTTTGCCCGTATGTAGCAACCTCTGCATTTTCTGCCCCTCGCTGCGGGCAAGGTCAAGACAGCCAGTAAAACGCTATAAGAAGCTTTTAGCTGATATCTTCCCTCGGTCTCAGGTCAAGTTATTTCCTTAAGTTGCACATAGCACTTTCTTCGAACTCTAAATCGTCTTGTCTAAGTTGGGTGTAATCCAATTACATTGCTGTGGGAACATAATTGGATATGACATTGCAATTCTTGTGTCCAGGAACATTCAAATTATTATTCTGTGTATCATTATACTTCAAGAGTTTTGCTTATGTTCCTCCCTAGCCTTTAAGTTTGATGATGCATACGTGTGTTTAGTTTACCATGATAATATAACATGTTAATCCACCCCAAGACGAAAGAAAAGAAAACACGTCATCAGAATCGTTTCCTCGAAACACACCAATTTTTACTTCATATCTGTGGAGTGCACACTGTTCATTTCTCAGATTGTTGTATGTGTAGTTGGTACAAGGATTCAATACTGATGCTTAAGCTTGTCAACCTTTAGTTTTGGTTGTTACACGTGTCAATGCCACTTCTGGAGAACTCTCATTTTAAGTGTCTTTTTCGTGTCTTGAAAGGCTTCCTGAAGTTTGTGTATTAAAATCACATGACAGGAAGCTGAACCGAATGACCGCAAGATTGGGAAGCTTTGTGAATATGCTTGTAAAAATCCTTTACGTATACCTAAGGTAAAGATTATTGTCTTGTTCATTCTCACATATTGATTATTAAATTTTGTGTGTGTTATCTTTAAGATCTGGTTTCTATCAAAATACTCATTCATTGCATTCAAGCTTTATGAATTCGATAAACTCTCGTGACGCGTCTGTTTAACAAGCTTTCAACTTTTACCGACTATGGGATTTTTTAGAATTTGTAGAAGCTAGTACTTTAGTATGACTCATCACTCAATCCTTTCTCGTTATGCAGATAACTGATTACCTAGAGCAGAAATTTTACAAGGATTTGCGGAATGAAAACTTTGGCTCAGTAAAAGTTGTGTTGCTCATTTATAAGAAAATGCTATCTTCATGTAAGGAGCAGATGTAAGTTGCAGTAGATTAATTTCTGGATTATGTGGACATTTTATATGGTTTTTCCCCTTATTGTTCACTCCCTTTTTATTCCTTTTGTTTTTTCTACATTTCTTCTGTGTGCAATGTATACGTGCATTTTGACTATCGGATGACATTCATTACCGTGTTAAGATAAAACCAGTTACTTAGATGTAACCATACAAAGGAAGCATTGGATCCAATCCTTAATACCCTGTCTTTGTCACCTTTTGTTTCCTCCTTTTCAGTTATATGTACAACAATTCTTTTCTAGCATTATGTTTCTTTTCACATATGTGACATGCAGTGTTCTGACTATAGTTTTAAATTTTAATAGCATACATGAATGCTGATTTTGTGCAATTATAATAGATCAAGATATTTAAGACCCAGTTGCATTTTCTTTCAGCTTCAATTACAGGGAAGTGGGGACATTAACACAATAACAGCGAATATGGAATTTGTGACGCGCACCAGATACTTGTGATCGCCATTTAGTTAGATTTCCGTGCCCTAGCTTTTGAATGGACTAGTTGATGTCTTTTCTTAGTCTACTTCATGGATTTGATTGGGGGAAGAGAGATAAAACACTTCAGAATATGTGCTGGAAGATATTTCAGTTATCTGCCAATGTTTCTCAAATGTCCAAAAATTTGAGTAAAACTGGTCGCCTTAATTCAGGAAATAGGAACACCAAACATTTGATATCTTAATAGTGCTTGTATTTGTAAGTGCTTTATCCTTTGATAGCAAGATAAGATTATACTAAATAGGACAGGATGTCTTCTTCAAAGAAAGTAAGAAATCAACAGGAAATTATTGATGCATCATCGCCTATCCATCTCTATGTATATTTAGAAGGGAGCAGTGTTAATTGCACCCACTGTCCTGGCAGGTATAGATGCCAATGAAGTCATTCTTTGGCGTATCAAGTGGAAGTGCAGATCCTCAGGAGGCTAGCTTCCTCTTCAGTCCAAATCCATTATAGAGCCGAAAGAAGCCCACATCTGCACAGCAGTTTGCTATGCAAAGAAGCTTTTAAATTTGTGAAGCAGCATGCTCTTTACCGAAAAGGGAGACATTAATGACTTTAAGGAACTTCAAACAACCAAGAGTAACCTACAAATGTGTGTGCAATGGAGGTACAAATGGTATTGAGACTTGCTAGCATGCATGCACATAACAGAGTCGTCTGTGGTTAAGTTCATATAAGGCTAAAGATGCTGCAATTAATAATTGGTAGTTAGCGTCATCACACCAAAGACCAGGTGAAGGCCTTAACTTTGAATGGGTACTTTGGTTTTTAGATAGGAGAAAGCAGAGAGAAAGACTTGAGATTTTTAGTGGGAATTGGAGAAGTAAAGAAGGGCCTACAACCTGACTAAGAATAAGAAAACTAGACCTACTAGAAAAGGCGTCCTGCTAGAAGTGTTATAAGAAAAGTAGGAGTGAAGGCGATCCTGCAAAGGTGTCACCTCAAGTTCTGCTGGCACCAAGATTTTGGAATAATTGGAATTTCCATGAACCATTCCTGCATAAGAATCTAGAGGTAGCATTGTGCCGCGGGAAGTGGTAATTCACTAAGTTTTCTTCTTAATGTGGAAAATACTGAATTCTTAGTAATCAAACCACTATGATCATTGCTCTATCATTTGGGCACAAGTATCAGAAGTTATGGGAGCTTGTTCAACTATAGGGGTATCAGGTGTGATCCTCTTTAACGCAGGAGTGCTCAAAGTAAGACATTATATCTAAAGGAGTAGTATAAATCTGGGTTAGGAACAAAATAGGCATTTTACTCTATGTCAAGGCTCTGTTTGCATCTAGCATTGCGCATGAAGAGTCATTCCAGCTCCTACCCCATTAATGATTATTGGATAAAAGAAGTAGGACTATATGGGAAAAGATGGACTCACCTTGAGAGGAGTGGCATATGATGTTGATAGTGGATCATTATCCATCATATTGGATGTGTATTCCTTCAGATTCTAACGGTGTGTTTACCTGCGTGATTAAATTCTTATTTCTTAATTTTGTGAAGATACAAATCCCAGTTGCATTCACTTATGGTATGTTTGGATAAAAGAAATAGAAGTGCGGAAACCAGCAAACCATTAACCAACAAGAAGAAGAACGACAAATCAGGCCTACCTCAGTTATTGAATCATGGTATATAGTAAATGTTAACAAGAATAATCAGTTATTGAATCAGGAACTTTCTTAAGCTGGGTGGTGTTTTTTTTTTTCTTTTCTATTACAATTAGAATTAGGAGATACACCCACCACATTAAAAAAAAGAGTAACACCCCAAAAATATAGCCCGGAACCAAAAAACTCTCCGATGCAAAAACTCAAACAGCTAGGCTACAATTCGATGTCTATCAAGGTCCAGCCTGCCGTTCCTAACCCAAGTACACAAAGACAATGGCAAACTTTTTTCACTTTTTAGGATCTCAGTTATTGAATCATGGTACATAGTAAATGTGAACAACAAGAATCAGTTATTGAATCAGGAACTTTCTTAAGCTGGTTTTTTTTTTCTTTTCTATTACGATTAGAATTAGGAGATATACCCACCACATTAAAAAAAAGAGCAACACCCCAAAAATATAGCCCTGAACCAAAAAACTCTCCGATGCAAAAACTCAAACAGCTAGGCTACAATTCGATGTCTATCAAGGTCCAGCCTGCCGTTCCTAACCCAAGTACACAAAGACAATGCCAAACCTTTTTTACTTTTTAGGATCTCCATGCTATTATCCATGGAGATCCATACTCCAGACCCTGCTCTTTTGGTGCAGCGAGAAGATCACGAACAGGGACAATTTTTTTGTAGAGGCTGTGGATAGTTCTTTTGTTGTGTAGAGTATTTTGTTAGAGTATACTCCCTGTGTACAAGGATGCGTCACCTGCTTTGACGCTTTGTTTATATATGTATTATTACCTATCAAAAAAAAATTATCCCTCACAATTGATAACCAAACGAAATCTAAAGCAGTCATGAATAAATATGACAAATTCCTGTTTTGATTTTACTTTGTGTATGAGTCTATGTTAAATATTATTGAGAGAAAGAGCGAGAGAGAAAAAACCCTGGAGCAAAATATGCTCATGAAGACTAGATGGAACCAAAATGGTCAATGATGAAGAAAGAGCTCTTACTCGGCTGAAGAGAAAAAGCTATGTAATATAACTGTAACCATAGACTGAAGTGATTAGTTTTTAGTGGAGGTTAATATATGTTGTAGTTTCATCATAATACATTTTACTTGGTTTAATTTTGATTTTGCTGTGAAAGAATTTTATACTTTCATAAGAATTGCACTGGGCACAACACATTACACCTCCACAATTATAAGTATAATACCGAAGCACATTTATAGCTTTTCCTTTTCAAATAATTTTTTTGGATGAAAAAGGATAATTATATTCGATAAAAGGAAGAAAGTTCAAAAAGGATGGACGAGACATTCATTAAAAACCAGAAAAGCAATGGCCTAAAGATAGAAAGGAAAATGCTAAGAAGGAAATATAGCACTCCAGTCCCACTGCAACTCTGAAATGGGCACGCATCGAAAAGCACCTTGAGTTGCTGCCCAAAGGAAGCCATACAAACCACTCTGTCCCTGAGCAAGGGCCAAGGCAACTCCTCGTCTGTGAAAAATCCTTCCTCTCAGTCCAGAGCTCCCAAAAGATAGCAAAACCCCACACTGCTACAACAAACTAGCATCATTACTCCTACCTATCCCCTGACTTGCATTTGTGAAAAGAAGAGATCTAGCTTGGGCTAACCCAAGCTTCCCCCAAAAGATAGTGTTATTATATGAGGGGTATTTATGTAATTGGGTTTTGAGTTTGTAGTCAGACATAAATACCTCAAGTGTGTCACAAAGCAATAGTGACTATGATCTTTTTCCGTATCCTTCCTTTCTCTCTCTCTCTCCCCCTCCGTTTTCATCTTCTCCATGTAAATTACATGGTAACAGAGCCCAAGGTTACAACAACTCGCCTTGTGTTCCAGGAGTTCCGGGAGATACGGGTTGCTACTCTCCCAACCTAGGGCCCGATGTGTGAGGGAGAGATTGTTGAGTATCCCACATCGATTGTGGAAGGGGTTGGATGCTTGGTTAATAAGTGTGAGAGAAATTCTCCCCCTTTGAGCTAGCTTTTGGGAAGAGAAGACCCAATAGCACCGTACACTGACTGATTCACTGAATTGAACACGGTAAGGTAGTTTGATGGGAGATCCGAGGCTAAGGATAGGCTTGGATTGAGGAGGCAAAATCGCAGGACTGTTCGCGGATCGGAGGGAGAAATCTTCGATGACACGCGCTGGCAAGAGGTGGCGCGTGGGCTATTATTTTGGAACCCTATTGATCAGATGTGTATGATTTGAGGTGTTTTGATGATATCGTTGGTGTCTAATGATATGAGGTGTGATTTCCATATTTGGTGTTTGATTTTGGTGATTTTAAGGGACGACTTCTGATTTGCATTGTTCGGTCGCTCCGTGCTGTTGCGATTGTGATTTACTGATTAAGATTTGGGTTTACCAAAATTTGGGAGTTTGACCTTAAACTGTTAGTTTTCTCGACAAAATTGGACGAACCGTTAGTTTTTTGACGGAATTGGGCAGATTAGTCAGCTGTCTAATGAAATTTGACAGAATTGTTTGATTTTTCGACAGAATTGGACTGTAATCAATATTTTCTGGCAAGAGATGGACGGAAATCAAATATAGTCAAATAATTAACTGATTTCGTTAATTATTCATATAAAAACTTTAGAGGACAAACGTAAAGTAATGATAAAAGTTGAGTAACAAGGGACTCATGAGGGTGGAAGAAGGGAAATTTGTGAGACTGAGCGAGAAAGTTGCACCTACACAATCTAGGGTGTGTGATATTGTATTAGAGGGTGGGGTGTTTTTCGTAATGGCACCCATGGTGGTAGAACTTTCGGAGATTGTGGAGAAGATTGTTCTATAGTTGTGGAGAACAGGGTCACGTCAGAACCAGTGTCCTAGGCCTCCTTCTCAGCTGCATTATGAGGTTAAGCAGTAGTATTGAGCCAACCTCTCAACCAGGGAGTAATGAAGAGTTTGCTAAGTTCAGACACTACCAGATATCTAGTAAGTGTACTACTATCACTCTAGCTGATGGTTTATCACCCACAATCTTGGGTAGTGCTAGTGTCATTGTTACTCCTTCTGTGCCATTATCATCTGTTTATCCTTACCAAAGTTTCCATTCAACCTGATGTCTCTTAGGCAAATTACGAGGGACTTACATTGTTGTGTTTCATTTTTTCCTGGATATTTTTAGGACTTGTGACGTGGGAGATTATTGGTAGAGCAAGTGAATCTGATGGGTTGTATCTGCTTGATGAAGTTGTTGCTGCTCAACCTTCTACTGTGGCATCAATTGCATGTTAAATTACTTTGTCTCCTTTTCAATTGCATTCGCTATGGTCATCCTTCCCTACCTATTCTAAAAAAGTTTTGTCCAGAGCTAGAGTCTATATTAGCTTACCTTGTGAATCATGAGAGTTTACAAAGCATCATCGTGCATCATATCCTCCTAGAGTCAATATAAGGGCTGCATCCTTTTTCGAGTTTGTTCATACTGTTGTTTTGGGTCCTTGTACTGTGCCCTATAAAACAGGTATCAGATATTTTGTTACATTTGTAGATGACTTCTTGAGAAGTACTTGGTTGTATTTGATGAAGTCTAGAGATGAGTTGTTTGAAATTTTTTGTTCTTTTTGTGCTGAGATAAATACCCAGTTTAATTGTCCCGTTCGAAATCTTGGAGTGATAATGCTAAATAATATCTCTGGCCTCTTCTTCTCTTATATGTCACAAAATGGGATTAGTTATCAGTCTTCATGTATTGTCACACCTCAACATATTGGGAACATATTGGTGTTGCTGAACGCAAGAACCGCCACCTATTAGAGGTTGCTATAGCATTACAAATGAATGCTCCTAAATCGTTTTGGGCTGATGCAATGTGTAATTCACACTGTTGCTTTTCTTATTAAACATCTTCTGTTATCTCTTTTTAATGGACATATTCTCTATTCTTCCCTTTTCATTCTCAGTCATTGTTTCCTATTCCTCCTAAGAGATTCGGGTGTACTTGATTTGTCCAAGATGACAGACCACGGTCGGTAAGTTGGATCCTCGGGCATTGAAATATGTTTTTGGATTATTCATGTACCCAGATATTGGTGTTATTCTCCTGATCTTGGTCGGTATTTGGTCGCGCGATGTTACTTTCTTCGAGTCTAGTCCATATTACGATAGTCATCATCCCGTGTTCCTGAATGTGCCATTTGATAATTTTCTCACTGTTGATTGTATAGAAGAAGAAGAAGAAAACAGTAGTAGAGAATTGTTGAAGCCGTAGTATCAGATGTCGAAGACGAAAGTCTAGTCCCAGAGATTGAGTCGAGAAAGGAGTGCCCGTTTTGGATTGAATCCCAAGGTGAACTATTTTGGTAATTACGGTTAGGCAGAGACGTATATATATGTTTGTGATAAAACATTTTACATCAAGACCCCCAAACATATACCTTATACCAAATAAACCCTCAATACTTCTAACACTCCCCCTCAAGCTGGAGCATAAATGTTATGCATGCCCAGCTTGTTACAAATATATTGTTGAAGAATCATTTCGTGAATGTTTGATTCTGTGATGTTATTTCTGTGATTTGGGGTCTTGATTAGCCTGATTGTCTTTTTGATTTGATTAGGAGTGATTTTAGGCGTTATTACCCAAGTCTTAGCTGTTTTATTTGCAATAATGGTGGCTGTGATCTACTTACCTTTTTTACTAGGAGTCCAGCTAATCTCTGACTCTTAACCACTCTGTAATCTTCTATTTAAGGAGTTCAGTACTCTCAGTGTAATAGATGAAGGAAAAATACTTTGTGCCTTCTATTCTTTTCTCCTTTTTCTACATGGTATCAGAGCCATGTCTCCATAAAAACCTTAACCAAACTCTAAAAAGCCGAATATGAATTACAGAGCCGCCATGACTGGGGAGAGGAACGTATCCTCTCACCCTTCAGGCAACCCACAAAATTCAATATCTTCTCCAGCAATCTCTTATACAACCACCACCGGTGCTCAGCCCAATATGGGTGAAGAAAACAACTCCACCAACTCGGCTTCTCTCCTATCAACAACCAGAAAACTCAGCGGGAAAAATTATCTCGAGTGGGCTCAAACCATAAAGCTGGCTATTGACGGGAGAGGGAAGCTGGGCTATATTACTGGAGAAATTATCCAACCAGGGGCTGGAGATCTCGAGCACAAAACCTGGAAATTCGAAAATTCTCAAGTAATGGCTTGGCTTATCGACTCAATGGAGCCAACCATATCTAGACCACACATGTTCTTTCAGACAGCTAAAGACATATGGGAAGCTGTGAAGGAAATGTACTCCGACATTGAAAACTCATCGCAAATTTACGAGTTAAAAACCAGACTTTGGAGTATGAGACAAGATTCAAAGGATGTCACAGAGTACTATAATGAGATAGTAACTCTGTGGCAAGAGCTTGATTTGTGTTATGAGGAATCGTGGGAATGCCCTGGAGATAGCATCAAGTTCAAGAAGAGGGAAGAAAATGAGCGTGCTTATTCTTTCCTTGCTGGTTTGAACTATGACTTAGATGAGATTAGGGGGAGAATTCTAGGGAGAACACCCTTACCTACACTAAGGTAAGTGTTTTCTGAAGTAAGGAGGGAGGAGGCCAGGAGAAGAGTGATGCAAAAGGGTACCAATTCAGAGTTAGAAAATTCTGCACTGGTAGCTGGCAAATTTGAGGGCTCTAGGCGGCTAAATAAGTCAAAATTGAAGTGTGAACATTGCAAAAAGTTTGGACACATTCGTGACACATGCTGGGATATACATGGGAAGCCAGCTTGGAAGACTAAGCAATCAGAAATCTCAGGAAAGGCCAACCAAACCTCAGTTGAACCAGGGCTGCCCTTCTTCACAAAGGAGCAACTAGAGCACCTGAGTAAACTTTTGAACCCTCAAATCTCACACAACTCTACTCCTACTTGTTCATATGTTGATTCAGGTATACCTACATCCCAATCCTTCCTAGGAATCAGTCATAAGATCTGCTGGGTGATAGACTCAGGTGCAACAGATCATATGACAAGTATTTCTGAACTTTTTCAACATATAAACCCTGTGCTGGTAATGAAAAAATCAAACTTGCGGATGGATCCTTTTCACCAATAGCTGGGAGAGGATCTGTGCCTATTTCCTCCTCTGTTACTCTGGAAAATGTGTTACATGTTCCTAAACTAGCGTGTAACCTTCTTTCTGTCAGTAAAATATCCTCAGATAGAGGGTGTGTTACTAAGTTTACCTCTGATGGTTGTGTTTTTCAGGACCCAATCTTGGAGAAGATGATTGGTAGATCTAAGGTGATTGGAGGCCTATACATTCTGGAACAAGAGTCTCCCTTAAATAGAAATCCTGTTAAAAATTGCTGTATTACTGTTTCTATTGATGAAAATAAAGCCCTTTTGTGGCATAAAAGACTTGGTCACCCTAGTTTAGGGTATATGAGAAAAATGTTTCCAGAGTTGTTTCCTAATAAAAGGGCGTTTGATATTTATTGTGAAGTGTGTCAATTAGCAAAACAATGTAAGAATACCTACTTTCCTCAGCCCTACAAGCCTACTGAACCATTCACCATGGTTCATAGTGATGTATGGGGACCTTCAAGGGTTAAAACCTTGACTGGAAAGAGATGGTTTATAACCCTAATTGATGACCATACTAGAGCAATATGGGTTTACTTAATGAAAGAAAAGTCTGAAGTTGAACAGATTTTCAAAAGCTTTTATGAAATGATAAAAACTCAATTTCAAACTCAGATTAAAGTATTCAGGAGTGATCATGGCACTGAATACTTTAATAGTTTTCTGGGAAATTTCTTCTTAGAAAAGGGGATTGTACATCAAAGCTCCTGTGTTAAAACACCTCAGCAGAATGGAGTGGCTGGAAGAAAAAATCGCCACATCCTAGAGGTCACAAGAGCCTTGATGTTTAATTCTAAGTGTCCTAAATACCTATGGGGAGAAGATGTCCTTGCAGCCATTTATTTAATTAATCGAATGCCCTCCAGAGTACTAGGTTATCAGGCTCCTTTGAGCAAGTTAAAAACCTCCTACCCTATGTCCAGAATCCTTAACACTTTACCCCTAAAGGTTTTTGGATGCACAGTTTTTGCACACTTGTATGATAAAGGTAAACTTGAACCTAGATTTAAAAAATGTGTGTTTACAGGATATTCTTCCACCCAAAAAGGGTACAAGTGTTATGATCCCGAGCTTAAAAAGCACTTCGTCACTATGGACTTAACTTTTTTTGAACACCAAATGTTTTTTGAAAAAAGTCGAGGTCAGTGGGAGTTTGGGGATATGCACCTAGACAATGATTCTAGACCTTATCATCAATTTGGTATCATCCCTCACCCTCAATTAAGGGACCAATCTGATCACATAGGGACTACTGAAGGAGAGGGAGGCAATAAGGGCAGTTCTCAGTCCATTGCCGAGACTGACGAGAACATTGAACCTCCTTCACCAGCAAAATTTAAAGGGAAAGTCTATAAGAGGAGAGACTCAAACCAGAAAGTGGATGCACATGTTCCTGAGGTTTGCCAACCAACTGCCCAAGAAGGTCTTCATAACAGCATCCAACCAGGTAAAAGTAGCAACTTGAACTCTGATTTACCCCCCACAGAGGATAAGCCTGAAGTTGAAGCCTCTGAAGGGGATTCTGAGGAAAATTTATTGTTAGATGTCCCTATTGCACTCAGAAAAGCATCAAGAACTTGCACCAATCATCCCAGATATCCTATGTCAAACTATTTATCCTATAAAAATCTATCAACCCCCTACAAAACCTTCCTTTCAGCCATCTCAAATAACAATATTCCAAAGACTATTCAGGATGCTCTAGAGATTCCTGAGTGGAGGGAGGCTGTAATGGAAGAAATGAGGGCTTTGGTGAAGAATGAGTCTTGGGAAAAAGTCAAATTGCCTGAAGGGAGGAAGGCTATTGGTTGCAAGTGGGTTTTCACAGTCAAATACAATGCAGATGGATCAGTTTAAAGACATAAGACCAGACTTGTAGCAAAAGGGTTTTCACAAACTTATGGGATTGACTACTCAGAAACCTTTTCTCCTGTAGCCAAACTGAACACCATCCGCCTTATCTTATCTATAGCAGTAAATCTGGACCGGCCTCTTGGCCAGTTAGATGTTAAAAATGCATTCCTCCATGGAGATCTCAAAGAGGAAGTCTATATGGAGGGGCCACCTGGTTTTGAGGATCAATTCCAAGGGAAAGTGTGTAGACTCAAGAGGTCTTTGTATGGACTGAAACAAAGCCCTCGAGCCTGGTTTGATAGATTCATGAAATTCCTAAGGAAGCTGGGGTTCTATCAAGGACATGCTGATCATACTTTATTTATTAAGCAATCTGAAATCGGTAAACTAACTGTGATCATTGTGTACGTTGATGATATTGTGCTCACAGGTAATGATGTGGAAGGAGCTCAGGAGGTCAAGAAAAGGTTGGCTACTGAGTTTGAAATAAAAGACCTTGGGCCACTCAAGTACTTCTTAGGAATGGAGGTGGCAAGATCTAAGGATGGGTTGGTTGTATCCCAGAGAAAATACACCTTGGACTTGCTGAAGGAAACTGGTTTAATTGGTTGCAAACCTTCGGGAACTCCTATGGAGTTTAATTCTAAGATGGGTGATGTCCAAGGGGAGGCTCCTGTTGACAGACAGAGTTATCAAAAGTTAGTTGGGAAATTAATATATTTGTCCCATACCAGACCTGACATTTCTTATGCTGTGAGCTCTGTTAGTCAGTTCATGCAAAATCCCGTGAAGAAACATTTAGAGGCAGCTAATAGAATCCTAAGGTATTTGAAAGGTACACCCGGATGCTGATTGGGGGAGTTGTACTATGGATAGAAGATCAGTAATAGGCTATTGCACGTTTGTTTGGGGCAACTTGGTGACCTGGCGGAGTAAGAAGCAAAGTGTAGTGGCAAGGAGTAGTGCAGAGGCAGAATTCCGAGCCATGGCTCAAGGAATCTGTGAAGTTATGTGGATCCAACGTGTGTTGGAAGATTTGAAGCTGGGAATTTCTCTTCCTATGAAGTTGTTTTGTGATAACAAGGCTGCCATAGACATTGCAAATGACCCAGTCCATCATGATAGGACTAAGCATGTTGCAATTGATCGTCATTTCATTAAAGAAAAGGTGGAAGCTGGTCAGCTGTGCATTCCTTTTTTGCCCTCCACGAGACAGATTGCAGATGGGCTTACCAAGGCTCTAGGGGGACCAGATTTCACAGCTTTTCTGGGCAAGTTAGAGATGATTGACATTCATGCCCCAACTTGAGGGGGAGTGTTGAAGAATCATTCTGTGAATGTTTGATTTTGTGATGATACTGTGATTTGGAGTCTTGATTAGCCTGATTGTCTTTTTGATTTGATTAGGAGTGATTTTAGGCGTTATTACCCAAGTCTTAGCTGTTTTATTTGCAATAATGGTGGCTGTGATTTACTTACCTTTTTTACTAGGAGTCCAGCTAATCTCTGACTCTTAACCACTCTGTAATCTTCTATTTAAGGAGTTCAGTACTCTCAGTGTAATAGATGAAGGAAAAATACTTTGTGCCTTCTATTCTTTTCTCCTTTTTCTACATATATCTTATTCTTGTGCCATTTAAGGACTTCGTGAAAATATCTGCTAGTTGATCGCTAGTCGGAACAAAACTCGTGGAAATTATTTTCTCTTGAAGTTTCTCACGAACAAAGTGACAATCAAGCTCAATATGCTTTGTTCGTTCATGAAACACAGTATTAGATGCAATATGAATAGCTGCTTGGTTATCACACCACAACTGCATAGGCATTGGAATCCCGATACCGATCTCACTAAGTAACTGACGAATCCACACTAACTTTTCTATACCTGGGCACCATCTATAACGCTAAAATATGTAGTGCTAAAAAAAAGAGCTTTGTTGGAAATGCTATTTTTTTTTTAAAAAACAACTTTTTGAATTGATCCACCGAATGCATTGACAAGAAAAAAAACTACATTTCGAAAGAGTTGCACTCGGATAAAAGCCACGTTCCAAAAATTCTGCGTTTCAAAAATGATGCACCAAAGCGGGCCTTAATTTTATTTGTAACCATTACTAGATCCAAATTCAACTACAGTACCAAGATTTGTATTTGACTTCTCTGGTTCAAGTACCAAAAAGTGAATATTTCAGAGATGTGACTTTTCTCTTACTTTCGTAACTAGAATAAAGAGAGTACAATAGAATATATAAATACAGGCTAATTTTCAGCCTAGAAATCTGCTATAATCAAATCAATTCCTAATAATCCTCAACTTGAAAAGGAAAGAGATGAATTACAGATATTTACAATCCCTAAATTTACTCCAATTGACTTTGACTAAAATTCTACACTCCCCCTCAAGCTGGGTTGTAGATGTTGTGCAAACCCAGCTTGCTACTCAGTCCTTCAAAGTTAGTTCTTGGAAGAGCCTTGGTAAGGATGTCAACAATTTGTGATCTTGGGGGAACATAAACCAGCTGCACAAGCTCCTGGTCAATCTTCTCGGAAATAAAATGCCTATTCATTTTATTGTATTGGGTTCTGTCATGGTGCACAGGGATTTTGGCAATGCTGATTGTAGCTTGGTTATCACAGAAGATCTTAATGGGTCTCTTTGTGGTTATACCAAGCTCCTTGAGTAGCCTTTGAATCCACATTCCTTCACAGATACCCAGAGCAAAGACTCTGAATTCAGCTTCAACATGATACAAGATTTCCCCAAACAAAAGAGCAACGAGCAATAACCTGAGGTCGAGGTTGAGGTTGACAGCCAGTCTGCATCTGAGTAGATTTCTATGTCTCTAGATTCATCCTTCATCCTTCTTGTACAATATGCCTTTTCCTGGAGTCATCTTAAGATACCTCAAAATCCTAAACACTACTTCCTCGTGTTCTTTTGTAGGATTGTTCATAAACTGACTCACAACACTCGCAGCAAATCCAATGTCAGGTCGAGTGTGTGAAAGATAAATGAGTCGACCTACAAGTCTCTTATATCTCCCTGTGTCCACTAGTGCACTGTCTTTCTCTGTTCCTATCTTCTTTGTTGAGTTGATTGGTGTTTCTGCTGGCTTACAATCAAGCATGCCGAGAATTTGCGTTGGGAGACAAAAATACCTTTCTTTGACCTTGCTATCTCCATGCCGAGAAAGTATTTGGGATATCCCAGGTCCTTGATTTCAAATTCTTTGGCCAAGAATTTCTTCAAACATAGAAGTTCCTCCTCTTCATCTCCTGATAAGATGATATCATCAACATATAAAATTAAGATAGAAATCTTCTTCTTAGCTGAGAACTTCACAAATAGAGTATCATCAGTCTGGCTCTTTGAGTACCCATGTTCAATCACTGCTTAGCAAATTTATCAAACCAAGCACGACGAGATTGTTTGAGATCATAAAGTGATTTTCTTAGTTTACAAACCTTTTCCTTACCCAAAGAAGTGTCCATTCCTATGGGCATGTCCATATAAACTTCTTCTAGATCACCATTTAGAAAAGCATTCTTCACATCCAGTTGATGTAGTCGCCAATCCAAGTTAGCTGCCAAAGAAAAAAGTACTCTCACAGTATCGTGTTTAGTTACTGGAGCAAAGGTTTCTTGATAATCTATTCCACAGGACTGTGTAAACCCCTTTGCCACAAGTCTATCTTTAAGCTTCTCAATACTTCCATCTGCTTGATGTTTGATAGTAAATACCCACTTATAGCCAACTGTTTTCTTCCCAGGAGGAAGATTTGAAATCACCCAAGTGGCATTGTTTTCTAAGGCTTTGATCTCCTCAAAATTTGCATTTTTCCAAGGACTTTGGACGACTTCCTGAATAGAGTTAGGAACTTGAACACAATCAAGAGTTGAAACAAAAGCTTGATTATGTGGAGATAGCTTTTCATATAAGACAAAGTTCCCAATAGGATGATCAGTACGTGCTCTAACTCCCTTTCTCAAAGCTATTGGAGCATCCAAATCATTAATGACTAGAGCTACCTTCTCAATGTCACAAATTTTCTCACCTGTATGAAATTGACTAGATATTGGACTACTCTTGATCATATGTTGGATGTGTTAATGGCTCTACCTCCTTTGTTGGCTTTCTCCTTCTAGTATAGATAAGAAGTTCTGGTTCTGCAGTGTGTGTGGCTTGTTGTGGGGACTCTGGAGTTTGAAAGGAGTGAGAAGGGGCTTGAGAAGTTTGAGACGGGTGAGGGTTATCAACTGGCTGATTTGAGACTGATGTAAGAGGAAATGGGTCTCCAGATGATTGAGTAGGCGGTGGAGATGTCCCAGGTAGTTCAAGATTGTTGAGAATGTCCCAAGACTGTATTTCGCCAGATTCTCCATCCCGAGTAGCAGGCTTGGAATAGTAGGGTTGGTGTTCAAAGTATGTTACATCCATAGATTCGTACATCCTTTTAGTAACAGGACAATAGCATTTATGCCCTTTCTGAATTGGAGAAAAACCCAGAAACATGCATTTGATGGACTTAGGATCTAACTTGCTTCGATACCGTCGATGGATGTGGACAAATACAAAACAACCAAACACTTTTAGGATTCTAGAGGGCATTCTGTTTATGAGGTAAGCTAAAGTGAGGACTGCCTCCCCCCAAAATGGTTTAGGAACATGAGGGATCTAGCAACCTCCGACAGGTGGCGGTTCTTTCATTCTTTCTGCCACTCCATTCTGATGAGGCGTATCAACACGGGAACTCAAATAACAATACCCTGACTCAAGAGATAACTTCCCAGAATGTTTTTGAAGTACTCTCTGGCCATATCAGTTTTAAGGACTTCAATCTTGGTCTGAAATTGGGTTTGTATCATGAGGTTGAAGTTTTGGAAGATCTGACCAACTTCAGATTTTTCTTTTGAGAGAAATATCCAAGTTAGTCTTGTGTGATCATCAACAAAAGAAACGAACCTGCAAGACCCAGTCACATTTTTTACCCTTGAAGGTCTCCATATATCACTGTGAATCAATGAAAAAGGTTGAGAGGGTTTATAAGATAAACTTGGATAGCTTGTGCGAGTGTGTTTTGCTGGTTGACAAACTTCACAATCAAAGAACTTGGGATTTTAATTGATAAACAAGGATGGAAACATTTTCTTAAGATACATAAAATTTGGATGACCAAGACGATAGTGCAACAACATAATTTCACTATCTTTATTCCCACTGAATTAGAAGCTATCTTGCTATTAAGAGAAACACACTTTGCATTTTGAACTTGTGTACCTAAAGAGGAGTTGTGGTTATTGAAGAGATAGAGTCCAGAACACATCTTAGCACTTCCAATCATCTTCTCCGAGTCCAAATCCTGAAATTCACACAAGTTTGAGAAGAATTTAAACACACTGTTAAGATCATTTGTCAGCTTGCTAACTGAAATTAAATTGCAATCCAGATTTGGAACATGAAGCACTGAGTGAAGAGTTAGATTCTCAGTGATTTGGATCAAACCAATTCCTTCAACTTTCGAAAGAGATCCATCTCCAATTGTAATTCTCACAGTGTAATTATCCGTACACACATTGTACTCATGACACACACTAACATCACCTGTCATATGGTCTGAAGCTCCAGAATCTATAATCCAAGAACTCGAGCTACCCATGTCAACTTTGAAAGCCTAAAAGAGTTTACCTTTTTGAGCCACCAACCTGCATCCGGTCACAGTAGGATTTTACTGAGATGAGAGATCCTGACTAAGAAGTTTCTGTAAAGCTTCTTGTTCCTTGGTGAAGGGACTTGCTTCTATAAAGGTTGTGTTCTCATCTTTGGAGACAGTATTAGCACGTCCTTCTCTTTCATTCCAGGGACGAGAAGGCTTCCAATCTGCAGGCCTTCTATGAGTTTCCAGCATTTGTCCTTTTTATGGCCTAGTTTGCGACGATGGTTACACCATTGCCTTCCTTTCCTTTGACTGCTATCATTGTTGTTGTTTATAGGTGGACCTCGAGCAGCAGGAGCAGAACCGTCCAGTGTGGAGCTTCGATTTTGAACTCCCATCATTACTTTTCTTCTGCTCTCATCTCGCTTGACTTCAAAAAATGCTTCTCTGACCCCCGGCAAAGGTTTGAGTCCCATTGCTCTACCTCGAACCTCATCCAAGTCTTTGTCGAGGCCAAGAAGAAACTTAAAAGTCCTGTTCTGCTCTACAATTTTCTTGTGTAGAGCAGATTCACGAGAACACTTCCAAGTGAGTTTCAAACATGTCTCTGTGTTGCCAATGTCGAGTGAGAGTGTTATAATATTGGGTAACAGAAAGATCACCTTGACGTAAATCATGTAAAGTAGACTCAATTTGAAATAGTTAAGAAGTATTATCTGAACTCGAATAAATCTCTTTTGTAGCATCCCAAATTTCCGTTGCAGTTTCATATTGATGGAAATTCTCAGCAATCTCATTATTCATGGAATTGATCAACCAAGACATCAGCATGTGATTCTCAGTTTTCCAGACCTGAACTTTGGATCATTCTTCTCTAGTATTGAATTCTCACCTGTGAGATATTCATCTTTGCCTCTCCCGCAGATGAACATCGTCACAGATTGTAACCATTGAAGATAATTATTGCCATTGAGTTTGTGGCCTGTGACAAGGGGAGAAGAACTCTCCAATCCGCCATTACTGTTACCTGTTGGTGCAGTTTCTGGGTTTGAAATAACTTCAGAAGTTGAGGTTTCTTTTTCTACTGCCATTACATATTTGGGTATAGAAGAAGAAGAGAAAGAAATAGGGTTTTCAGAGGGCCTGCTCTGATACCATGAGGATTTCAGAGATGTGACTTTTTTCCTATTTTCTTAACTAGAATAGAGAGAGTACAACAGAATATATAGATACAACAGGCTAGATTTTCACCCTAGAAATCTGCTATAATCGAATCAATTCCTAAAAATCCTCAACTAGAAAAGGAAAGATAAATTACAGATATTTACAATCCCTAAAATTACTTTGACTATGACTAAAATTCTACAGTGTACAATCACAAAATTGACTACACTCAGTGGACAGAATTCAAATTTCATAACCAAACAAGAGTTTAACCATATTTATAAACAGGAACGAATCAATCCAAATTAGTATCTAATAGAATTACAGAATTGTCTTAACCAGACATGAAGTTTTAATTGCGAATGGAAGTCCTACAGTTGAAAAAGAATCTACTTTATAACGAAGATGAATTTTGAATACTACTGCATCTTAAAATGGGGATTCTATTATTCATAAACAGGCCAAATGGAGCTTCGCTAGTTTCAGTTTTTTACTTAATTAATGTTGAAAAATCTTATTTAAATTTTCTTTGGGGTTTCTACCTGCCTGTTTCCAGTTTTATTTTTCTGTTTTAAGTTGGATATTAATTTTCATCATCATACCACTAACCATTGTGTCAACACTACCAGGCCACTCTTTGCAAGTAGTTTGTTGGGAATTGTTCGAACTCTTCTAGAACAAACGCGTCAAGATGAAATTCAAATTCTTGGTTGCCATACTCTCATCGACTTCATAAACAGTCAGGTATGGAATAGAGAAGAAAGTAAAGCATAATATGGTAGACTTATTCTTAAGAAAAGGATCACATAAACAATATTTTCTCCAGATTCAGAAAATCAAATGTGTTTTGTTTGTTTGTTTGTTTGTTTATTTGTTTGTAAGTAGAGTGGGGTGGGGGGCTGGATCTGGTAAACCTGCTAATTTTAGAAACAGAAACATTTGAACGATTTGGTGGAATGGGGCAGTTAATCAGCAAAACCGTAATAAATCTGGAGATTTCTTATTTGGACATAAGGGCAGGACCCGTTGAATGGTTCTCCCTGATGGGAACTGTGTGCGTTTACCAAGTAAATGGATTCTGCACTGAACATGCAATAGATCATGGACTTAGCATCTGCTTGCACCCACCCTCCTGCCACTGCCGCGTGGTTTTATGTGGACACTTGAGCAAGTCATATTCTGTCTCTTTTTATGCTTTCTTAAAGAGTAAGATTTCCCCTTAAAATTTACAGATGGATAGTACATACATGTTCAACTTAGAGGGGCTCATTCCTAAACTTTGCCAACTAGCTCAAGAAGTTGGAGATGATGAAAGAGCATTACGCATAAGGTCAGCAGGACTACAAGTTTTGGCGTCCATGGTATAGTTATTCTATTTCGGCCTTCCAGTTCTTCCTTGATAACTCAATATGCTCATATATATATGGCTTATAATGTTTGGTGCCAGCTATAAATGTCTGATACATGAGAGTCGTTGGAGTTCGTTTACCTTTTTCAGTATTGGTTGTTACAGAGGCTCTGGTCTGTGTGTTGAAGTCTTGCAATCCCGAAACCATGTTATAAATGGTTTATAATGTTTCTTGGTGCCATTTATAAATTTTTTCTCTTCTGTAAAGAATAGATATATTAGAGCATACTCAATTCTTATTCTTCTTATTATTCTTTTTTCTCTTTGCAATAAGAATTCTTTTTCAATGAGTGGGTGTATGTGATGACTTTGCTTTGGACCGAACTGAATGACAGAAAATGGTTGATGTGGCTGACCCCAACTGATTGGGATTAAGGCTGAGTTTTGTTATATGTATATATAGAGGAAGGCCTTATATATATGGATCCACATCTGAATGGGTCCAAGATTGAGCTCATTTATAGATTGATTTGCATTTCTGCATTGTAGCACCATCCATTATCCCATGATTGTCCATGGGATGGAGTTCAGGGTTCTCTGTCCTGAAAGCTCCGGAAGACTGAGTGGAGGTTTTGCTTTAGCTTGCTGATTTAGGACTGTTGGTTTTTCTAACCTCTTTTGCTATGTGAGAGTCCTTTGGTTGGGTTCTTTGTGGCTGTGGTTTTTTTTTTTTGATAAGTAAGAAATTAAATAAACAAAAGGTGGCAAAACAGGTGGGGCTATTGTCCTCTTGATTGAGTGTTTCTGGGGTTCGGTCTTAGTGCTATTTGGGTTCATCATGTTTTCTCTCTGGGGGTTTTCTTAAAATGGGGAAGGGGGATGGAGGGATTTTCAATGATCGATTGTGTTTACAGATATGGCTGAGGTTTGGGAGGGTGGAGTGGGCAGGGGAAGGTTCGTTGCGATGATAGAAGAGGCAGTTTGGAGAGTGTGTGGTAGACATAGGAAGATTGGGAGGATGGGTTGGAAATGTTGGGCAGAGATTGTGACTGGGATTGAGTGGGTGCTCTTTTCCACAGAGAGAGATGCTCTCCTTGGAAAGTGAATTTGTGGTTCAGTTCATCAAGTATTCCATAGTGTTTTTAACATTCTCTGGTTATGGAGATTTCATCCTATTTTTGGTTCATTCTTTAATGTTTATTTTAGTTTGATGCAATTCTTGTGTACTGGTCCATCCTTTTATCCTATAATTTGACTTCCCCTTTTTTGTTTATGATTTTTCTTTTGCTTTTCCTTGATTGCTTGTTTGCTCCGTTTTTTGAATTAGATACAGTTCATGGGGGAGCAGTCCCATATCTCAATCGACTTTGACAATGTAAGTCATAATTTTACTTGTCTGCTATCTTATTGATGACAGAGGCTCATCGTAGATGCCATAATGGCTAACGATGACTTCTAGTAATGTGTTTTAATCTATATCTGTATCATGACAGACTGACATTTGTGGTAATTGTTGGCTTTTGGTGTCAAACTGAATTCATGCTTGTATTCTAAAATAGATTATATCAGTGACTTTGGAGAATTACATGAAGCTGCCAATGACCCCAGAGAATGCCAAACACGGCGGGCATAACTCATCAATCCAGGATATTAGCAAGGTCTCACCCATATCAAACCTTGTGAATCCCAAAACAGATTTGGTTTCCTCGACGTAAGCTCCTGTATTATAGAATTATTATTTCAGGCTTACCACACAATCAGTGTTCTTACCATCCTCTTAACTATTTTTCATTTCAACAGGGATATTTCCAAAAGCCCCTCTTATTGGTCCAGGGTATGCTTGAATAATATGGCCCAGTTGGCAAAGGAAGCAACAACTGTGCGACGTGTACTTGAACCTCTTTTTCATAGCTTTGACACTGAAAACCATTGGTCTCCAGAGAAAGGACTTGCCTGTTCTGTTTTGGCATATCTGCAGTTTCTGTTGGACGAATCAGGTTACATGTGGAGCCCTAGTTTCACTTTCTTAGAGTAATATTTCTGTTTTTTTTTTTGCTTTGCAGCTGGTATAGTTTGTGATTCTTTTTTCCCTTTCCACACCAGGCAATAACTCCCATCTGTTGTTGTCTATCTTGGTCAAGCACTTGGATCATAAGGATGTCGTCAAACAGCCTGTTTTGCAGATGAATATTGTGAATGTTGCCACACAACTTTCGCAAAATGTAAAGCAGCAGGCCACAGTTGTCATAATTGGTGCAATAGCTGATCTTATGAAACATTTACGCAAATGCATCCAATATTCAACAGAGTCATCAAGTCCTAGAGGGAACGTTGATAAAGGGAATGCTGATCTTCTTCATGCTTTAGAAAACTGTATCTCACAGCTCTCACATAAGGTCTGTAATTTACTCTCTGACTCATTGCAAGCTATTTATTTGTGAAATTTCTCTACAAATATATAGACCTTGAAGAAAACTTGTTCTAGGTTCATAGAATAATAGCCGGTCGAAAAGATTATCATATGTTGCTTAGGTAGTGAGAGTCCTACTGCTCTCATTATTGACAGTTAAGTAGCAGCTGGACACATTCAAATAACTAACTTAATAAGGTTGCTTGCTATTTTGATTTTTGACTTGAGCTTTTCTCTTGGGGAGGATTTATATGGGTACCACTATTAAAGAAGTAATCTCATTCAGTCATTTGTTCAAAGTAAATAGTTGATCTGGAGTTGTTATCATAGCACTATTTCTTGATGTAGATTACGATTTTTTTTTCTCTTTGTGTTAACTTTTTTTTTTTTGATAAGTAAAGATATATAGATACGAATGCGCCAAACTAGGTGACGCGTCCTTTGTACACTAGATGTATACTCAAACCCGAGCTACTCGAGGTTAAAGCTATTTACAATATCAACAAAAGAATCCCCAGGAAAAGAGGGCGTATCCACAGACTCAAAGCACCAGAAATAAAGTGTGAGAAGCAGGCTGTGTTTTAACTGATCCAACGACACTTCTTCATTATCAAAAGCCCTTCTATTTCTCTCCCTCCAAGTAGACCAGAACACTCCCAAGGGTACATTCCCAAAAAAGATTTCTCCTCCTGCGTCTGTGGATACGCCCTCTTCTCCTGGGGATTCTTTTGTTGATATTGTAAATAGCTTTAACCTCGAGTAGTTCGGGTTTGAGTATACATCTATTGTACAAAGGACACGCCACCTCTTTTGGCGCATTTGTATCTATATATCTTTACTACATCGTGTCATCTACTATTTTACCGCTGGCATCTAGACCTGGCAAAGGTTGTTCAGCCCATGCCAGCCCATCTAATACAGGTCCAATATGGGTTGGGTCAAACACGGGTTTAATCATGTTGGTTGACCCTTATGAGTTATGATCCCTTTTTCGTGTTCTCTTTCCTCCTGTTTGAGCTTGGAAGAAAGTATTTCTATTGGCATGGAGCGACATTCTCGTCTTCTCAAATTTTTGCAACACTATTTCCAGATAATCAGGGACCTCAAATATGGAAAGGACCATTTTCTTGTCTCCTGTTGATCGTTGAAAATATTCCTAAAAGAACACAGAAATAGCAAAAGTTTATGTGTATTTCCAGATCGACGTGCTTATAATACCCTTCAAAAATAAAAAAAAATCATGGAGAGACACCCAACCGAAACAGAAACCTAGCATCTGCCCCTTCTCTTCCTCTCAATTCCACTGACTAGCGTTTTGACTTTAAAACTGTTTTCACAGGAATCTATGGTTGGCAGTAATATGGAAAATTTTTGTACTCCCACTGTCCTGAAAAGACTATCTTCTTTGACTTTGCACACAGATTAAGAAATATCATTAATTAGAGTCTATTTTGAACATTTTCCCAGAATTTACCCAGTTTTGCTTTTAGTATATTGAGTCACAAAGCTATAGAAACTAGATATTGAATGAGGGGCATGGTAGGGAACTAGAATAATTAATTGGTCCACTTTTGGAAAGTGGACAAGCATTTTGGGACAGATAAATGTAGTAACCAAGAAAGTTCTTTTGGGAAGGAGGGAGTTCTTTTTTTCTTATTCTTTTTTCCCAACTAGTGCTCGTAATGAGTACCCAACATACTCTATGCTACAGAAAACTATATAAAGTCCCAAGCAAGAACTAAAATTGTAGTGGCGGACTGGTTGGAGGGTTCCCCACAAGTCACATATTTGGTGTTTAAACCTCATTTCAATCAATCCTGATAGCTTGTGCTAGATATGCTGCTCTGTAGATTGGTGCACATGGCGTTACAATGTTGTACTAATATCTGGAGGTTTGCTTTCTTTTGTTCATGCTAACCCAATCAATTCAAATAGGTGCGCCCAATTGGCAGGTTAGTGAATGAGATTTATCAGTTTTGCCGATAAGACAATTGGCGATTGGAGGACCATCAAGTCCTTTTCCCTAATAGATTTTGCTCTTTTTGCAAATCTAATTGCTTCAACATATTGATCATGATACTTAAAGACTTTCTACTCTCTTTTTCGTTCCGGTTTGTTTTTTTCCTTTGAAATAATATTTTATTGTGCATCACGCAAAACTGATACTTGATTCAAAATTGACCTGCCAAATCAACGTCCAAACCCGTGCCTTTCAACCATTTTGGGACACAACAGAGGGACATGTGTAGCGCCCCTCTATTTTTTTTGTCCGCAATGCTTGTTTAATCAAATGGTATTTTGGTAGATATAGGTCGCTTTGATGGAAAAAAGAGTTCCTTCATGTAATATTCAAGTCAAAAAGCAGATTAAAGTTTGGTGGCAGCTGGTAGGCACACTTAAGTGGAGTTCCAGTCAGATCTGGCACGCTATGGTTTATGGATGACAACTTTTGTGCGGAAGGCATTAAAGTTGAAAAGGGTCAGAATTAGCTTGGTTTAGAAGGTGATGATATTATGCGATTTTAGAAATCGGTTGCTGGTAATTTTGGATGGCGCAGCAAATGGTGTTACTGGATCAAGTTGAAATCAGAAAAAAAAGGTTAATGGCGTAGGCTAGGGGTTTGATTGGTGTACTTCAGAGGCTGATAAGGGTTTTTTTGGGGATTAACACTATCAATTGCAATAATTCTAGAGAAGAATAAGAGGAAGGATCCTTTTAGGAATTCAACCTAGAGATTCTTTAGGCCTATATGGTAAGGTTGATTAATGAATCACATAAACCAAAGCGATATCCAATTCTCTACCCATGTAATTTTATGTAATGAGAAGTGTAAGAGAACCTAGATAATTATACGTGGCTGGTTTAAACCTTACATTACTGGGAAGATATCAATAAAATTAACTTTCATACAGTCATGTACTTTCTGGAATTCATGAAGACCATTGTCTGAACCTGTAACCAAAAAGGAAAGGGGGAAAAAAGAAGACCATCAGACAGTGAATTGGTATGAAAATTGTATCTATATACCATTTGCAGTAATTACTCTATATTATCAATTCTAGTTGAATTCATGAAGACTAGATATATTCCATTGACCGCAAGTATAGCCTTTGTCTACCAAATAACAACTTTGATGGGTGCACAGTAAACTTATCACAGAAGCTTTTTAACCTAAAATACAAGGACAAAACATGGGTACACTAGGTACAACCTCCAAAACATCCTCCAAGCATGCTCCATGGGTATGTTCTTTGATTTAGGACAAGGGCTGGAACCCAAAATGTGAGACCAACTCTGATATTGGGCAGCTGGATTGAGGCTTTCATATGTTAATTAGCTGGAAGTGTGTGGGTGTTAAGGCTTACATTTAGAGGTAAGGAAAGGGAAGGTTTGGAGGCACAATAATAGAAAGAAGTAATGAGGATTTGTGGCTGTTCTGGAACTGGGAATAGTGCCCAGAACAGTGACAAGGGGCAAGTTAGTTTGCTGAAGAAGATGTATGTAAAAAATTAAAAATGCCCTTGAGATATACGAAAGTCCAAAAGCAACTTTAAAGACTTGAAAGATCGTATAGAATAGACCTAGTAGCAATAATCTGAAGACATTAATTGCTTACATAAAATGATAGCATGATGAAGACAATAACTTACCAGCTGAATTTCTTTGAAATTTGAACAAAGTTTTCCATATTTTCTCTTATCAAATCTCAAGCTTCTCAGGGTCTGCCAGAATCTCTGGCTCACCCCTTTCCTTCAACATTTTCACTGCAAATCAATGTCTTCATATCTTATATCTTTTCATCTTCATTATAACTTTATAGAATTGTGGGATTATTTCGAACTTTCTTGAGCTGCCTGCTTGAGCAAGTTTTCCTTCATTCTCTTGCTAGAATGTTCTCAAGTCCGAATGGATGTGCACATGAGTGAAATAATCTGAGAGTTTGTGTTACTGTTATATTGGACACATGGTTAATTTTTACCGCATTGATGGATGATGTGAACACCATATTTAGCGAATAGGTTTAAGGTACTTAATATTGTGTGTAATTAACAGGTTGGGGATGTTGGACCAATTCTTGATATGATGGCTGTTGTGCTAGAGAATATCCCAATGAGTGCTGTTGTAGCTAGAACGACAATCTCTGCTGTTTATCGAACTGCACAAGTTGTTTGTTCCATTCCTAATGTATCATATAACAAAAAGGTAAGTGCAGTTTATATTGACCAGTTGTTTGCTCAGTTTGTTTAAAGATCTGACCTTGGGTATTGGCGTTCATGCTTCAGGCTTTTCCTGATGCTCTCTTTCATCACTTGCTATTAGCAATGTCACACCCGGATCATGAGACACGCGTAGGAGCACACCACATCTTCTCTACTGTGCTTATGCCATCTCTAAATTATCCTTGTTCTGCCCATAATGGAGTACCAATACAAGACAGTGTCCTGCCACTGGTGTCACAGACGGGGAAGATTGGAAGCCTTCCTATCCAGGACGAGGACAAAGTCAAACTTGAAGCCGTAGATGGAACTAGGGAGAAAGAAAATCAAGCTTTGGATCGGCACTTGAATCATTCTTCAAAACACCCGTCTCGTGGTCAATCATATAGCTTTAAGCGTGCATTGGCTGATGGAAAACCAGTAGGATAGAACTCCTCTCTCTGAAATACGGAGTCATTCTCTTACCATTTCTATTTTAAAAAGTGGAGATCCATCTTAGATCTTCTTTATATGTTTCAGCTCTAAACTTTTCAGGGGCCTTCTTCCCTTCGATTGAGTAGTCATCAAGCGAGTCTTCTGCTTTCTTCGATCTGGATTCAGGCAACATCCATGGATAACACCCCGGCATGTTTTGAGGCAATGGCACATACATATAATCTTGCTTTGCTGTTTAGCCTATCGAAGGTGATGTCCTGTTTTATACTTCCTTTGGTTGTTTGCAAATGTATTTATAGTTTAGTGATTTCAGTTATGTAGATAACAATCTTGTATTTTTCTACGTTTACCCTCTTTTATCCTTTGTAGTTGAATGATTTTAATCTAATGATTTCCGGTTAGTAGTTTAATGATTTTAGTGATGCAGGTAACAATCTATAACACATTGTTATCTTATTTGCTACTACTAGAGACCTGAATAAGATTATTTGGTATTGTCATGATCTCTTATGAGGAGTTCATGGTATCAATGTAGTTCTGCTTAATAAGAATTCCACCTCAGTTGACAAAGCGTGGGAATTGTGTCATTTGTTTTACTGAATTCTACTCGTGAAAAAAGTTTCTTGATTCAATTTGTTGATTAATAAGAGAAGAAGAGAATGATAGAATAAGATTTGGAAGCCAGAACCCTCAAATGATTAGGCTAGGGTATTTACATACATGTGCATATGAAATATTACAATTGGCACCCTTTATAATACCCCTTACTCACTAACACTCCCCCTCAAGCTCGAGCATAAATATCATGCATGTCCAGCCTTACCTATATAACTCAACCTATACCCATCCAAGGACTTGGTAAACACATTAGCAAGTTGTTCACCAGAGTTGATATAACTCTGACATTAATCTCCTATTGAAGCTTCTCACGAACGAAATGATAATCAACCTCAATATGCTCTGTGCATTCATGAAACACAAGATTCAATGTGTTACGGATATATGATTATTATCACACCATAACTGCTTCAGTGTGGAACTATCAAGTCCAATGTCATCAAGTATCTGACGAGTCCATGTCAATTCACATGTTGATTCAGCCATGGCTTTATACTCCGCCTCCGTACTCAATCTCGGTGCTACTAGTTGCTTCTTACTCTTCGAAGATGCTAAGTTGCCTCCAACAAATACACAATACCCTATGGTTGACTTCCTATCTGAAAGCGAGCCAGCCAAATCAACGTCAGAAAATTCCTTAACTCTTATGTGCCCATGTTTTGAAACAACTAGGGAAGGACACCAAACATGAATGTAATAACTCAAATGGGGAATTCGCCCTTTTATTAACCCTAGGAAAGTACGACACGTGATGGTATTTAGCATACTGACAAGCTTCACAATCTAATGTAGATAAAGACCCTAAACTAACATTTTCAAACTCGAGAGAGAAGGGTGACCCAAGAGGAAATGTATTTGATGCGGGGTGAGGAAGTAACGTTGGAACAAGAAACTGGCGGAGGAACATCCGGAAAGTAAAGGCCTCGTGTTCATAGTCTTTATCAATAATCCTCTTCGTTGAAATATCCTGAGACACACAAGAATTGTATAGAATGAGAAAACATGAAGAAAACATTTGTAATCACGTGTGAGCTTAGTGATGTACAACAATTTGAATGAAAACCAGGAAGTTACCGGACAGAAGATAAAGATAAAGAGGGAGTACGACAAGCAATACCACTCCCCTTAACAAGTAAGACAAACCGATTAGCTACAGTTACACTAGGCAATATAGAAAGGGTAAACAAAGATAGAATACTTGTATAACCGGTAATATGATCCATTTGCAATGCGAGGAAGAAAGACATAGGATTTACTTGTGTGGACAAAAGTAGTAGTAGAAGATGGAGATGGTTGAGAGGTTTGAAACTGTGTATGTCGAGCATATTCCTCAGTTGACATCATAACCGTCTTCCCTTCGCCCGGTTGAGATGATTGACTAACTGGCTCGTGGTTAGAAGCTACATTAGCAAACTAGTTACGGGGAGGTTTCCCATGCAGTTTCCTCCAGTTGCGCTGCAGATGTCCCGAGTCCCCATAATTATAGCAGACTAAAACATCCTCATTTCCTCCTCGACCACCATGACCTCCTTTACGACCTCTGCAACCACCGCGACAACTGTTATCATTACCTCTTGCCCTCTGAGAGTAGTGACTCAATAGGGAAAAAAAAGACTCACCCACATCACCTTTGGAATAGGCTTTCGTGAAGCACGTAAAACACGAGAGAATGCCTCAGCAAGAGAGCAAATCTATCTACCCACATCACCACTGGGTTTGGGTTAGAAGCTACATTAGCAACCGAATACTAGGATGTTTCCCATGTAGTTTCCAACCGTTGCGTTGCATATGTCTCGAGTCCCGACAATTATAGCGTACTTTAACATCCTTTAACATCCTGATTCCCTCCACGACCATGTGTATCAACACCACAACCTCCTCTGCATTACCTCTTGCCCCCTGAGATACATGTTAAAGTATAAAGCATGATATACATTGTGGTGTCTCTCTCTACCAGCTTAATCTTTTAGATGAGTTGGTTACTATCATGGTATCAGAGCTCGAGGTTTGGCAAAGACAAGTGTTCAAATCATCCCGCTTGCATTTATCCTAAAAATATATACAAAGGGTGCGTATTGGCCCTATATAAAGTGCACCTCTCCACGTATGCATGTGAGGGGGAGTGTTAAAGTATAAAGCATGATATACATTGTGGTGTGTCTTTCTAACAGCTTAAGCTTTTAGTTGAGTTGGTTACTATTAATACATGACTCACAAAGGTAGAAGATTCACCCACATCACCTTCTGGAGTAGGCTTTTGTGAAGCACGTAAATCACAAGTGAAAACCTAGAAAGGGAGAAAAACTCTTCGCCAGATAAAATAATTTGCAAGTTAGCTAAAAAAACCCATCACATGAAGATCCTACCATTATGCCTGCACTAATAGGAAATAAAGTACTCTACTCATGAGAATTTTTTTTAAAATCTGCAAAGTACTGAGTCACAATTTGATTGTGTTGATTCAGTCTAAATACATCATGTGACAAGACATAGAGATGATTCATATTATTGTGCCCTGAATACAACACCTCTAAGTACTCCCAAAGATCCTTGAATGTTTCAGTGTGGGAAACCAACTCAGCAACATTATTAGTCATTGAATTCATCGTCTGCCCATAAAGAAATGCATCATTCCGAATCCATTTCTTCGCACCATCACTTGTTTTAATTTCAGTGAGGTGATCACCTTTCTCCATTCCAATCAGACTCTTACTAACCATATTCTGGCACGGTTTGTATTTAATTCCATCATGTTCCTTATTTGTAAGCTTGTTGAAAGTGGTAATGACTGTTGAGACAACCTTGGTAGCCTTTGAAGTCGACATATCAACAAGGACAATAACCCAAATCACCGACTGAACAAAATCAAAGAAGCACAAAACCAACAAGTCAACCAGAAGACTCCCAAATACACTTCCAACTTAAAAACCAACCATAGACCTAGAATAGTTACATCGCGGCGATCCCGGCGAACTAATTATTGGGGCAAAATTCTGGTAGATGCGCTGGACGTTGACCGAAGCTCCGGCGATGGGAAAGATACCAAATCTTCCTGGGGGCGCGCGTCTCAAGAAAACTGGCTGGAAGTTGACTTTCGAAGCTAGGTCCGAAACCAACTATAGTTCTTTGGCGATCTCATTTGTCCACTGTGAATGTTCTGCATAGCCACACCACGCGGTCTACCCTCCAATTATGTCGCTCCCTCGGATTATGTCGCACACGCTTGGCAACTTAATAGCAACTTGGAAACCTCCGTCTCTAGTGTATCATGTAGAGAGAACAAGACAACAAAAAATAAAAGGATAAAAAAAAGAAGACAGAAGAATTGACATAGATGAGCACAGGTTTCTTAGGAAGATCCGTGCTCTGATACCATTGATTAATAAGAGAAGAAAAGAATGATAGAATAAGATTTGGAAGTCGTAGCTCTCAAATGGTTAAGCTAGGGTATTTACATACATGTGTATATGAAGCATAATATTACAATTAGCACCCTTCATAATACCCCTTATTCTCTAACCCAATTTTCTATTTCTTTTTTTTTTCTTTTCGTATGATGACTATACACTGTACTTCTACAATGTCTTTCTTATCTTCAGAATTCCAGCCACATAGCGCTAGTACGGTGTTTCCAGTTGGCATTTTCCCTTAGAAGCATCTCCTTGGATCAAGAAGGTATGCTTGATTTCTAATGAGCACCTTTTACTTTTTAATTTTTTTAGTAACTTGTTTGTTTGTAAACTTTTGGAAGAAGAAATGAGAATTTGTGCCATGATTAAAAGACGATATCTATAAACATGTATTTGCAGTAACTGCAATAAGAGGGTGACCTTTCCTGAATCTATCTTCTCTTCTGTACCTGGGTCTGCTATTTTTCATAGATTGTCATCTCTCATTTAACTATTTAGGACTCAGTATAACAAGAAAGCAGGTTTCCTTGTATTTCCTAACTCCTCCCTTTGCGAATTGAGTCACTTAGTTCTGTCACGAGACCATGATTACTTGTATGGAGGACAACTTATTGGGTCTGTTCGGTGATGCTTGAGATAAATTTGATGGGTAAAGGTAACTGACAATTGATAGTAGGAAGGGTTACAATGTCTCTACAAGAGGGTGGAAGGAGTGAGAAATCAGGTGGGGAATCTGATGCCGTGAAATAAGAATGAGAAGGATTCCTAGAGATGGAGCTATACAGATGGAGAAAAGTAGATAAATCATCAAAATGCAATTATCAACAGGGAAGGATATAAAAAATCCCTACAAGGCAGTTCTTCCTTGAGAAAGTCTCTAATTATAACCCCAAAACTACCTCTAAAACTTGAATTTGGCTCTTTTTTAACCCCCCAAGTAGACCTCTTGATTTCATGAAATACTCTCTTAACTTGTCTAAAATATTCTTGAAACAGTACCTAACCTACTAGCTAAAAGGCCTTAAAAATATGACTTCAATGGCTCAAAAGCTGAACCCTTATATCTATCACATTATCACTTATTGCTTTTGCGCTATATCAGTTTCCCTCGTCTGTGGAGCAGAAGAAGTTAACTGCTATGAGTTTGACATCAGCTTATTTCACACTATCAGTCAGTAGTCTGAGTTATTCCCTTCATCCTTTCTTCCTAGTATAATCAATGTAGAACATCAAAATATTAACTCCCTAGTTGGTTGTGCTCTACGAACTTGGACTTGAGGCTTCTTTCTCATAGATGACAGAAAGAAACAATATTCCATTGAGCATGTATCTTACTCTGGATAAGAGGCCTAACGAGTCCATGACAGACCTATCATCTTGGCAAAGTGAATTGTCACTCCATCACGACTCGTCTCATGATAATACAAGCTGATTTTTCAATAGCTACTGATTTGATATTAGTTCTTTCATACAATTCACCACATATGCGTGGATAGTGTATAATGAAGTATCTGACTTTTAATCAGTCATCCTCTTTTAATCAATTTGTCTTGTGGGGTTTGAACACTCAACCTCCCCTATATAAGAGGTAGGCATCACAAATGACTTTAAGCGAGGAGAATCTGGCCACCAAGCTAGGAAGAGAGTTTATTGGATTAAGACTCATATTTGATATTACTAAGAACAAGAAAAACTTGGCACCTGTGATGCAACTTTTAAACTTTTTTGCTTTTTATCTAACGTTATTAAAAATTTTATTGTATAATTGAGATAATAGTTAATTATGGAAATTACTTATGAGGAAAGTGGAGGGAAATTATGGGTAGCTAAAAAGGCTAGGGTTGTTACTTGTAAGTTCAATTTTAACTTTTGTGAGAAAAATAAGAAAACACGAAGATGGAGGCCAGCACATGAGGTAGTTCTAGGCGAGACAAAGTCCCTTCCTGCATAATGAATCAGGCTACGTTAAAAGCATGCCCATGTTGTTCTGATACATATATGCCAGTTATCAATGCCATGCTAATAGATCATTCAAAAATGACTTGATGCACAAATTCAGATATTATAAGTTATAACACATGTTGGAAGGTTAATGGTTAGTTCACTTGTATTGTTGTTTCCATTTCAGTATATGCAATTGGAAAGAAAATATGTAGCAAAGTTCACAATCCTACCATTGGGATTTTTTATTTATTTTTTTGTTTCTGAAGCTGAGAAGAATAATACGGACATGAAGTCCAACATAGCTTATTGTTGCTTAGCAATTAATTATGTTTTTAGTTACTTTGGAAAGGGTTGTTCCACCTTTCCACAGACAATTCTTGAGGTGTCCTTTTAGTTAATGTAAAAAAAGCCATAGTTAAAAACTTGTCTGTTTGAAGTTGCCAGGCATTTTTGATATCCCCTGTAACTTTGCCCAAATTGTCAACTCTGAATTTCTTGATCTGCATTAATTAAACAAGATGATAGGCAATGGAAAAAAATGTGCACATTGTGTTTCCACTAGTGTCGAGAAATTGTTATACATATTTCTGGAGTAGGTGGCATTGCCATTTAATTGTTTTAAATGATGTACTCATGTAGCTTTACACTGTTGCTTTTAGTAAGTGAAACCTTTTCTTTTTTCTTTTAAAACTTTTCTCTTGTTTAGTATCTTTTGTAAGTCCTAATATATCTTTTCACCACTATCTTGAAGGAAGTCTGCTGCCATCCCACAGAAGGGCTCTCTTTACTTTGGCATCGTACATGATCATAGTTTCAGCCAGGGCCAGCAATCTCCCCGAGCTAATTCCTATTGTTAAATCAACGTTGACGGAAGAAACAGTAAATCTCTATTCCTAATTCTTCAGATATGCTTTATTGTTAAGGATTTTTTGGTCCTCGGCTGGAGGTATCATACACAGAAACTAGGATGACCTAATTCACGCACATTCACACACACTCATGAACTACATGTGTGTATGTGTATACGTGACAAATAATATACTTGGAAAATGAGATATTGATCACATATCATGCTAGGATAAAAAAAATTGAAGATCATCATATTAAGCACCAATCTTTTTCATTTTTATCTCTTTGGTCTGGTTCTATCCAGGCTCCATTTTTCACACCGAGCAATTGGGTCGGAATCCGGGCATTATTCTTCAGTTATTACATATAGCAAGCAAAACAAAATTGAGTTTTGACTACTGACGTTACATTTGTGACTGAGGTTTCTGTCTGATTTGTGATCGTCCTTGGATTCTTTTTCTGTTTCTGTTGCTCTAAAACGGGTGGACAATGATATATCTTGGCTTTTTTTCTGAAGTATATGGGCCTAGTTCTAATGTGAATTGGAGGCATTTATGGGAGGAGCTTAAGGCTGTAAAACGCAGGTGGGACGTCCTGTGGTGCTTGGGGGGGGGGGATTTTAATGTGGTTCGATTCCCAAATGAAAGATGTCTCGAGTGTATTCCTCAGCCATGGCAGAATTTAATGATTTCATTAATGAAGCAGAGTTGGTGGATCCTTCGTTGGCTGGGGAAGACTTCATGTGGTTCAGGAATGGGGAGAGAAATCAATACTCTAGGATTGATAGATTTTTAGTCTCTGGAGATTGGGAGGATAGCTTTTGCAGATCTTGGCAATCTAGTCTTCCCAGAGTTACCTCAGATCACACCCCTTTGCTTCTTGATTGCGGAGGTTTTGCTAAAGGGAAGTCGCCTTTCAAATTTGAAAATATGTGGCTCAAGGAACAGGGTTTTATGGAGTGGGTTAATTCGAAGTGGTATTCTTACGAGTTAGAGGGAGATCCTTGCTTCAAATTGAAAAAATTGAAGTTACTGAAGGAAGGCCTTAAATTGTGGAACAAGGAGGTTTTTGGTAAGGTGGAAGCTAGAATAAATTCGTTGCCGGAGGAGTTGAGGAACTTGGATGCGAGAGTTGGGGAAGGAGAATTAAATGACGAGGAAGAGTATCATAGAGGGGATCTCAAAAAGGAGTTGGGGAGGCTTTTGCATAGTAAGGAGATAAGCTGGAAGCAGAAGTCTCGGATTCAATGGCTTAAGGAGGGCGATAGCAACACAAATTTTTTTCAAAGGATGTCGAAAGATCATAACCTAGCAAATCAGATTAAAAAGATTTCTGTTGATGGAGTCCAGCTTGAAGATAAGGAGGAAGTTAAAAATGGCATCATTGCGTTTTATGAGAGGTTACATTGTGATAGCAATGAATGGAGGCCTAAACTTGATGGTGTTGACTTCAAGGTCCTCGGAGAGGAGGAATTGGCAGAATTCGAGTTTCCGTTTTTAGAGGAGGTGGTGGGGGCCTTGCCTAGTATGAGTGGGGACAAAGCTCAGAGATTGAGTAGGGTGATTGGAAATATTATCTCTAAGTCACAACATGCGTTTGTCCAAAACCGACAAATTTTGGATGCTTCATTCATCGCCAATGAAATTGTGGATGCGAGGTTGAGAAGTTGAAAGCCAGGAATTCTAGTCAAGTTGGACATCGAGAAAGCATACGACCACGTAAATTGGGATTTCTTATTGTACATGATGGATAGAATGGGGTTTGGGGTCAAATGGAAGAAGTGGATTCGGGTTTGCATCTCTATGGTGCGATTATCTATTTTGGTGAATGGAGAGCCGGCTGGTTTCTTTGCTAGCTCGAGGGGCTTGCGTCAAGGGGAATGGAGGCATTGAGCAGACTCATGGAGAGAGCAGTTTCGAGAGGCTTTATTAGTGGTTTTAAGGTGGGCAGATGTGGGGGCAAGAGGTCATGGTAACCCATCTTCTCTTCGCAGATTATACTCTTGTGTTTTGTGGGAATGAGATTGCTCATTTGGGTTACTTGACGCTGGTGTTGCTTTTTTTTTTGGGTGGTGTCGGGTCTCCGAATTAACATTTCCAAGAGCGAAATTATTCCAGTTGGTGAAGTGGTCAATGTGGATCGGTTGGCTTCCTTTTTTCGGGTGTAGGGTTGCTCGTCTCCCCCCTACTTATCTTGGCCTACCTATTGGTGCCCCTTTTCGGAGCAATGCAATGTGGAATTTGGTGATTGAGAGGTTTGAACATTGGTTGGCGGGGTGGAAGAATCGTTTTTTGTCCAAAGGTGGGCGGCTTGTTCTAGTTAAGAACACGTCTAACATGCCTACCTACTTTTTGTCGTTGTTTGTGATGCCCGCATCCGTGCGTAACAGGCTAGAGAAGCTGGCAGGGATTTCTTGTGGGAAGGACAATCGGAGGTGCAGAAATTTCATATGGTCAAGTGGGAGAAGGTCTGTTCTAGTGTTAAGGAGGGGGGGCTAGGTATCAAAAATCTCAAGAATTTCAATACTGCGCTACTCGGGAAGTGGTGTTGGAGGTTCCTTACAGATTGGAATGCTTTATGGAGAAAAGTCGTAATGAGCAAGTATGGCAAGGGAAATCATTTGTGGTTTCCTAACTTGATTTTAGTCCCGGCTGGGGTGGGTGTTCGGAAAGGAATCATGAAAGGATGGAATTCTTTTGAATGATTCATCTCGTTTGATATTGGGGAGGGTTCCACGGTCCTTTTTTGGGGGGATAAATGGTGTGGGGACGTTGAGTTGAAGAGGGTTTTCCCCAATTTGTTTAGCATAGCCACAAATAAGGAGTGTCTAGTCAGCTCGGTTTTACAAAGGGAGGATGACAAGATGATTTGGAGTCCGAATTTTCGTAGAAACTTTGAAGATTAGGAGCTGGAAGATCTGATGCGTTTGTTTAAGATTTTGTATTCCCAGCAGATTGGTGTTGAGGGTGATAAAGTGAGGTGGATTGGTTCTAAAAGCAGTCAATTCTCGGTAAAGTCGTATTAGATGAAGTTGGTTAATGGTGACAGACCCTTGTTTCCATGGAAGGCAGTATGGAAGTCCCTAGCTCCAAATAGAGTGGCGTTTTTCGTGTGGGAAGCGGCTCATGATGCTATTCTTAGAGGCGATAATCTGAGGAGACGACATCAAATCTTTATAAGTTGGTGTTACATGTGCAAGGGGTGCGGTGAAAGGGTCAATCATTTGTTGCTACATTGTCCGGTGGCGATGAAACTATGGAGTATGTTGCCGACTCTTTTTAACGTGTCTTGGGTTATGCCAGAATCAATCATTGATCTTCTTGGGAGCTGGCGATATTTTGGTAGTAGGAAGAGGAGATATGTTATATGGGAGGCTGCTCCACTTAGTATCTGGTGGACTATATGGAGGGAGAGAAATCAAAGGGCGTTCGAAAATGCGGAAGGGTCCATTACACGTTTAAAAGATTCTATGCTACGCAATCTGTTCTTTTAGTGCTCAAGGACAGAACCTCATCCCTGATTCTAATTTTGCTGAGTTTGTGAATAGCTTTTCTATGGCTAGTTAGGCTCTGTTGGTATAGTATACATCTAGTGTACAAAGGATGCGCCACCTGTTTTGACGCAATTTCAGTATATAATTTCATTATTACTTATCAAAAAAAAAAAAAGAAAATGCATAGCAGAAATGTTCATCTCAAGGAGAACTCAAGAGGAATCAAATCATGCTTTTATTGAGAAAAAAACTACATTTGCAACATTGCTACTTTATTTACAAAGGAGGTAAGATCACAAGAGACTAAATTTCAAAGCAACCACAAGGAAGAAAACCACCCTACAACATAATACACCATCATGTCTACATTTTGACAAGTAGGAGAAAAGAACACAAAATCACTAAAAACTAGAGGATGGAAGAGAGATTACCAAGTATTTTTACAAGAAACCAAAGAGAGATAAGAGAAACCTCAAATGGGCTCCTTGTTAGCTTGATAATGGCCCAGCTTAGGCCTTTAATGCTGTGCTTCCCTTGTCTTACTTCTGAGAAAGGAAGGCTTGATGTTGTTGTTGTCTTCTTTGTTGTAGAGATTGTAGGGTTGTGTGGTTGTAGATATGAAGAGAGTGTGTAGATGCGTGTATGCTTGGATGAAGGCTCAAGGTGAGCAACAAGGAAGGAGTGGGCTACCTTGGGCTAACTTGGTTGTGCTGGAGAGAGTTCACAAATGAGAGAGGAAGAGATGGGAGGTGATGATGGTGACCAACCTTGGCAAACGAGGGAGAAGAAGGCTTTTATAGGTGGGATTTTTGGCCTTCAATTCGTTCAAGAGCCAGCCAAGGAGGTAGAGGGCAATTTAGGGGATGTTTTAGGCTTGTAGGGGTCAAGTTTTGAAGAGCCAAGCACTATTCTGGGGGATTTGGGCGTGGCGCCCAAAAGAATCAGAAAAAGGGGTGTGGTGCCCAATTTTGTGCATTTTTTTGTTGTTGACTTTTTTGCTCCTTTCTACACTTAGGCTCCTTGTGCAATTCTTTTGTACTTCAAGGCTCCTTCGTCTTTGTCTATTTCTCTTGTTATTCAAGTCCCTTATGCATTTCTTTTTTGTATTCTAGGCCCTGGAATGTTTGAACGAATTTGGTGTTAGTCCATTTGTGTACATATAATATTTACGGACGAAGATAATCAAGGGTACTAGATCGGGGTGTCTACACCGGCCAAATTTGTTCTTTGGCAAACATTTTTTCTTTACGAAAAGATAGTTTGTGTTGTTCAGCACCTTCATCTGAACCTTTCTCAACCAATGAAAGGAAGAAATCAAAGGGCACGACTGTATGAACAAAAACCTGTTCCCATGTACAAAGACATGTTAGTCCCATCATGGTACTAGCAATAAAATTAACATGTCCCCATAACTATTTTGTACTTCAAATTTTCCAGATGAAGATAATTTGAGTTTCTCTCTCTCTCTCTCTCTCTCTCTCTCTCTCTCTTTGTTTGCTGTTTCTGTTGTTTTCCTTCACTCTGTTTAAAGATTGTATTTACTGAAATCAGGTGCATCCTTATCTTGAGTTGGTTGAAGATATCAGGCTGCAGGTGAGAATTGTACAACCTGGAGGTAAAGAAAAACACTATGGATCACAAGAAGATGAAGTTGCTGCAATGAATTCCCTCACTGCAGTAGAGTTGGATAATCAGCAGTTGAAAGAAATACTTTTGACCCACTTGATGACGAAGTATGGAAAATTATCAGAGGTATTTCTTAACATTGCTTTCTCCTTGTCTATTTTTAAGTTCATCAGATTGTAGTTTGTGCAAAAGATGGGGTAATATGAACAATAATTTTTCGTAGAGCCATGTCAAAACCCCATTTGTTGGCCTTGTCTCAGTTGGATTGTTGTTCTTGTAGCTCCACTTTTTATTGGCTTAACAAGGATTTAAGCTGCATGGATGTAATCAGAAACAATAAAGTAGATCAAAGAATAAGAATGTCTCAACCTCACGTGGATTCTATGAACGTACAATGGCCTAAGGTGCATTGATCTGTTGAGGGTCCTTACCTCATTAATGAGAGTGTTTTAGAATTCAATAATCCCTTTCGATTGAGATCCAGAAAAATTGAGCAGGGGTTATTATTTAGTCAAAGATATGTGATTTCAGTTCAACCTACCTGACCTGGTGGTATTCTGACAGAAGAGAATGAGAGGGGCATTGGTGCAGAGAAATATCTGTTGACATGCGATTATTGCAGAAAGAGAAAGCACGGTTGGTGCTCGATAGACGTTTAATGGTTGAGACCTTGCAGTACGTATTAAGGGTAGTGTAATAATAGTTAAGGATGACATGTTGGGACCACATTGACTTCACCTCCAACTCCATACTACCAGTGACTGCAATAGTTTTATTTCTCCAGAAGAGATGCAGACTAAGGCTTCTTCTGTATAGTTCTCCAATTTTAGCGTCTATCGCCATCGCTTCCACGTGAATCCTTTTTGCCATTCTATTCAATCCAATGCAAGTTTCAAGTCAGACCACACTCATGTCCTTTATCATTGTACATACTCTTGATCTTTCCCTATCTTTAGTACTGTGGTTGATATTGATAGTATAACACTTCCTTAACGCGCACTTGGTGGTATACTTTGTATGTGTCCATTCCCTGTCAAGCATTTTCACTCATTCTATCTCTTCTTCTTCCCACTTTGCTTTTATAAGTATCCCAGCCCAGCCAGTCCTGTCAGTTCGTGTTGGTTCACCCTCTTTGTCTAATAGAATCTCGAGCCATTGACCACTTAACTGGGTCTTGGCATGTTATTGTTCCAAATCACTTGTTCTTGTAAGTACGAAGAATGGTGGATGGATCCTTATTGTTCGTGTCAAGTAAAGCTCAGTCAATTTTCTTCAACATGTATCTCTTTCACCTGTTTGCCAACATTTTGCTCGATTTAGAGGCGAATATGTGTAGAAGGTGAGAATAAAGAATTCTGCATGATGATTGACAATGCTCCCCCATAGTTATGAAAGGCGGTTGCCTTGGTCGGGTGAGGCGGGGCGGGGTGGGACATTGGCACCTCAGTTTTGGTCGGTTGAGGCGTTTTATTGAAGTCGAGGTCGAGGCGTTCGACTCTCTCGACTGGGAGCAAGGCGAGAGGCATGCGAAGGCAACGCCTTTGTGACATGCACTAAAACCCTTGTACTTTTAACCAGATCTCTGGAATTTTCTCTTTTTAGATCTGGACATATTTTTCTAGATCTAGACAAAACAACTCAATATTTGACCAATTCAAGGCCATAGTGGGCATCGCCTTGAGGAGACGTCAGATTTGTGTCATTTCCACTGCCGGTTCTCGCCGGAAAAAGTCGCCGGTGCTAAAAAAAGTCACAGGTGACGGAGAAACCTCGCCGGACTTTTGCAAACAAGGTCGCCGGCTCCTGCTTAGGTGGGATCCGAGAATGGTTGGCTGGTTTGAAGAGTATGAGATGGTTTCCTATCTTTTTTTAAGAAAAAAGTTGTAGTTTTTAGTATAAATACTAAACTTAAAAGTGTTATTATTATTATTTGTGAGCTTAGTTACTGAAGTTAATTTTATTTATATCTAGTTTATGAAATATTTTATAATATATAATATTTTAAAATTCTTTTTCCTAATTTGTTGCCTTGCTGGCCTTTTGTTCGCCCACCTCTCGCCTCGCCTTTCGCCTTAAAAAAGTACCTCTTGCTCGTCTCTCGCCTTCCGCCTTTAATAACTATGTGCTCCCCTATTCAAGGATATGACTATTACATCAGAAGCCCAGATGATGCAAGTTGACTAGGTAGATGACCGGCAATTTAGATGGCGGTCATTATCATTTCTTTAGAGCTTGTTGCTAGTTTACTATGATGTTGTCATATGTGCGAACCTAATATTCAATTTAATACTTGTAATATATATATATATATATATATATATATATATATATTCGCTTTAATTGTAAAATTCCCCCTTCTCGTTTTTGAAACCTAGTTTTACAGATGGGACTTAAATCTTAGTGAAATCCATGGAGCCATAAGTGCTCTTTGAAGGCAAAGATCATACAGAAGCAAACGATTTAAAGTTTGGGGAGTTGGTTATACAACGATGCCCTGATCTGATCACTCTAAGGTGTAGGATCATCTCCACCACGTTCCTTGGCTGAATCATTAAAAAACAGCAAAAGATTTGAAGTTTGGGAATTCAATAATGATTAGGGATGCATGGTGTAGAACACAATGGCAACCCTGATCACCCTAAGGTCTAAGATCTCCACCAGGTTCCTTGGCTGAATCATTACATCACTTGCTGAAGAGATATACGCATATCGCTTGCTGCGAATCATAACTGTTGCCTTGAATAATTATATAACATTACTATACTTTATTTGGAAGTACTGATGTAGCTGTGGATTTTAGCTGTTTCATTCCCAAATCAATCCTCTGTAGTTCCTAAAAGATGAAAAAGTCGCTGGTTTGATATCATCTGTTATAAACTGCGTTTTTTCTCACATAAATACTGGAAATCTTTCTAATATGATTTGCTAAATATAGAGTAATTATATAATAGATGATATCAAACCAGCGATATGTTGACTTCAGGGGCTAGTGAGGCTGTCTCAGCGGTGAAGATTTCCAATATGATGTGCTAAATATAGAGTAATTATATAACATTATGTATGTGTGTGTGTGACTCTATCTCTCTCTATAAATATATATATATATATGTGTGTGTGTGTGTGTGTGTGTGTGTGTGTGTGTGTGTGTGTGAGTCAATTAAATCATATCAAAATAAATTAACCAAATTAACTACTTCCTATTAAAATTAAACCTTATCTAATCGGTTATCAAATCTAATACGTCTAATCTTATGTCATACTCCCTCCGTTCCAACCAATGAGTCCATTTTTGACTTTTTGGGGTCAATTTAATTAAAGTTTGATAGACTATTTACATAAATGTATTTTTTCTGACGAAGTTATAAATGTTGTAATCCATAGTATTCTTAATGTAGTTTTTAATGAATGAGATTTTATTTCCTAAAACATAATTAAAGTATGTTAAATTTTGATTTGATCTATTCACATTTTAACTTTTTAAAATAGAAAGTGGACTCTTTGGTCGGAACGGAGGGAGTATCTGTCTAATCTTGTCTAGCGGATTTCTTTGTGGCTGGCGGGAGAGTTGACCGGGTTATTGGGTATCGGATCTTGGGGTAGAGAGAAGTCAGAGGTCTGTACATTGAGTGGGTTGACGAAAACAATGTAGTTGACCTGTTGGAAATCTGCGATTGTGAATTGTGTGGTGGATTCTTTTTGTTTCTGAAATTGTAATTCATTTAGGATCAAGTTGAATGAAGGAAGAAACTAAGGAAAGAGAATTGGGGGAGTAAAAATGTTATCATTGTAACTCATTTATCAAGAACCGCCGGACAACCCCACTTGCTTTCTCTCTACAAACCCCCAACATCCCACTGTCTCTTTTCCACCCACAAGATTTTCTCAATAAATCAAGAATTTAATGCCAACCCAGTTGATGTTAAAACCATCAAGTATGCCTACTCCCCTCTGAAATCCCTTAAAGACAAGTTCTTTCCTCCCCCACCCCCCTCTGAATTGTGTGTGTGTGTGAAGTTCAACCATTTCTAATTTCATTTTTTATATGGGTTCTTGATTTTATTTCGTACAATTTGGTACAAGAACACTGCCAGTCGAGAATCTTTTTTCCTTTTCGTTAGATTTAATTCTAAAGCTATTACATTTCTCCTGAATTAACATTCACATGTACCCCATAGTTATTAAAGGCGAAAGGCAGGCCAGAGGTGCCTTTTTATGGCGAGAGGCAGGCAATCGAAAGGGGAGCAAGGCAAGAAATTAGGAAAAGTAGTATATATATATTTTTTAATTTAACAAATTCCAAAGCATGTTATAAATGAGAATAATATATGAAATTAAGTTCACATATTGTGAGAACTTCGTTTCAAAATGCAACCGTCACATGACGACACTTCTAAACTTATGCGCGTTGAATACGCTCGGGCCTCAAATGGACTTTCAAATAGATATTCAACAAGGGTCGCCACTTCCATTTATGAAGGAACGGAAGAAAAACCTAGATTCTAAGGGCTCGGGGGCTAAGTTATGAATTGGGAAGGTGTTAGGCATCCAATTCCCACTTTCGGTCTCGGGGTTGCTATCATGCTTGATTCGTAATGGTAGGTCTCTCATTATTGGTCTCGGTTTCACATGGCATAAAAGGGAAGCAGAAAAGAATATAATTTTTTCACATACACTTGAATCATAAGAGGTCCAATATGTTATGGGATCGAAAGGGACGATGGGAGGTCGAATCTAGCATCCTAGGCCTTGATTGATGGAATAGGGTCAACCAAAGTTTAATCCTAATCACTTAATCACCAAAAAGACAACAAGAGCATGCTTGATTAACATGAGAATGAATCCTAGCATGATTTGACACATGAAAATGAGCATAGCTACTTCTAATCATGGCATTCCTAGGATGAACATGACAGTCATTACTTTGATTTTAGACCTTATGCATAACCACAAAAGGATTGACTCAAGTTTGGCATGAAAATGACAAGATAACCATGTTGATGTTGGCCATGAAATAAAACATAAAGAATACATAACAAAGGCTACAAGTGGCCTAACAATGATTCAAACCTCACAAATCCTCCCGTCAATAACAAAAGGATAAACATAGTTGGACAATTGGATTATTTGAGACTTAAAATTTCATCTTCAAGTTCACTATTGGAAAGGGATAACAAAGATGAAAATGGGAGAAAGGGGAGCCATTCAACTATGAATGAGAAGTCAAAACCATTCAATCATTCATAGGAAGGCAATACTATTGAGTTCAAGTCTCAAACACAACCTTAATGGAGGGGTTTTGAGACTTGAATTCTATATAGGGATTACATAGGGGGAGATGAGAATCCAAAGTGAGCTCCAAGATGACATGTTAAGGCACTCAAACAAGTCCTCCAAACATAGCAATCCTTTGGGAGAATCCCATAGAAGTCTTGGAAATCAAAAGAAAGAGAAGTAGAAGAAGCATGAATTACATTGCTAGAAAAGTATTTACAACAGGAGAACTATGTCCTAGAATTACTACATCTTTGAAAGAGCAAAGAAGGAACTACTTGACTTGATATTCATTCTAATCATATTTAAAGTCTACATGGTTACAAGATGAAAAAGAGTAGAAATTATTACAAGATTGCAACTTGAATTACCTTACATATTTGAATATTGCCTTCAATAAAACAAGCAGCAATGGAATTGGATTGATGGAAGCTTGGTGTAGTGTTTGAAGGGTTCAAGAAGACTTGTTCTTGATGGATAGTGGATACATGAGCTTTGTAGAGAGAAAATTGCAGAAATTTTTTTGCTAGAGAAAGTGCTCCAAATATCTCTCAAACTTGCAAGTGTTTTCCAATTCTTTCAACCTTGGCAAGTGTTTATGGTTAAGGCTTGTGTTTAGAGATGAAAGAGGGCTGGAATGAAGCTAGAATAAGGCTTAAAGTAGGTGGAGATTTGCTGGAGATTTTGAGAGGGTGGAAACCTTTCTAGGTGGGTTTGCTTTCTATGTTGATCAACCTTAGCAAAATGAGATGAAGACCCTTATTTATACTTGAAGAAGGCTTTCAAGTGAGCCTTTTTGAGTTAACAATCTGCCTTGGACCTTTCTTATGAGCTAGGAAACCTTGGGGGACAGAAAACATGCCAACAAGGCTCAAACTAGCAAGTGACAAAGCTGCTTGTGGTCATTGGCGCGGCTACAGACCGCAGTGAAGAAGCCTCCCAAAAAGTCATTGCCACTGGCGCGGTGCGAACAGCCTCCAGCCTACAATTTTTGACTTGTTTGCCCCATTTTGACTTTTTTCATGTTGAACTTAGGCCCCCTAGATGTTCCTCCTTCGAATTTTATCCCTCTTAAAACATTTAAACATGGTTTGATCAGTCCGACATGTGTACGATGTTTAAAGAAAGTCGAACAATGTTCGGGTACAAGATTGAGGTGTCTATACATATAATAGCAACAAGTCAACAACACAAATTCAATATCCAAACCTACAATCCGAGCTTCCTTTCCCCTTCGATGTCGAGATTGAAATTTCTAGCTACACAAAAGCCTAAAGGAAAGCAAAAAATAGAGAAACATAATAAAGAGGCCAAGTCCTGAATTAAAAAAAAGTATAAAAAAACAAAGACACAAAATAAGCAGAGTAAAAAAAAAAACTCCCAATTCTGAAATAAAAAAATAAAGAAGATAAAATGTCCAAAAAAATCTACACAAAGAAACAACAAGAAATAAAAAGTAACTTTTTTTTTTGGGTGGCGCTATTCGCACCCCCAAAATTGCTCTATACACTCCTTTTTAATTACAAAAATTCCATTGATTAAAATAACATTCTTGCCCAAGTAATTAGAATATCTAGATTTTCTAATTTGGTCCCTAGGGTTTTGGAAATAGGCCCTAAGACCTTCTTTCCCAAATTGGCTGCAGACCGGTCAATAAACCCACAAAATCCGGTCATGTTCATGACTGTGGAACCACCATGTGCCTTCCCATGCATTCCCCCTCCATTAACAATACCGTGTTGCATGGCCGAACAACCAAGTGTTCTTCGGTTAGGGCTAACCGAACAACGCTAGGTTGTTCGGTTAACCTTGGCCGAACACTAAGGCGACGACGGCGATGACAGACTTGGGGGATTGAGGGAGGGAGAGAGAGGAGATGTTGGCGAGGAAGGAGGCGAAAGAGGAGGGAGCGGGAGGAGATGGCGAAGGTTAAGGGTAGGGGGTTCATTTGAGGAGCAGGGGAAATAGAGGGAGAGAGAAAGAAGGGAGATTGGAGAGAGGGGAACAACAGAGGAGAGAGAGAGAGAGAGAGAGAGAGAGAGAGAGAGAGAGAGAGAGAGAGAGAGAGAGAGAAGGGTGATGGGTGGTGGTGTTCATGGAGGTGGATGGGTGTATTTTATGAGGGGTAAAATAGGAAGTGTGGGGTGTGAATTGAGTAATAGGTTGAATTTGATAAATGTGATGTGTATGAAGCAAATGGGTGTATGAAGTAATTTTGGGGCTGTGAATAGCCCCACTATTTTTTCCCGGTTGTTTTCAGCCCGAAAGAGCAATAAAAAAATCAAAAAAGAAAAAGAGTACAGAAATAGAGGCCGAGAGAGTTGAGAGATTCAAGAGGTAGTACCCATCGTCCTTTTAGCAATCAGAGTCGACGTCGCAGTCGTCACCGGTAGTGGAGAAACTAAGTGGTTTGACTCCTAGTCACAATCGCTATTGCAAGCAACTAGGTGAGCTGTTGAGGGTTTTTGTTTGTCTGAATGACCGTAGTGAAGTCGACTTAGCTAATTTAGATATAGGGTTTCCTTTTTCTTTTTTGCTTTAATATTATGCTACATCGTTTCCTTAAAAATTGGTTTGACAAGTCAGTTTGGCCGATTGTCACGAAGGCGATGGCTTCTCGCGCCTGACGCCTCTCGCCTAGGTGCGCCGACCCCTCGCCTGATGGCGGTTGCCTTTCATAACTTTGAAGTACACACATGTATATATGTATAATTGTGGCAACCATTAAAAAATTGATGAATGGATAAGGCTAAGATTGTCTTTTTGAGTTCTTCAAGGGATAATATTGTCTTTTACACAGTCAACTTGGTCAAATCGTCATGTTTTATTGACAGCAGTTTATTTTTGGTGTCTCGTGCCGGGGGGGAGGGGGAGGCGCTGCAAATTGGTCAAAACTCAAGTAAGGGCCCCATAATTAACCTGCTAAATATATGCCCCAGCGGAATCACGTAAAAATTTGTTTGACCTGTGCTTCAGTGTTTCTGTTACTATTATTACTAAGAAGCAACTATTTTGACTCGCTAATCGAAAGGATTCCAATCATTTATCAGAATAAAACAGCTAATGTACCCTTAAATTTTAAGCTCCTATCAAGAGCAAATAGCAAAGGAAGCTAAATGCTTCAACTTGGAGCAATGTAATGACCTTTAGAATGTACGAGACATTTCTTCTATTCTTTTAGTATTGCTATAATTGCTAATGCATTTGGTTCTTGAGTGTAGAATTTGAAGTGTTTTATTTTCAGCAATGCTTTGAAAGGGCCATTTTGAAAGTCAAAACATTTTATAGAATGCACAACTATCCTATTGAGTACTCGTTCTAACAAAATTCTGAGTAACATCCAATATTTCTATTAATATACGAGGAGGCATAATAGAATATGGAAAATGTAACTGAAATAAGTTACAACCCTCTCTCAATGTGTGTAGGAATGCCTTCCAATTGCTTAATGAAACTCTTGGCCAAGCATTCTTAGTCAGCGAATTGGTGCTTACGATAGCATCTCACAAGTACAAGTGTTCAATGATTCCTTAAAAAGAGATGTTCAAATCATTCCCGACTTTCGTTTAAGATCATGTGATATAATGGATATTCCATTGATCAATACCGAAACAATTCTAGTTACTCCCTCTCTTCCAACCAAAGAGTACACTTTTGACTTTTTTGGGTCAACTTGATTAAAGTTTGGCCGACGATTTACATAAATTTTTTTGTTTTTGCAAAGTCGTATAAGTTGTAATCCATAGTATTCTTAATGTATTTTTTATTGAATGAGATTTTATTTTCGAAAGTATAATTAAAGTATGTTAAATTTTGATTTGATTTAGTCACATTTTGACTTTTAAAAATGGAAAGTGGACCCTTTGGTCAAAACGGAGGGAGTATTATTTAAGAGGACTTGTGACCTTATTTGGGAAGATTTTATACAAGAATCACTTGTACAGAGGTTTAGGAGAAGTATGATGACTACGCTACAATGTTTTGGTGAGGGTCCCAATACATAAGGAACTACGCTCGACAAGAGAATAGAAAAAGAAGAAGGGTTGAATCGACTTGGTCAGGCATCCTAAGGATCGCAGAAGGCATGACTCAGACTCAAGGAAGAGTTTTTCTTCAACAAGGGGCGACCGAAGTGGGAGAAAATTGAATATTCAGCAGCAATTTGGAAGAAATTCTACTGCATGTATTTCTGTGTTTTTAGATCTGTCTATCTTTTAGAACTACATTTTCCTTGTTTTAGAAGTCTTGGTATTTGTCTTTTAGTTTCTCCAAAGGGTCCTCGAAGTCTGAAAGTTTCAAGTCAAAGTTTGATTCTCATTTTGGGATTCTAAGTTTATGAAATGAATCCTTTTGCTGATCTTTTTGTAATCTTTAAATACTTTTTGCTATATTTTGCAAAAGGCAGACTTGAATATTAATCAGATTTGTTTTACTATGTCAACCCAATGGGATAAAATGACAGAAAATTGCTTAGAATGGTCTGAACACATACAACATAGACTGATTAGTGCATCCGTTAGGAAGTGTGATGGTATATCAACTTCAACTATGCTAAGAGTAGGGTATGACCAAAACTAACATTGACATCAGTAATTGACATCAGTAATAAAAATGATACGAAAAGAGTGTGGTGTGTGCGAGAACCTTGCTTTGGACCGAATTGAATGTTCGAAAGGGATTCGTGTAGCCGAGCTTAAGAGATTTGGACTAAGGCTGAGTTGAATTTTGTAGAATTGAGCTTGTTTTATTATGTTCCTTTGAGAACATCAGATTTGCTGGATAGCAACCTTTCTTGTGTGTTTTTCCTTTGTTTCACGCTAAGAAACATAGGCTTCGACATGTATCGAAGTATGATCATGGCATCTGGGGCTACCACATGGATTCCTGAACTTGTTTTATGTTTGGTCAATGAAATTTTACCAGAATTTGTGGAGCATGGATAGCCTGATGACATTCTTGGGTGAGATTTTACTGGGAGCTTGATGTAGATTTTTGTTTGGGTAATTCCTTGTGTATAGAGGTATAGTTTTTCCTTTACTTTGTAAAACTCCTAGTGTACATGGGTTGTGCCCCCTTGGTGCCCTTAATCTATACCATATTTATTTGTCCAAAAAAATAAATATACAAAAGAATTTGGGAGAAGTTAGATAACATAGAAGAAAAAAAAATTAGGGAATGCCTCAGACTTGCTGGTGTTTAAACTCCACCGTAATATTTATTATTATTATTATTATTATTTATTTCCCTTGATTTAATTTGTGCTATTCCAGAATTATTGGTACAGCCCTTTGCCTATTTCTCATTCCTCATGTGAAGCTACTCACAGTTTAATGTCAAAACTGAATGTATTCCTGGTTTAAAATGTGTTGACGTAAAAGATGACTCTATTGCCAAGTCTGACTCTTTAATATATAGAATTCTCTATTGAAACCCAGGTGTTACAAGCATTCCTCCTGCTTGTGAACGCGGGTGAAGCCTCATCTGACCTCCTCCGATTCTCTCCCTAAAAGAATAATAAGTAGGACCAATAAATAATCCAATAATCATAAGGCTGCCAGTCTATTAGAGCAGCTTCTTCACAAAATTAGTTTCATCGAATCTTGTAAAATGCCATGATTTTTGTTGATGGCGAGAGTGCAGGGCCCTCCTTCTGTAAGAGATGATTCTCTTCATAGTTATATCGTGTATCTAGTGATGGACTAATTGGTGAGACCACCTATTTGCATGCCCTTGGTACATTCTTCCTCTTGTGATTTGGATAAAGAACTAAGATCTAGCATTATTTACATCGTTCAGTTTGCGCTGGCATCTCATTAGCTAACAATAGATAGACAGAGTACATAGGTAGAGCAGGAGGGAGGGGGTGGATTTACCTGTACAAGTCACCCAGTTTGATCTTCTTGCCAGCGCCAACCAGGTTTAATCACTGGTCCCTGCCAGATCTGGATTTGGCATAATCTAGCCCTTCGTTTTATTCTCCAGGTCTCTAACTCTATACTTCCAATACTTGGTTCGACAAAAATTGTTCACTGTCGTTGATGCTATTGGTTACATAAGTTGTAGTTCATATTTTCCCAGTTAATATCTTATTTCCTGTTTAGTGAAGGAGAGTTTCGAATTTATCTGAACATCCATAATTCATATTTCCCCTTATGATTTATATTTATGCTTGAAACTCGTTGGTTCATTGAAATATATTTCAAGTTAGCCCATAGTTTATGCAGGCACTTACTGTCATATATGAATCTTTATGGAACTTCCACTTAATAAATGCCTTAGATTCAGTCACTTGGGCACATATTGTATTAGTTTGCGTTAAAGCATGAGATATTGCCGAGCCGTCTGTGTAGTAGCATCCGCCCCTCCCCCAAGAAAAAAGTGATTAGTGAACCAATTGGCACCCGATTTGGTTTGTGATGCGCCCATTGGTTCATCCCATTTATCGCTCAACAATTGTGTTGGTTTGTTCTAGTCACTTGGTCACATTCTTTAGTAGTTAATGATAAAACATGATATGTTGTGGAGCGCTCTCCCTAACTGCCTGAGCTTGTTTAACAAGTTGGTTACTTAACATGGTACTAGAACTCTAGTTTGGCAAAGTCTTGGGTTCGAGTCTTTCCACTTGCATTTCATTCCCGCAGTGTTATAATTGTACAAGTTGGCACTTGGTTGACTGGCTCACCTTGTTTATCTCTCCATGTGCTAGCTCGCAAACGGGAGTGTTAAGTTTTAAATTGCTGGGCCTCTCTCTACAACTTATGCTTGTACATTGTAAATCAGCAACAAGAAAGGTTTAATAAGAGAGAGATTGAAGAAGAGAAGAGGAGAAGAGGATGTCGCAGAGACGAGATGCGCAGCTGCTGTTTATTCTTTTCTTATTTCTTTATGTTACTCATAACACGTATGTATATTTTACTATAGCCTACCAACCCCAATTACAATATTACCCTTATTGTCGAACACTCCCCTTACAGCTGGAGCATAAATATTTATCATGCCCAGCTTGTTACAAATATAATCCACTCTTATTCGTGTAAGACCCTAAGCCAGTTGTTCTCTCATTCTCCCGTACGCACATATGAAGTGGAAACAAGATTTTGTTGAATCCTTTCTCAAACAAAATGACAATTAACCTTTATATGCTTAGTTCTTTCGTGAAAAACTGGATTCGTACATATATGCATGGCTGCAGTCTCATACGCAAGGTAACCCTAAAACCAATCTCTTTCATTAGTTGTTGTATCCACATAAGTTCACAGGTTGATTGAGCCATCGCGCTTGATCTCGCCACCACACTTTGTTTCTTACTCTTCCAAGATACTAAATTTCCACCCACAAACACACAATACCCCGTATCTGACTTTCTATCACCGATGATCCTGCCAATCAGCATCAGAAAATGCCTCTACCCGTATATGCCCATGGTTTGCATACAAGATACCTCTACCAAGTACTCCATTCAAATACTTCACAATTCGAATCAATGCATTCTAATGAGTAATAGTAGGAGCTGACATGAATTGACTCTGACTCACCACACTTACTGGGAAAGCAATATCCGGACGAGTCACAACAAGATAAACTTACCAACCAATGTCCGGTATAAGTCTTACATTAGGATCCATTGGAGTGTCACACGGTTTCACTCCAAGCATCCCAACTTTCTCAAGTAAATCAAGAACATATTTTCTCTGAGACAAAAATATCCTTTCTTGACCGTATCACTTCAATCCCAAGAAAGTACTTTAAACCAAGTCTTTAGTCTGAAATTTTGTCTGGAGACACGACTTGATTGCTTCAATCCCTTGTGTATATCTACCTGTAATCACAATATCATCTACATAAACAACCAATATGATACAACCACTGTGAGTTTGCCGAAAGAACACTGCATTATCACATGTATTCCTCTGTAACCCAAATTCTAACATAACCGCACTAAATTTCCCAAACCAAGCCTGTAGAGATTGTTTCAACCCATACAACAAATTTCTTAACCTACATACATTATTCCCAGACTCCCTTGAGCAAAAAACCCATGGGGTTGCTCCATGTAGACCTTTTCTTGTAAATCACCATGAAGAAATGCATTCTTAACATCGAACTGACAGTTATTAGAAGCAGCTAAGGATCGAAGGCGAACAAAAGTTAGCTTAGCAATTGGAGAAAAAGTATTAGTATAATCAACACCATACACCTGCATATACCCCTTAGCAACCAACCGAGCTTTTAACCTAGCCAGTCCCATCAGGATTCATTTTAACCAGGTACACCCATTTACATCCAATAACCTTCTTACTTTCAGGAAGTGTTACCAAGTCCCAGGTCTCATTAGCCTCAAGAGTGTTCATTTTCTCTTTCATAGCGGACTTCCAACCATTATGAGATAAAACGTCACACACAGTTTAAGGAGTGACAACTGAATCAAGGTAAGCAATAAAGGAACGAGAGGAATCTGACAAGTGAGTATAAGAGACACAAGAGGTGTTAGGATGAACGCAAGAACGTATACCTTTTTGGAGTGCTATAGGAAGATCAATAGATGGGTTTGATGACTTGGAAGCCGATATGAGGAGTGAATCTGCCGGAGTTGCTACTATTGGTTCTGGACTGAAACAAGGGGGCGTCGAGCATACACCTGAGTTGTAGGGGGACGAGACACAACCTTAGAATCAACACCAACCACAAGACTAGGGGTACGAACCAAAGTATAAGCGAGGAAATCATTGGAAGACATACTCGGACCGAGAAGAAGATGATGTACTAAAATATGGGTTAGACTCAAAGAAAGTGACATCAGCTTACACCAAGTACCGACCTAAATCTGGGGAATAACAACGATACCATTTTTGAGTTCGTGAATATCCAAGAAAGACACTTGAGTTCTCTTCGGCTTAACTTACTAACCTGTTGTCGAACATCTTGTACAAAACAGGAACAACCAAACACTTTAGGAGAAATTGGAAACAATGAGACATATGAGAAGAAAAAATGCCAGAAAAATATTCTTAGCATTATCACTGCGAAGATTCTGAACCGAGCAATTAAAATGAGTTCTAATTTCAACACAAAAGGAACAAAATATCTCAAACAATTCATCTCTGGACTTTATTAAATATAACCAAGTGCTTCTGGAATAATCATCAACGAAAATAACAAAATATCTGAATCCCGTTTTAGATGGAACAAGGACCCCAAACATGAGTATGAACTAATTCAAATAGGGACGCAACCCGTATATTGACTTTAGGAGGATACGACTCACGATGGTGTTTAGCAAATTTACAAGACTCACACGGTAAACTAGAAATAGACTCTAATTCAGGGTACAATTTTTTCAAGACAGGTAAAGACGGATGACCACAACGATAATGTAGTTGAAAAGGGGATAAAGTATTCTGACATGCAACTGATGCAATAGTAGACAGATGAGCAGCAACAACTTCAAGTAGGTACATCCCATTAGATTCACTTCCTTTACCAATAATCTCCCAAGTCCCCAGATCCTGAAAAAGAGAATAGTCAGGATAGAAAGAGACAACAATTTAAGACCTTTGTAATTTGACTCACAGGCATAAGATTAAAAGGAAACTAAGACAAGTATAACACAAATGTCAAAGATAAAAAAGCAAGAGTGGTACTACCACTACCCAAGACTTTGAAAGAGGATCCATTGGCAAGAGTAATAATTGTAAACTTATTTGACAACTTATAAGTGGATAGCAAACTTGAATCTCGTCACATGATGAGTAGCCCCTGAGTCAATCACCCACTTCCTAGCCGAAGACAAAAGACACGTTATAGGTTTACCTGACTTCGCTAGAGTTGCTTTGGAGGATGAAGAAGACTGCTGTGACATGTGACACTGTGTCAACTTGGCAAACTCATCGCTCATTGAATGGGTCTCCGGTTGAGACCTATGCTCACTTGTCTACAAAACTGTATGGCGAACGTGTGCTGCTACTTTTGCTATATTCCTCGTGCTGCTGGGTTTGAGGCTTAGGACACTGATTCTTGATATGACCCTGTTATCCACAATTGTAACACACTCTAGATCCTCCATGACCTCCAGAAGCTCTATCACCACGAGTGCCACCTCCAAAACCACCTCGACCTCCATCTCTCCGCAATAACCACTACCTGTGAAACTAATGCTGATATATCCTATAACTCCACATATGATGACTCACCATTCCCATTCCTAGTTGCTTTCAAAACTCTATCTAAGGCATCAAAGTACCCAAATCTTTATTCGATAATAACTGAGAACGAACCACATCATACTCCTCCAAATTCTGAAGGTGGTTGTGGGGTAATGACTGGTAAAGTTACTAAATTGTCATAATTTTAAGTCAAGTGTGACCCACATGTCAACTTGTGTTAGTATTTCAACACTAGTAAAAGGCATTGCTATGCCTGGTATGTGCATTGCGATACCCAACTTAAGGCATCTTGATGTCTGATATTTGCATCGCGATGCATGATCTAGACATTGCGATGCCCGATCTGTGCATCGACTTGAGTAATATTGGCCAGTGTTCGAAAAATCGGGCTAAGCGCCCCCCAAACACCACGATTAGGACCAAAACGGCCAAAAAAATCGCCACCACAAAAAATCGCTACCTAGGCGCCGCCTAACGCCCAGCCGATTAGGGCTCAAAAGTCAAAACGACGTCTGAGATCCCGTTGGTGAAAGAGGAGAACGCCGGCCGGTGTGTGTGAGAGAGAGAAACCGTAAGAGGAGAGAGAAAGTGAGAGAAATTAAGAGAGAGATTTTTGTCGTCCTCGCGAGATCTGCCTGCCGTCGTTCCCGCGAGATCTGCTTGCCGTCGTTTGAGAAGGGAGATCAGTCGTCTTTGTCTGTTGTCTGTGAGAGAGAGAAAGACGCCTTTGTCTGTTGTCTGGCTTTTAGTTTTTTTTTTTTTTAAATTTATTTATTTATATCTGTTTTTAATTTTTTTATGTATTTTAAATATCCAAGTTCATATACTTCTCATCTGGGTATAACTATTCACGTGTTAAAGTTCCTTTATTTTTTTTTCAGGAGGAATTATCTGGCATGAAGAGGCAACTTTTGCAGGATTTTTCACCCGATGATGCATATCCTCTGGGGGCTCCATTATTCATGGAGACCCCACAGCCATGTTCTCCACTTGCCCATATGGAGTTTCAGGCTTTTGATGAGGTAACTTTTACGAGATGGCTCTTGTATTTTCATTGTAATGTAATACACTATGTGTGACATGCTTCAGCAACCATTATCTGTTTCCTCCCAGGTCATGCCTCAAGCTTCCTTAACAGATGATGATGCATTTCCGGATCCATACGGTAGCCAATCAGGACGCAGAACATCTATGTCCATTAATTCTATTGACATTCTAAGTGTTAACCAGCTTTTGGAATCGGTATGTCTCTTTATTTTCATTCTCTTGTAATAGTTTTGTGGTACTTTCTCAAGTTTGCAGTTAACACTGAACTATGCATTTGTAGAATGAGTGAACGAATGGAGTTTGTTAATCAATAAAGAATGAGAGAAGAATAAAGTATGATTTGGAAGCCGTAACCCTAAATTGGTTAGGCTAGGGTATTTATATATACGTGCATATAAACATAATGTTACAACTAGCACTCTTCATAACCCTTTATTCGCTAACACTCCCCTTCAAGCTGGAGCATAAATATCATGCATGCCCAGCTTGTTACTAATATAATTCAACCTATTTCCAACCGAAGACTTGGTAAGCATATCAGCTTTAATTCTTTTGAGTCTCTGGTCATGATTCAGTAAACCATGCATTAGTTGTTCTTCACCATATATCTCCCCTCCCTCTCTCTTTTTGATTCCTCTACTACCTCTCTCTCTCTCTCTCTCTCTCTCTCTCTCTCTCTCTCCCATTTTCCTTCTCGACTTATATTATACTTTTCACTCCACAATCCATGGACATAACCTCTTTCTGTGTACATATTCTATATATGTACATATCCATTGCTTCTAGTAGCTCGGAATGAATCTAGGCTGCAGTTTTTATCATCATAATCATCATTCTCCACCCTTTCTTTTCCTATTTGGAATGGGAAGAAGATAAGATTTGAGTACGTGGAATAGGAAGAACATGACAAGAAGATATAAAGGATAAATTGTAACAATCCAGCGTGTTATGAATGGCGCGCTGGAAGAAGTAACTGAGTTATCACGATGATGTGATTATGCAGCACACTTTTTGCATTATTTTCTAGAAAAATTCTTGAACTCTTATTAAGTGAGCATCTCAGCAACCGTTCTATTCCTCCCCATTAAAAAAAAGAGAGCAAGTTTGATGGGGGTATAGAGATCTAGTTTGATTAAATCTGAAGTTTTTTGTAAGATTAGCTAATACTGTTGTGTTTGTCTCTGTGCGTATATATCGGCATTTATTTTATAGCATATCTATCTTTGGATTAAAATTTGAATATTTATCTGATCCAATCCAATTGGATGATTATCCTAAAAGAAAAGGAAAAATAGAAATGGATGAGCAAAACATTGCAGTCAGTGGTACTCCACCAAGTCACCAACATAATGGGAGACGAAGTGCTAGCAGAAGAGTTGAACCTAATATCATGCAAGATTAAAGCTTCCGCACCATCCGAAGCTACCAACTTGTCTAAAAGCTTAAGTTGTTAGACACAGGTCCTACACATGCCAAATATTACCTCCTTACAACTAGCCCCCCAGTTTTGTGTTTCTAGCTTTTTATTTTCTTGTCAACTCATCCGTTCTCTTCCTAATAACATCATGACTGGGATATTTTCTTTGATATGCCACTTGGGAAAGTATACAAATATGCCAATGGTCTTCTTGTTCAAAAGGTCAAAGCTTTAATACTTATTGGGTTGTCTGTAACTGGTTGAATTTGAAGGTACATTTCTGCTCGATCGGCGTAGTTTGTTGAAATCAAAATTTCTAGCTCGTAAAGACAATCTTCTTGGTAGGAATTTGGGGAAACTGACAGTGATTTTTGCTTTCTGTTGTCATCCTTTGGCCCGTTTCTGGTTTCATCTTAATTTTTCTGCTCTTGCTGAGCGCACCTATTTTGATCATCCGATAAAAATAAGGAATGTAAGTTTTTTTCATTAATTCTGATGAACTTCTTGTCTGTCCTTTTTGTAACTCTTTCTGTTAAATCTAATCTAATTCTTTTTTTGATCAAAATTTTAAAGAAAAAAGAATGTGAAGGGTTTGGTGTTATTTGGGGTTTAACTAAGCAAATTGGCATAGATGGTTATCTGTTTTTGGGCTTTGCCTCCGTATTGTATTTCTTGCATAGTTTCACTTCCTTCTGCTTACAAACGTTTAAAAATAATGCCTTCCGTCTGTTTTGAGTAATGGAGGCGCGTGAAATGATGAAATACCCTCGCATTGCCTCTAAATATTCCATATAGTCAAACATGTACCAAGTACATAACGATTTTAATATTTTTCTTCTCCTTTCCAACTTTTTTCTTCTCTCCGTCTAAATCCAACACCACCACCCGTGAGAGGGAGAGAGAGAGAGAGAGCAGGTCAAAATCTGAGAGAGAAATTACCATCTAGAAAGAGGAAGCAGGTCAAATCTGAGAGAGAAATTACCATCTAGAAAGAGAGCAGGTCAAAATCTGGGAGAGAAATTACCATCTAGAAAGAGAGAGAAAGCAGGTCAAATCTGAGAGAAATTACCATCTAGAAAGAGAAAGCAAGTCAAAATCTGTGAGAGAAATTACCATTTAGAAAGAGAAAGCAGGTCAAAATCTGTGTTTTTGGCAGTGGGGGGAGCAAATCTAGAGGAGGGAGGAGAGAGTAATGCCGAGAGGTAGATACCACTTTCTTGAGAGAGCTCTTCGAATTTGAGTAGGAAAGGCCGCCGATCCATCCCTGAAAGTGGACCTTTTGCCATTGGTGTCACTGGTCTTAAAGTGGAGGTGGTGGTGATAGGTATGGAAATGGGAAGGGTTTGTTTGATGGGGGAGAGGGGGTTGGGGGGAGGAGGGGTGAGAGAGAGAGAGATTCTCTTACAAATGATTTGTTTTAATAAAATTATATTTAAACAATATTTAAATCTCAATTAATCCGTAGGAGTACTAAAATTATCCCATACCATGAGGTCATACTTATCTGTCAAAAAAAAAAAAAAAAAAAGAGGAGTTATAAAATTATTCTTAAAAAACATACATACTAATTATCAACCTGTTATGAATAATTAATGTGTGGACTGTAACACAATGTAGTAATACACTGTAGAATAGTAGTATACCATCTCTGTATTCCATTCATAAATAGTAAAGTTTCACCATTTATGAATAGTAACACTTCATAAATAGTAGCAGTTACTATGTACGAATAGTAACATGGTTGAAAATGGCCTATAAAAGGGTTGTATGATTCATTGTTCGGATACTGAAATACAACTCTCTCTGCTCTTTCTTTAGTTCTCTCTCTATCTTTATATCATTCCTTTTCTGTGATTTTGTGATTCTATATCTATCATTTCATAACACTTTATCAGCATGAACGCTCTAAACTTTCCTAAGCATTTTCAAAAGGTAAGAATTTCTACAAATATGTTCCTTTTATGATACGCTACTAATTTATTTTAATATCGTATATCACCATGATTATAAAAAGGAATGGCTATGCCTCCATCTACAATATTTTGGTGAGATGATGAAATAAAATTTTATTATTTTACGCAATCTATATATATTGGTTGATGCTTGAACGGATATAACCCCAAGCTACAAACTGAATATATATTTTTATGAATAGTTATGATTCCTGTTTGCTATGAATAACATTATCACTTATTATCAAACACCCGCACGAAAGGTTTACCGAGTAATGGAGGCACAAGATTCACGATAAGTAATGCATTGTTCTCTCCTAAATCCCAAAGAAACTTGTTAAGTTTCAAAGACATTCGTCTGAATGGATATCATATTGAAACTATGAATGAAGAAGATAACGAATATCTTTGCATTACCTCAATCACTTCCGGAAGCAAGTGTGTCAGAAAAATTACCTGCTTTATCATCTGGATTGTACTGTACAAATATAAGAATATTTGAGTCATATGTTACTGTAGACCTGAAGTTTACAAAAACGTTCAAAGTTTGGCATGATCGGTTGGGGCATCCTGGCTCAATAATGATGCGAAGAATCATTGAGAATTCTAGTGGTCATCCATTGAAAAACCAGAAGATTTTTCAATCTCATGAACTCTCTTGTGATGCTTGTTCTCAAGGAAAATTGATAATAAGACTATCACCAAACAAAGTTGGTACCGAATCACCAATATTTTTGGAACGAATTCATGGTGATATATGTGGACCTATTCATCTACCATGTGGACCATTTCAATATTTTATGGTCTTAATTGATGCATCTAGCAGATGGTCACACGTATGTCTATTATCAACTCGCAATGTGGCGTTTGCCAGATTTCTTGCACAAATAATCAAGTTGAGAGCACAATTCCCAGATTATATGATCAAGAAAGTTAGACTTGATAATGCTGGTGAATTTACTTCTCAAGCATTTAATGATTATTGTATGGCAGTGGGCATTGATGTTGAACATCCAGTAGCTCATGTTCATACACAGAATGGTTTGGCTAAATCATTAATTAAACGTCTCCAACTTATCGCGAGACCATTGACAATGAGAACAAAGCTTCCTATTTCTGTATGGGGACATGCAATTTTGCATGCTGCTGCACTGATTCGCCTTAGGCCAAGTGCATATCACAAGTACTCCCCATTGCAGCTAGCATTCGGGCGAGAACCGGATCTGTCCCATCTTAGAGTTTTTGGGTCTGCTGTATATGTACCCATTGCTCCACCACAACGTACAAAAATGGGACCACAAAGGAGACTGGGAATATATGTTGGGTATGAATCACCTTCGATAATCAAATATCTTGAACCAAAAACAGGTGACATTTTTACGGCCCGTTTTGCCGATTGTCAATTCGACGAAGGTAAGTTCCCACATTTGGGGGAAGAAGGGAAGCAAATGGTAAAGGATATCAAATGGTGTACATCATCATTATTACACCTTGATTCTCCCACAAAGCAACGTGAACTGGAAGTTTAAAAGATTATACATTTGCAGAATATAGCAAATCAATTACCAGATGCATTTACAGACACAAAAAGAGTGACGAGGTCACATATAGCTGCTATAAATGCTCCTGCTCGAATTGAAATTCCAAAAGGGCTACCCAACAATGAAATGACAAATGAGTCTAAAATTTGCCTGAAGCGTGGATGACCAATTGGTTCCAAGGATAGAAATCCTCGGAAGAGGAAGGGGATTGAAAAGCCCAAATCAAATGAGTGTATTCCAGAAGAATCACACGAACAAGAAAGCCAAGAAATCCCTAATGATAACCATGAGATTTCCATTAATTACATGAATAATGAAAAAATATGAAATCGAGATGAAATTGGAGAGATCAATGATATATTCTCATATTCAGTATCACAAGACATTAATAACAAGAATGAGGATCCAGAACCGAAATCAGTATCTAAGTGTCAAAAGAGGCACGACTGGATCAAATGGAAAGATGTCATACATGCTGAATTGAATTCGCTTAACAAACGAAAGGTATTTGGACCTATTGTTGTCACACCTGAAGCTGTGAAACCTATTGGATACAAATGGGTTTTTGTTCGAAAGCGAAATGAGAATAATGAGATTGTAAGGTACAAAGCTCGCCTTGTTGCACAAGGTTTCTCCCAAAGACCTGGAATTGATTATGAAGAAACATATTCTCCTGTTATGGATGCTATTACGTTCAGATACCTGATCAGTTTATCAGTTTCAAAAAATCTAGAGATGCGTCTCATGGATGTAGTAACAGCATATTTATTCGGGTCATTGGATGCCGATATTTACATGAGAATCCCTGAAAGAATCAAGTTGCCTGAAGCAACGGGCTCAATGGCTAAAGAATTATGTGCAATTAAATTGCAAAGATCATTGTATGGGCTAAAGCAATCTGGGCGCATGTGGTATAATTGCTTGAGTGAGCATTTATTGAAAAACGGATATGTGAATAATCAATTATGTCCATGCGTCTTCATCAAGAAAACGACAGTTGGATTTGTAATTATCGCTGTCTATGTTGATGATCTGAATATTATTGGAACTCCAAAGGAGATTCAAGAAGCTGTTACATACCTGAAGGGAGAATTCGAAATGAAGGATCTTGGGCAGACCAAGTATTGTCCTGGCTTACAAATAGAACACTTGCAAAGTGAAATATTTGTGCATCTGTCCAATTATACAAAAAGGGTCTTGAAACGTTTTTTAATATGGACAAGGCAAATCCCCTTACTAGCCCCATGGTTAACCGATCACTAAATGTTGAAAAGGATCCATTCCGTCCTTGTGATGATAACGGAGAAATACTTGGTCCTGAAGTACCATACTTGAGTGCGATTGGAGCTCTTATGTATCTTGCTAACTGTACCCGACCTGATATATTATTTGCTACTAATCTATTAGCAAGATATAGCTCATCCCCTACGCGAAGACATTGGAATGGGATTAAACACGTATTTCGTTATCTCCAAGGAACAATTGATCTGGGATTGTTTTATCCCAGCAATTCAAAGAATGAAATAATTGGGTTTGCAGATGCAGGTTATTTATCAGATCCACATAAGGCTAAATCACAGACTGGCTATGTTTTCACGATGGGTGGTACAGCAATATGTTGGCATTCTCAAAAGCAAACACTAGTTGCTACATCTTCAAATCATGCTGAGATAATTGTACTTCATGAAGCGAGTAGAGAATGTGTATGGCTTAGATCCATGACTCAACACATTCAAGAAGCCAGTGGACTACCAGTCAATAAAGACCCGACAGTGATACTTGAAGATAATGCTGCATGTATTGCTCAGATGAAAGAAGGATACATTAAGAGCGACAGGACCAAACATATTCCCCCAAAGTTCTTCTCGTATACTCAGGAACTTGAAAAGACAAGCATATTAATATTCAGTACGTTCGATCAAGTGACAATGCAGCAGATCTATTTACGAAGGCACTCCCTACTACAACATTCAGAATGCATGTTCGTAATATTGGGATGCGAAACCTACGAGATTTGCAAAAATGATCATCCTTGTCAACTCGAGGGGGAGCTCGTATGGCTGTACTCTTTTTTCCTTATCATGGTTTTTTCCCACAGGGTTTTTCCTGGTAAGGTTTTTAACGAGGCAGCCTATGCTCATGTTTTTGGACTTAAGATATGCACTCTTTTTCCCTTTTGTTCAATTTTTCCCTACTGGGTTTTTCGGCGTAAGGTTTTTAACGAGGCAAACTTATCCAACCTATAGTGCTACGTCCAAGGGGGAGTGTTATGAATAATTAATGTGTGGACTGTAGCACAATGTAGTAATACACTGTAGAATAGTAGTATACCATTTTTGTATACCATTCATAAATAGTAAAGTTTCACCATTTATAAATAGTAATACTATTCATAAATAGTAGCAGTTACTATGCACAAATAGTAACATGGTTGAAAATGGCCTATAAAAGGGTTGTATGATTCATTGTTCGGATACTGAAATACAACTCTCTCTCTGCTCTTTCTTCAGTTCTCTCTCTATCTTTATATCATTCTTTTTCTGTGTTTTTGTGATTCTATATCTATCATTTCATAACACAACCAACAATGTGTTAGATATCTACTTTGAATATTAGCAATTTTTTTTTTTTTTCAAAGAAACAGGGGCGGCACCCTGCTAGATTTTATTAGATAAAAAAAAGAGTACAAACTTGAGGGGGACAACCAGCCTTGCCCTTATAAATGGGAGGACGGAGGAGCCAAAACCTCGAAAAAGAATAAATTACAATAAATAAAACTGAGCTAAAAAGATTTTGAGATCCGAACCCGAGGAATCCCCGCAGCATCCGAAAGAAGGTTCCCACGAATAGATTGAGGAAGATCACCCGCAGAATAGAAAACAATATCCGAAGGAGAGGAGCAAACCAAATTAGCCAAACCATCCGCAACAAAGTTAGCCTCTCGAAAACAGTGGGAGAAAGAAAAGTGACAAGCTTGGTGCATGGTGAGAATAGCACGAACATAGTACAAACAACGCCAAGGAGGAGGATAGCCTTTAGTAAGGCAATCAAAAATAACCTTAGAATCCATCTCAACAATAGCTCCATTATAGCCATTAGAAGCTAACCATTTGACACCATTGAAAAGAGCTCTTGCTTCAGCCACAGTGTTGGTACTTTCTCCGAAATATGAAGCATAGGCATAAATTAAAGCTCCTGAGGATGAACGAATAATACCACCACCTCCGCTTATACCAGGGTTTCCTTTAGAAGCACCATCCGAATTAAGCTTAAGCAAACCTGCCGAAGGAGGAATCCAAGAAACTGCAGTTATCTTTACCTGTTTTGGAATACCAAACAGGAGAGTGGGAGAAGAATCAATAATGCGATAATTAGCAGCCAATAAAGTACTATGAAGGTCACTTTGGATCATAGAGATTGCAACGGAAGAAGAGGTCACTGTGTTGTCGTAGATAGCCTTATTACGGATTCTCCAAATGCTCCAAAGGATCAAGGAAGGAAGGAGAGTGCTGACAAGGCTTTCTTTACTAGACCACCAATTCATACAAAACTGCTGGATAGAGTAGCCCCGAAGACGAATACCGTAGCAATTATGGAAAAAGGACCAAATGGCATGAGCAAGAGAACAAAACAGGAACACATGGTCAAAATCCTCAACATGATTGTGGCAGCAAGGGCATCTAGAAACAATGGCAAAGCCTTTACACAACAAGCCTTCATCAATAGGCAATTTCTTACGAAACAACCTCCACATGAAGATACTAATACGGCGAGGAAGATGCTTGTGCCATATGAATTTATTCGATAGGGAAATAGGAGGAGCAGCTCGAAGCATGTTTCTGGCCGAGAGAAGAGTAAAAGAACCATTGGAAGTGAGGTCCCAACACGGGCAGTCATCATCATCAGATAAATGGATGTTGGCAGTAGCAATGGATTGGCGGATGTGGGAGTTAGTCGTGGAATGCGAAGAAGCGTCTGCCAGAAGATCTTTAACCCAGACCAAGCTGCTACCCTCAGTCGGAGGAAGAAGAGAATTACCCAGCGATCTATCATGCCAAACCGAACAGTTTCCTTTGCCAATAATCCAAAAAATGTGAGGCTCAGCGAGATTCCTGGCTTTGAGTAATCTTCTCCAGATATGGGAACCACGAGACTGAACTTGAGTAGGATGAGTAGCACGACAGTATTTAAGATGCATGAAAGAGGACCAAATGTTCTTATGAGTGCGGAATCTCCACCAAAGTTTGATGGAATAAGCCTGAATCAAGTCCATAACAGCAGAGACACCAATACCTCCTTCCGAGATGGGCAAGCAACATTTTTTCCAAGAAATCCAGTGTGACTTGGCCTTGCCATCAATTTGACCCCAAAAGAAGTTAGAGAAAATCTTCTCAAGCAGATTTATAACAGTAATAGGCGGGTCTAAAGAGGCCAATTGATAGGCAGTGATGGAATGGAGAATCGAATTAATAAGAGTGATACGACCAGCACTGTTTAGGAAATTTCCCATCCAAGAATTAATTTTGCCTTGAAGCTTAAGCAGTAAAGGGTCAAAAAGCTGTTTGGTTTTCCGACCAAAATACAACGGACAACCCAAATAGAGAATTGGCAAGGGGCCAAGAGAAAATCCTAAGCTGCTTGAGATACTTAGAATTCTGTCTTGAGAAAGGCCAGGAGCAACATAAAAGGAGCTTTTGGATATGTTAATGAGTTGACCCGAAGATCTTTCGTAATCTGCCAAGATAGCTTTATGCTTGAGTAAGGAAGATCGACTGCCGTTACAGAATATGATCACATCATCTGCGAAAGCTAGATGAGAGATGATTGGGCAACCGCTAACAGAAGAGAAACAGATGCTGGGATTATTTACATGAAGATCATTCAAACTTCGACTAAGGCATTCAGCTGCGATGATAAAGAGGCTTGGAGAAAGAGGGTCCCCTTGACGAAGGCCACGAGAGGATTTAAAGTAGCCACAAGGAGTGCCATTAATGAGAATAGAAAACCAATTATCCGAGATAATCCGCCATATCATATCAATAAATACTTCGCTAAAGCCAAAACGACGCAAGACTTGGATAAGATGAAGCCAAGATATCCGATCAAATGCCTTTGCCATGTCCAATTTAAGAACAAGATTAGAACCATTCACCTTTTCCCCAAGGTGAGTCATCAACTCTTGAGCCAATAAAATATTGTCGTGAATTGACCTCCCCTTCGTAAAAGCACTCTGATTATCCGATATAATGTAAGGCAAGATTTTTGCCAAACGAGAAGATAAGAGTTTGGAAATAACTTTATTACAGAAGTTGCAAAGGCTAATTGGGCGAATATCCTTGAAAGTAACAGGTTTATCAATTTTAGGAATAGTGGCCACCAACGTACTCGTCCAAGAACGCGGCATAGAAAAACCAGCAAAAAATTCTAAAACCGCTTCAAGAAGGTCTTGGCCTATAATATCCCAACAGACTGAAAAAAACTTACCATTGAAACCATCCGGGCCAGCTGCGCTATCACTACTTAGACCAAACACGATGGATTTAACCTCTTCCAAGGTCGGATATGCAGTGAGGGAATCATTCCAAGCATCTGATATAAGGCGAGGAATCATGTCTATCTCAGGGATAAGATTCATACCCTCTGACTGAAGTTGCTGCTGGAAGTAAGAAACTGCAGCCTGTTTAATATCTTGATCAGTCGCTAACATATTACCATACTCATCTCTAATCGCATGAATATGAAGACGACGTTGGGATTGCTTAACAGAGGCATGAAACAACTTAGAATTTCCATCACCCTCCTTTAGCCATTTGATGCGAGATTTCTGTTTCCAGTACTCTTCTTCGCGGTTGAGATATAGACGATGTTGAGCTTGAGCATGAAGAAGATTGGCTCTATTATCCCCAGAATTATTCAGCTCAAATAATAATTCCTTTTCAAGCACCTCTGCTTCAGCCTTATTAAGAGCATCAAATATGTTGCCAAAAGTGTCTTTATTCCATTGTTTAAGAGCAGTTTTAACATGTCTAAGTTTGGTAGAAAATCTGCTCATCGGCCTGCCTGAGGTTGTCACATCCCAAGCTGCACGAACAGTGTCAAGGAAGGTAGAGTGAGATGTCCAGGTATTTAGAAATCTGAATGGAGCTGAAGGTCTCGAAGCCGTGGTCGATATATTAACCAACAAAGGAGAGTGATCAGAACATGTGCGGTTAAGATGCTCCACTGAGGTAGAAAAGAAAATATCCAGCCAAGCAGAATTACTAAGAATTCGATCAATACGTTGATGGATAGTAGAAGAGCCTTCTCGTTTATTCCACCAGGTAAACTCCGTACCAGAAAAGCCTAAATCCGAAAGGCCTGTCGCAGCAAGACATGCATGAAAATCCAAAGCACCCTGACGGTCCCAGCCTCGACCTCCCATTTTTTCAAAAGGCTGAAGAACAATATTAAAATCACCACCAATAAGCCAAGGAACCAAAGGATATTGGGAACTGTGGGTAATCAATTCCTCCCAGAGAGAACGACGGGCGTGAGAATCACATTTAGCATAGACACAAGTCATATGAGTGAGGTTAGGCCAAGAGAAATGTTGAATGGATAATGTAAGCTGTTGATCAGATTCATGAAGAATATGACAAGTACATGCAGACTTTGCAAAAATCCATATGGAACTAGAATGGTTAGAAAAACAGAACCTGAATTTGAGTTTGTGTTTAATGAGAGCCACCTTATCTTGATGAAGCATAGGCTCAAAGATTGCAATAAAGGATATAGAGTGAGATCGAACCAACTGCTTTAAACGAGCAACAGATGTGTTGTTTCCAATACCCCTGATATTCCAAAATAGAGCTTTAACAACCATTGGATAATTTAGAGGAGACATCAGCAGAGAGCTTGTTGGATTTGGATCTTGTCATACGATCTGTTGTTCGATTAGTAGGCTTCTTATTTTGCAGGCCACAATTAGAATCTTCTAAGTTAAGGGCCGCTAAAGAATTGCCAGCATCTATGCCATCTTCCTCAATTACGTCCAGGACAGCGAATCGATTTTGATAGATAGTCATAATCCCCTGGGGTATGTTGTCTTGAGTTGGACCAATTCTCTCATTGTGGAGGTGATCACCATGAGTTATGTCAGGTTCCAGAGGAATTAACATCGCACCGGGATTGATTTCCTCTGCATTAGAAGAAGCTTGAATGGAACGGTTAGGGACCTTTTCTGGAGGATCAATAATATTCACTTCATCAGAACCTGCACCACTTTTGGTTGCCATAATAGGCTCATCAATATTTCCATTGGAATGGACTGTTGCTTTGCCTCGTAAAACAGAAGGATCATCAGCAGGAGTGGGGTTTGAGATGGTTAAGGTGGTTGGGCTTTTAGCTGGAAAGCTTGAATTTTATTTGGTATTATGGCTCGCAGAAGCATTGAGATGTATGCTAGAAGAGGGATCTGAATGAGCCTTAGGAATCCATTGTGTAGTTTTAGCTTTATCCTTTGGCAGAATAGGCTTATCACCTGTATTCTTAGGATTGGCTAGGACAGGATGCTTAATCTTGCAAGAGTTTTCATTGTGTCCTTGGCGAGAACAATGAGTACAATAATCCGGGAGATACTCAGCATGGATAGGCTGCCAAAATCCTGCATACTTCGAGCCACAGTCAATCCAGACACGAGGTGGGATGTCAACTGTGAGATCTACTTCCACACATATGCGCGCAACACTAGGCCTGGAAAGATTGGCAGTAGGTTGGTCCATCATAAGAGGAACACCTATCAGACTCGCAATAGAGAAAAGTGTGGATTTATGAATAGGTGAATAGGAAGCTCTGGCATAGAAATCCAGACAGGAACAATAGGACTCTCAACTTCAGGGCGAAAATCAAGGGTCCATTTGAAAACCCTCATAGGATATTTCCCGAGGTACCATTGATCCTTGATCCAAAGACGTTGGAAATCCGATTCATGGTTCACCCGAATAAGGATATGTTTAGCATCAATATGGCCTATAGTAAAAGCTGCTTTGAGTCCAAAAGTATGGAAAGCCTTACGAGTATCTTCCATAGAAGGCCTACCATGAGAGAACTTCCCTACAAGAGTGTGTTTGAACGGTTTGGCCAAGGCGTCAATTATCTCATCTGAAATTTTGATTGAAGGTTCTCCTTTGAAAGAAGATGGAGACAGGATCGGGATAGAGATAGATTCTGCAGCATTGGAAGCGAGAACAGCAGCAAAAGATTTCTGAATAGAAGGAGAGTTGGGAGGGTCAGGGACGGGGGGTGGTTGGCCAGCCATGGCGGCTGCCATGCAAACCCTAAACCGGGAGAGAGTTTTTTAGAGAGAGATGGATAGCTCTATTTCTGGGGTCGAAAAATTAAATTAAATGTGGCCTAATATTAGCAATATATTTTTAATATTTTAATCAATTAATTGTTCAATAAATATGAGTATTTTGTTAACTTTTATCTAATATAATTCTACTATAATTTTGTTGTCAAAACGTCTTTTTTGAACACGGGTATAATGGTCTAAATTTTTCTCACGTGATGGGACTTGATGCCATTTAATAAATTTTGTAAACGGCAACTGGATGGGAGTATCTTCCTAAAAGTTTTTAAGGAGGTGAAACTATGCAAAAAATACAATAGGGAGGCAAAGCCAAAAAACCAATATCCACAGGGGTTTCATCCTATTTTTCCGGAAAATATATATTTGATTTGGTTCAGTATGCGATACCTCTCTCTATCTGTCTGTGCTGACAAAAATGCAATTTATTTACGTTTACCAACTGCTTTTTCTTTTAAGGGCACTTTGATTGTGGTAAAATTTTGTTCACGAAATGGAATGACCGAATAAACAAATGCGCTTTTCCTTCTGTTCTGGCTGTCAACTTTACCTATTTCCTTAGTTTATTCTCTTTTCCCGCATGAACCCTCAATATCTTTTTCTTTATATCATTGGTGTAACGGTCATCTGCATCATCAACAGGTTCTGGAAACTGCCCGGCATGTTGCTAGCTTACCAATTTCGTCGACGCCTATACCTTATGATCAAGTGAAGAATCAGTGTGAGGCTCTTGTGTCTGGTAAACAGCAGAAGATGTCTGTCCTTCACAGTTTTAAGTTGCAACAGGAAGCCAAGGCAATACTTATTTCAAGTGAAAGTGGAAAGAAGGGTGCCTTCGTACCAAAAACTGTAAGTTTCTTATTTTGGTCTTAGGAAGAGAAATCATTTCTATTACTCCCTCCGTTCCTAAATAATTGTCATGCTTTCTGTTTTGTCTGTTCCAAAAAAATTGTATTGTTTCTAAACTTTTCACTTTAGGAAAATACTTTTACCACTTTACCCTAACTTTTTCTTCCTACCTTAATTATGGCTACATGCGTAAGGGCTTTAAAGAAAATTACATTCTATACCGATATTTATAATAGATTCAATTAGTTTTTCTTTATCTGTGTGCCTATTTAGGAACGGAGGGAGTATTATTAATTTTTTTTCTACCTATGATTTCCATGAGAGCATATTGATATTCTACTTTTAGTAACTTGGATTTTTTTCCATAACAAACTATTATAGTGGCTCTATGTTGTAAGAGGTGAGGTTACTTCGCTGGTGTTAGGTCGACGTTTGAAAGTGAAGTGTTACACCATTTCAGAGGCATCTTTAACTATTTCACTTGCTGCCCAATTTAGCGCCAACTTTGTAACTTACCCCGATGTGGGCACCAACAAAAATGTTTTCTTCAGGCTTATACGACTTTGTCATCAGTCTGCAGTTGCTAGTTACATAGAAGCTCATTGTTGAATATTTCGCGTTGTAACATGAAGGTGTGAAATAATATATAAATTTTTTTTTTAGGGAATGGAGCTATCCGAAGTGGAGATTAAAGTCGTTACAGATGTCGAAAGAGGTCTAGGACGAGATCAGCTCCTTGTTTGTTCACGGGAGTTTGGGCAGCAACAGTCGTTTAGGCTTCCACCTTCAAGCCCCTACGACAAATTCTTGAAAGCAGCCGGATGCTAAATAAACGTAAGATGTTTCTTTGTTCAAAAGTACTGGTTATTCAATGCGTGTCTTCCTCCCTGAATTTTCTAATTTTTTCATTCTTTTATTTTAGAAGAATTTTCAATATGTATTATCATTTCATAAGTAAATAATATTTGAAGTGTGTTTTAGTTGCTTCTGTCTCTCCTGTTTGATTTCACTAGACCAAACATAATTCTTTTTATGTTGTAAGGTGTGTATAATATACTGACATTTGATACGTAATTAAATTACACGAGGTCTGAAACGTGTACAATTATTTCTCTGTTTTGCAAATGAGTGACCATTTATCGTAAGAGTAATGATATATGCACCTAAATTGTGTACCAAATGTGCACCTAAAGTCGTTATCGGCATCTTTTGGTTCGTCATAAGATTTTTAGTGGAAGAATCTACAAATTATTTAACCAATCAGTAGATGTCAACTGAGATTTAAGTGCATATTTGGTGCACACTTTAGGTACACATAGTATTACTCTTATCATAAATAGTACTCCCTCCGTTTCTAAATTTCAGTTTTGTTGGACTCTTTTTTGAGTCAAATTAACTGTTTTTTAAATAAAAGTTTGATGTATATGTTTTTTTCAATATTATAAAACACGTAATTTGTAACACTTTTTTGGTTCTACAAATTACGTGTTTTGTGATTTTGAAAACATTAAAAGAAAAATATAGGTCAAATTTTCATATGAAAAACAAAAGAAGTAATAGACGCTCATTTCGGGCTGAGGCCGTAAGAGATTGCAACCTATACAGGTACATGTTACGGCGCGTACATGTACTGTGTTTGTGAATTGAATTTTGATACTGTTCATATAAAATGTACTCCTTCCATCTTGAATATTGATTTTACGCGGGTTTTAAGAAAGTAGCTGATAATGATTTCCTTAAGAGTATCTGTAGTGGTGTTAAATCTGCTAATTTTTTTTTTTTAACAACAGAAAGGGGATATTTATTTTCGGATGTTCAAAAATGGAATAAGGGATACTCATTTTGGGATGGATTGGATTTCTTTTTTAAAATTATACAAGTGGCATAAAACTTGTTTTGTTTACTAAGAATGTTTAGAAAAATGCTAACATATCGCTTATCTATTGATTGTATATTCTCTCTGCCAAATTAGTGTTTATTTTTAAAGAAAATTGATTCCAGATCATTTTGGTAGCATATATTCCTGATCCGTTTGGATACAAAGAATTGGAATTGAATTAGAATCACAATTTTAAAGAATTGAATTTCAACATATTCGAATTCTATAAAGCTTCAATTCTATTGTTTGGCTATTTTGTAGAATTCAATTAGAATTGATTTATAATTCAAATTCTATTGTTTGGATACACAACTAGTTTCATGAAAATGGATTTGTCATTTTAATATATGTTTGAGCATTGCTATTAACACCACCCAATCCTCTTAATACACCCCCCCCAATTTAATTACAAAAATGCCATTATATTATTAGACATAAATACCCTTCTTTTACTAAATACACCACCCTAAATATTAAAACACCACCCAAACCTCTAAATACACCACCAAAACACCACCACCTAAACTTCTAAATACACCACCAACCAATTCATCAATACACCCCCCACCATAACAAGCGGCTATAACGTATTATAGGCTGAGAACTCAAACTTCAAACCCAGGAAAGAGATCAAGCCAAACACTCTAAAAAACTCAAGAACTTCAAACCCAGTTTATCATCCAAAGTCAAACTCACAACATCCATACTTCCAAACTCAACTACAACTTCAACTTCAACTTCAACTTACCATCTCATATCAAACTCTCATTACCCACGAACGACGTAAAGCAAGCACATTGCAACAAAAATCAGACATGGATACTAAAGAAGTAAAGCAGACCATTGATGTAAGTATTCTCTACCGTTATCAAGTTTTCAATCCATTTTTTTTTAAATTTCGGACATACTGGGACGTCGTTTGTGTTCGGGACTGGTCTATGGAACACCACAGTGGTGTTCGGTGACCACCTACCGAACATACTTGGTATGTTCCATCGCATCGCCCGAACACCACTGTGATGTTCCTGAGTTAATCCCGAACACCACAGTGATGTTCGTTAGGTGGTTCCCGAACACCTCTATGGTGTTCTACAGTTTGTCCCGAATACCACCCAGTTGTTCCAGCATCTGTCCCGAACACCACTATGGTGTTCCTTAATTCCTTACCGAATAGAAACTTTTCAGGTTATGTTTTGTTGAAATTTTTGTTTTGTTGTAAACAGGATTCAAACACGTTGTCTACTGAGGGTAGTGTTGCGCCGGTTGTTAAGGAGATTGAACCGGTTCAAGATATCGTTATGGATTACACCAATGTTTTCACGACGTATGAAATGTTTACATCTCGTGATGCATTGTTTGATTGGGTGCGTGTGACGGAAAGGAACACGGGATGGTGATTGTAATTATCGATCCGATAGTGGGTCGTGTAAAAAAGAGCTCGGTTAGTTTTGGCATGTGAACGTAGTGGGAATTACCGGGAATTCAAGAAGCCTGGAAAGTTCTCTGAAGTAAATAACGAAGAAGCTACCATGGAAAAGGACGTTGTGAGCAAATCAAAGAGGAAAAGAGAAACTGGAACGAAGAAGTGTGGTTGTCCATTTCGGTTGAGGGTAGACAAATATCACCGATGGACCTTGGGCATTGGATGTTCAATGTGGTGTCCACAATCATCCAACCTGCACTATTTGGAGGGCCACTCATATGTTGGTCGATTATCGCCAAGGAGAAAGACTTTGTCATTAATTTGTCTCACACAAATAGTAAACCCAAGGACATTTTGTTTGGGTTAAAAGAAAATTTTGTAGATAATAAGTCCACAATAAGGACTATCTACAATGCTCGGTTGCAAAATAGAGTTGTAGAGCGTCGGGTCGATCTCAAATGCAGCACTTATGTTCAAGTTGAATGAGCATGGATATTTATATCATCACATTCGTGAGAAGACCGACGTTGTCAAGAATATTTTCTTCGCTCACCCAAAGAGCGTTGATTTATTGCGATGTTTTCCGAGAGTCCTATTTATGGATTGTACATACAAGACAAACAGTACAAGTTACCTTTGTTGGAAATTGTTGGTGTCACCTCGACGCAAATGACATTTCATATTGCCGCCGCGTATTTGGAGTTCGAGCGGGAAGAGAACTATACGTGGCGCCGACAGCCTTAAAAGGATTGATGGACCAATTCTCTACCCCACGTGATTGTTACGGACGAGAACTTGGTCTAATGAATGCAATTCGAAAAACATTTCCCGACTCGAGACATTTCCTTTGTCGGTGGCACATTAACAAGAATATTTTGGCAAATTGCAAAAAATTATTCCGTGTGAAGGATAAATGGGATTGTTTTTCTATGCATTGGAATACGTTGGTTCTCGCAGATCGCGGCAAATTATGATGCCTTGCTACAAAGACTCCAATCGGACTTCAAAGATTATCCACTAGCCGTTAAATATGTCATGGAGCAATGGTTGATGCCATACAAGGAAAGATTTGTGTCTTTGTGGACGGACACAGTCATGCATTTTGACAATACCACAACAAATAGGTATCTATCATTTTAATATCGGTGTATGTTTTATTGTTTTATATATTGTGTTAGATATATACTTAATAAGGTTGTAACTTGTATTTCAGGGTGGAGAGTCAACATGCATTGTTGAAAAGACAGCTTGGCTCGAGCCAGGGTAACTTTGAGACGTGTTGGCGACAGATTCACACCCTCATTGAGACTTCACACACAAAGAATCAAACAGTCTTTTGAGAAGAGCAAAATGTTGTCCAAAGATAAATACAAATCAATTGTATTTAGAGAGCTGCGAGGATGGTTTCGATGCATGGATTGAACTTGATCTATGATGAATTGAGCGCTATTGGTGAACATGGTGTAGACCCTCTGTGTGGGTGTATACCGAGAAAGAGATGCGGGCTGCCTTGTGGTCATGAGATTGACGAATATAAGAGATCGGACATGCCAATTCCACTTGATAAGGTTGACGCCTTTTGGAGAAAATTAGATATCATACCTCCAAAGGTAGAAGATCCTGGAATTGTCGAAGAAATGGGCAGCCGATTTAAACAAGAAATTGTTGAGCTATCGTCCAAGTGGAAACAAGCACCTGAGACCGAGAGGTTGTTAATCTTAAAGAGATTGACTGAAATAAATCAACCTCCAACGACATCACTTACTCATCCCGTTGAAAAACCGAAAGTGTTGACTCGTGGTCGTCCTAAGTCTGTAAAGACTAAAAAAGACAAGTCAACCAAACGGGATCCGAGTAAGTTTGAGTATGTCCAGTCCATAGAAGATAGCTGTTCACCATGCGAAGAGATTGCATACGAGGTTGGTCCGTCCATTAAACAACCTCTTACCCTCAGTTCGACACCGGCACTTAAGCCAAAGAAGAAACAGGTATTTTTTTTTATCCTTTTTAAGATAGAAAAACTGGTTATACGCTAACGAAATATTTATGGATTGATACATCTTTTTTCAATAGGTTGTCCGGCAAAGGACTCGAATCGCGACTACGAGTGGTTTTATCCAACAACTACCATCCCATTTGCACAATTGGATTGTAGAGACAAAAAATGTTAAAAGTGATGGTCATTGTGGATTCCGTGCCGTAGCAGACCAACTTGGCCGCACAGAGGAATCGTGGGGTAGGATTAGAGGAGAACTTCATCACGAGTTGACTACCAACCAAGAGTTATACAACAATGTGTTCATTGAACATGGTCGCGTTGAAGAAGTGTTGCAGATTCTAAACTACTACAAGGAGCCAGCACCTAAGGAACACTGGTTTTGTTTGCCAGAAATGGGTCATTTGGTCGCATCGGCTTTCAATGTTGCGCTCGTGTGTTTGGATTTACAAATTCCGATGATGTATTTGCCCTTAAGAACCCCAATCCCAAGTGATCCACAGATGATATGTATTGGATTTGTGAATAATGATCATTCAGGTACACACCATATCAAGGATATTATCTGATGTTATTTATGTTATATATATCCATGATATTGATATGTAGTATATTTTGTAGGTGTTCTTGCGCGAGGGGAGTCCATTACCACCAATTGCAGATAAATGGAATACATACCGACTTCAATGTGCGGCCGGAAAAATTGGATTGGCGACCGACTTAATTTGTATAGTGACAGTGTGGGAACCCTATCGGTCGAAGCGCTGCGACTATCTCTTTAGATTAGCTTCGTTGTAAATCACTATGTTCATTACTTTTATAAATCAACTTGTATTGTAAATCAATTTGTGAATCAATTTGTGTTGTAAATCAATATTTTGCTTTTATGTCATTTAACTTATAAGTAAATCAATCTTTAATACAAAATGCATACCATCAAAAGAAATAATAGTAACACATGACTACCAATGTGCATAATACAATAACATCGTCTTTAAATACAACAATATCCAAATTGAAATACATAATACAATAGTCAACTTCAACTAACACTTCTCCTCCTACGACTAGACGCAGGTTGCGAAGGTCCTGCCTGATGTGGTCCCTCATCATCTGGACCTCCTAATCCATCATATACTCGTAGGATCACTGACTCAAACTCTTCCCTGGAGATAGATCGGTCTCCGGCTCTCAATCGTTGCACCATCGGTTGCATTAAACCCCGTGCGATCGACAATGTCCCAAGCATCTAGCGGAGCGATATCATTGCGTTCGACGTAGGCGGACCGACGGTCGGGGTCTTGAACGATGGGATGTGAATGTGTGTAATACCATTCAAGATATGAAGGGTCACACTGTCCTGCTGGTCGGGCAGGTCGACCAAGTCTCTCGTCAGATAACACATGACTATCCCATTGTACAAAGTACTTGACAAGTACCCCCATATCGCCGCGCCTTGGGTTTCCTTTCGGGACACCGGAGCAATAGGGACGTATGGAATTGTCGTACATATCCAAACTGTCTCGGACTCGATCGGGATGATATGGCTCCACAATGGTGTTTCCGAGATGCATCCATGGTAATACGAGATCGTGGAACGGAAAATGTTGTCTCACCGTCTCGGTATATGGCTTCCAAATAACTGTACCAATTTTAAAAACAAAAAATTACAACATGTATATTTGACACGAGATTTTCACGTATATAAAAACACATTAATACTCACTTCATTGGGTTTCATGGAGTCAAGAACCTCACGCACCGACATTAATCTTTCGATAGAAGTTCCTTGTCCACCCTTTGGTAGCCACCTTTTGCAAGAGGATTTTCCTCACCATCGCACGTTATGTGGAGGCTTAAACAGGGAATCGTTCATATATCCATGCCTACGTGAAATGCAATAAGAAGACACAATAATCAGTTCATAATCTAATAAATATTTATTTCAACATATTGAAAATAAGTAAAAATATGAACTTCTTACCTCCAACAACGTGGAATATCCAGCCATTTGTTTGGTTGTAATCCTAGACGCTAGCCCTAGCGTCTATACGAGATAAGCAAGAGTGGCAGCTCCCATGCATATGTATGAACACTATCAAGCTCAACCAAGAACTCCGGTAAGAAGTATTAACCCGAGTGCCACTCTTATCGGCAAAAATTGTACAACCTAAGGTGTACAATAAATACGCCCTAGCTGAGAATGCGCGCCTTTCTGGATCATCTGACATAGCATCTTCACTAAACCTCTCCCTAAGCCACTCTAGCCTAACAGATGATCCCCTCGCACCGCGCATTCCTTCTATGGCTTCAGCGTATGAAACTCCCAACCACTCCTCAACATCAAAAGTAGATGCTGGTGTAATACTCCGTCTTGATAAAACTGGAGTCCCTGTGATCGGAAGACCGGAAGGCAAAATACATCATCCAATGTGATTGTCATTTCGCCAAAGGGTAGATGGAAGCTATTGGTCTCGGGGTGCCGGCGTTCCACAAATGCACGACCAATACTTTGTCAACTTCAAAGTAAGAGGTTCGCCTTAATCGAAACAACGTGGACGCTTTGACAACGTCCAACCACAAAGGGTGACATACATCTCTGCGACAACTCCACTGAACTAATTTCTCGGTATGGTTATTGCACTTGAGAAGCTCTCTCTTCCCCGCCATATCAACCGTGCTACGTGCGACTCATACGTAGTCGGTAGAGATGGATTAACAGACCACCAGAAATAGAGTATATGTCTCGTCTGCCAAATCCTCCCTAACATTTTCTTCTCCTACATCTCCAACATTTTCCTCTCTATTATCTCCAAAACCAGCATCTCTTTTAAAACTATAGTCAGTCATGTGTACAGGAGAGTGTTATTGTTCCGGTGAGACGTGTGGGGGATCCTCAGGCGGTTGTTGTTCACGCTGAGCTCTTTCTCTTCTGTTTGAAGCAGTGGGTCTTCTTCTTTCATAGACATTTGCTAATTTACCTGCAATAATCACAATATATATCAGCAGAGATTGAAGAATATAACATGTAGAGGAAATTGGGAAGGTATGAAGGAATACCACACACTGTTCGGGAAGCACCAATAGAACACCTCAGTGGTGTTCGGGCAAGAGTCCAGAACACTATAGTGGTGTTCGGGCTATTAAGTGGAACACTGCTGCAGTGTTCGGGCTATATAGTGGAACACTGATGCACTGTTCGGGCCAACTGAAGGAACACAGGGCGTGTGTTCGGGATTAAATGTGGAACACTCAAAGAATGTTCGGGCTGCCTTATGGAACACCACTGTGGTGTTTGGATTGATCCTAGGAACACTACTGTGGTGTCCGGGAGTTACCCCCCGAACACCACTGCCGTGTTCCGAGGACCAGTCCCGAACACCTCATTTTTGTTCGAAGAACCAGACCCGAATTCCCTTCGATCAGTTATGACTTATAACACAAATTAAAACCCAGCATACAAATTGAAATCATTTGAACTTAAAAAGTAGAAGAATTTCATACCTAGGGCTTTCTTCATTGTTTGAATTTGGTCTTCTTCTACTTCGTGAAATCAAGGTGAAGCTTCTTCTTCTTCTTCTTCTTCTTCTTCTTCTTTCTTCCTGGCTTCCTTCTTCCTTGCACAAAGCTGGGTTGTAAGAGTTTGAAATACAATGGTGTTGTTGGTGTTGTGTTTATTTCTGTTCTGATGTTAACAACGGTGTAGGAAGATCAGTGGTGTTTGAAATTGAAATTGGGTTTGAATTGGGTGGTGTATTGAGTAATAGGGTGGGGTGTGATGATATATGGTGGGTGTATTGGGAAAGAAATAATAAGTTAAGTGAGAGGGGTAAAATAGGAAATGTTGGGTGGTGTATTTAGAAATTTTGTTGGTGTAAAATTAGTGGGGTGGGTGTATTAAGTAAATGGGTGTATTAAGAGGATTGGGTGGTGTTAATAGCAATGCTCTATATGTTTTCATCTATATTCCCTACAAAAGGGCATAAAATACAAGAATGGCGCTATTAGCACCACCTTTTCCTCTTAATACACCCATTTTTTTAATACACCCCCTTCACTAATTTTTCATCTATATTCCCAACTCTCTAAACTCATTATTTCTTTCCCAATACACCCACCTAATATATCACACCAACCCCTATTTCTCAATACACCAACAATTTCAAACTCAACACTTCTGTTCTGCAAACTCCCCAAAAGCAACCCAGTAATTTTGTGTAAGGAAGAAGGAAGCCAGGAAGAAAGAAGAAGAAGAAGAAAAGAAGAAGACGACAAAGAGAAACTTTGATTTCACAATGAAGAAAGCCTTAGGTATGAAATTATTTTATTTTTAAGTTCAAATGGTTTCAATTTGTGCATTGAATATCATTTTATTTGCTGGGTTTTGTTAATTTTTGTTATATTCCCGAACACCGCTTCACTGTTCCACAACAAGTCCCGAACACCACTGTGGTGTTCCATAATCTTTCCCGAACACCACTGCACTGTTCCACAACAAGTCTCGAACACCACTGTGGTGTTCCATAAGCTTTCCGAACACCACTGCACTGTTCCACAACAAGTCCTGAACACCACTGTGGTGTTCCATAAGCTTTCCTGAACACCACTGCAGTGTTCCACAACTTATCCCGAACATCACTGTGGTGTTCTATGAGTCATTCCCGAACAGAATGTGGTATTCCTTCATACCTACTCAAACCCTACAAGTTAGTTTCTTCAATCTCTGCTGATCCATATTATGATTATTGCAGATAAATTAGCAAATGTATATAAAAGAAAAAGACCCACTGCTTCAAACAAAAGAGAAAGAGGTCAGCGTGAACAACAACAGCCTGAGGATCCCCCACGTGTCTCACAGGAACAAGAGCAATCTCCTATACAGATGACTGACTATAATTTTGAAAGAGATGATGGTTTTGGAGAGAATAGAAAGGAAAATGTTGGAGATGTGGGAGAAAATGTTAGAGAGGAAAGAGAAGACGTGACATATACCCTATTTCCCAGTGGTCCTGTTAATCCATCTCTACTGATTACTTATGAGTCGCACGTAGCACGATTGATATGGCAGGGGGAAGAAAGAGAGCTTCTCAAGTGTAACAATCATAGTGAGAAACTAGTTCAGTGGAGTTGTCGCAGAGAAGTATGTGACCCATTGTGGTTAGACGTTGTCAATGCCTCAAAGTTATTTCGATTAAGGCGAACATCGTACTTTGAAGTTGACAAAGTCTTGGTCAGTGCATTTGTGGAACGCTGGCACCCTGAGACCAATAGCTTTCATCTACCCTTTGGCGAAATGACAATCACATTGGATGATGTATTTTACCTTACAGGTCTTCCGATCACAAGGACTCCAATTTTATCGAGATGGAGTTTTACACTAACTTCTACTTATGATGTTGAGCAATGGTTGGGAGTTTCTTACGCTGAAGCGATAGAAGGAATGCGCGGTGCGAGGGGATCTTCTGTGAGGCTAGAGTGGCTTAGGGAGAGGTTTAGTGAAGATGCTATGTCAGATGATCCGGAAAGGCGTGTATTCTCAGCTAGGGCTTATTTATTATACACCTTAGGTTGTATAATTTTTGCTGATAAGAGTGGTACTCGGGTAAATACGTCTTACTTGGAGTTCTTGGTTAATCTTGAGAGGGTTCATACATATGCATGGGGAGCTGCCACTCTAGCTTATCTCTATAGACAGCTAGGGCTAGCGTCTAGACTCACAACCAAACAGATGGCTGGATATTCCACGTTGTTGGAGGTAATAAATTCATATTTTTACTTATTTTCAATATGTTGAAATAAATATTTATTAGATTATGAACTGATTATTGTGTATTCTTATTGCATTTCATGTAGGCATGGATATACGAACGATTCCCAATGTTTAGGCCTTCACATAACGTTCAGTACAATGAAGAAAATCCTCTTGCAAAGAGGTGGCTACCAAAGGCTGGGTAAGGAACATCTATAGAAAGATTAATGGCAGTCCGTGAGGTTCTTGTCTCCATTAAACCCAGTGAAGTGAGTATTAATGTGTTTTTATATATGTTGGTTGACTTGAAAATCTCGTGTCAAATATATATGTTGTAATTTTTTGTTTTTAAAATTGTTACAGATTATTTGGAAGCCCTATACGGAGACAGTGAGACAACTTTTTCGTTCCACCACATTTCGTATTACCATGGATGCATCTCAGCAAACACTGTTGTGGAGCCATATCATCCTGATCGAGTCCTGCGACAGTTTGGATATGTACAGACAATTCCATACGCCCTATTGCTGTCCGGTGTCCCAACATCTATGGGGGTACTTGTCAAGTACTTTGTACAATGGGATAGTCATATGTTATTTGACGAGAGACTTGGTAGACCTGCCCGACCAGCAGGACAGTGTGACCATTCATATCTTGAATGGTATTACACATATTCACATCCCATAGTTCAAGACCCCAACCGTCGGTCCTCCTATGTCAGCAACGCAGCTGATACTTCTCCGCTAGATGCTTGGGACATTGTCAGATCTGCACGGGATTTAATGCAACCGATGGTGCAACTATTGAGATCTGGAGGCCGATCTATCTCCAGAGAAGAGTTTGAGTCAGTGATCCTACGAGCATATGATGCATTAGGTGGTCCAGATGATGAGGGACCACATTAGGCAGGACCTTCGCATGCTGCGTCTAGTCGTAGAAGGAGAAGTGTTAGTTGAAGTTGACAATAGCAATGTATTATATATTTCAATTTAGATATTGTTGTATTTAAATGACGATGTTATGTATTTAAGTGTAAGATGTTATGCATATTGGTAGTACTTAGTACTATTATATCTTTGGATGTTATGCATTTTGTATTAAAGATTGATTTACAACCAAGTTAAATGACATAAAAGCAAAAGATTGATTTACAACACAAGTTGATTTACAAAATAAGCAAAGGATATGCGTCTACAACCAAGTTGATTTATAAAAGTAACCAACAGATTGATTTACAACTCAAGCTAATCTAAATCTATAGTCGCAGCGCTTCGACCAAGTTGACTGGTTCCTACACTTTCACTATACAAATTAAGTTGGTCGCTATACAAATTTTTCCAGCCAGCTACACAGTGAAGTCGATATGTATTCCATTTATTTGCGACGGGTGGTAATGGACTCCCTTCGCGCAAGAACACCTACAAATATACTACATATCAATATCATGGATATATATAACATAAATAACTTAGTACATTATCCTTGATATGGTGTGTACCTGAATATAATGATCATTATTCACAAATCCAATACATATCATCTTCGGATCACTTGGGATTGGGGTTCTTAAGGGTAAATACGTCATCGGAATTTGCAAATCCAAAGACACGAGCGCAACATTGAAAGCCGATGCAACCAAATGACCCATTTCTGGCAAACAAAACCAGTATTCCTTAGGTGCAGGCTCCTTATAGTAGTCTAAAATCTCCAACACTTCTTCAACGCGACCATGTTCAATGAAAACATTTTTGTATAACTCTTGGTTAATTGTCAACTCGTGAAGAAGTGCTCCTCTAATCCTACCCCACGATTCCTCTGTGAAGCCAAGTTGGTCTGCTACGGCACGGAATCCACATTGACCATCACTTTTAACATTTTTAGTCTCTACAATCCAAGTGTGCAAGTGGGATGGAAGTTGTTGGATAATACCACTTATAGTCGCAATTCGAGTCCTTTTTCGGACAACCTATTGAAAAAAGATGTATCAATTCTTTGTTTCGTTAGCGTATAACCATGTTAAATGACTGTTCAATCTATCTTAAAAAAGGATTAAAAAAAAACCTGTTTCTTCTTTGGCTTAGGTGTCGTACTGAGAGTAAGAGGTTGTTTAATCGATGGACCAACCTCGTAGGCAATCTCTTCACATGGACTGGACATACTCAAACTTACTCGGATCACGTTTGGTTGACTTGTCTTTTTTAGCCTTTATGGACTTAGGACGACCACGAGTAAGAATTTTCTGACCCTCGACGGGATGATTAAGTGATGTCGTTGGTGGTTGATTTATTTCGGTCAATCTCTTTAAAATTAACAACCTCTCTGGCCCAGGTCCTTGTTCCCATTTGGATGAAAGCTCAACAATTTCTTGTTTAAATCGACTACCCATTTCTTCGACTATACCAGGATCTTCTACCTTTGGAGGTATGATATCTAACTTTCTCCAAAAGGCGTCAACCATATCAAGTGGAATTGGCATGTCCGATCTCTTATATTCGTCAATCTCATGACCACAAGGCAGCCCGCATCTTTTTCTCAGTATACACCCACACAACAAAGGGTCTACACCATGTTCACCAATAGCGCTCAATTCATCATATATCAAGTTCAATCCATGTATCGACACCATCCCTCGCAGCTCTCTAAATACAATTGATTTGTATTTATGCTGGACAACATTTTTGCTCTTCTCAAATGACTGTTCGATTGCTATGTGTGAAGTCTCAATGAGGGTGTGAATCTGTCGCCAACACGTCTCAAAGTTACCCTGACTCGAGCCAAGCAGTCTTTTCAACAATGCATGTTGACTCTCCACCCTGAAATACAAGTTACAACCTTATTAAGAATATATCTAACAAAATATATAAAACAATAAAATAAACACCGATATTAAAATGATAGATACCTATTTGTTGTGGTATTGTCGAAATGCATGACTGTATCAGTCCATAAAGCCACAAATCTTTCCTTGTATGGCATCAACCATTGCTCCATGACATATTTAACGGCAAGTGGATATTCTTTGAAGTCTGACTGGAGTCTTTGTAGCAAGTCATTATAATTTGACTCAGTATCTGCGAGAACCGACGTATTCCAATTCATAGAAAAACAATCCCATTTATCTTTCACATGGAACAATTTCTTGCAATTTGCCAAAATATTCTTGTTAATATGCCACCGACAAAGGAAATGTCTCGAGTCGGGAAAAGTTTTTTGAATTGCATTCATTAAACCAAGTTCTCTATCAGTAACAATCATGTAGGGTAGAGAGAATTGGTCCATCAATCCTTTTAAGACTGTCAACGCCCACATATAGTTCTCTTCCAGCTCGAACTCCAAATACGCGGCTGCAATATGAAATGTCATTTGTGTCAACGTCACACCAACAATTTTCAACAAAGGTAACTTATACATGTTTGTCTTGTATGTACAATCCATAAAGAGGACTCTCGAAAAACATCACAATAACTCTACGCTCGTTGGGTGAGCGAAGAAAATATTCTTGACAACTCCGGTCTTCTCACAGCGAATGTGATGATATAAATATTCATGCTCATTCAACTTGAACATAAGCTGCTACATTTGAGATCGACCCTTACGCTCTACAACTCTATTTTGCAAACGAGCATTGTAGATAGTCCTTATTGTGGACTTATTATCTACAAAATTTTTCTTTAACCCAAACAAAATGTCCTTGGGTTTACTATTTGTGTGAGACAAATTAATGACATAGTCCTTCTCCTTGGGTGATAATCGACCAACATATGAGTGGCCCTCCAAATAGTCTGCAGTTGGATGATTGTGGACACCACATTGAACATCCAATGCCCAAGGTCCATCAGCTGATACTTGTCTACCCCTCAAACGAAATGGACAACCACACTTCTTCGTTCCAGTTTCTCTTTTCCTCTTTTGTTTCCTCACAACGTCCTTTTCAGTAGTAGCCTCTTCGTTATTTACTCCAGACAACTTTCCATCCTTTTTGAATTCACGGTAATTCCCACAACGTTCACACGCCAGAACTAACCGAGCTCTTTTCTTACACGACCCACTATTTGATCTGATAATTACTATCACCATTCCATGTTCCTTTCTCGTAACACGCACCCAATCAAACAATGCATCACGAGATATAAACATTTCATACGTCGTGAACACATTTGTGTAATCCATAATGATATCTTGAACGGGTTCAATCTCGTTAATAACCGGAGCAACACTACCCTCGGTAGACAACGTGTTTGAATCCTGTTTACAACAAAAGAATAAATTTCAACAAAAAATATCTTAAAAAGTTTCTGTTCTGTAAGAGGATATGGAACACCATAGTGGTATTTGGGGACAAATGATGGAACAACACAGTGTTGTTCGGGAAGAACTATAGAACATAACAGGAATATTCGGGAAATACCTACGGAACACCACAGGGGTGTTCGAGAATCACTGATAGAACATAATAGGTTTGTTCAGGAACCACTTAAGGAACACCACAAGGGTGTTCGGGAACAACTGATGGAACATCCCGGTATGTTCCGCAGGTGGTCACCGAACACCATTGTGGTGTTCCATAGACCAGTCCCGAACCAATACCGTCTCCAGCATGTACAAAATTTCATGAAAAAATTGAATTGAAAACTTGAGAACAGGTTGAGATACTTACATTCGTGGCTTGCTTCACTTCTTTAGTATCCATGCTTGATTTTTGTTATAATGTGGTTGTTTATATCGTTCGTGGGTGATGAGTTTGATATGAGTTGGTAAGTTGGAGAAATAAAAGAGTTTGGAAGTTGAGGGTTTGGCTTTGGATGTTTGATAAGAGGAATGCTATGTTGAAGAAGTTGGAGAATTGAAGTGTTTTTGGTCAGCTGGGTTTGAAACAGCGATGTATATATCGGGTTATGGAGGAGGGTGTATTGATAAATTGTTTGGTGGTGTATTTAGAGGTTTAGGTGGTGTTTTAATATAAGGGTTGGTGTATTTAGTAAAGAAAGGATATTTATGTCTAACAATATAATGGCATTTTTGTAATTTAATTTGAGGGGTGTATTAATAGGAAAAGGTGGTGTTAATAGTAAACCCCAAAATACAAGTACAACACAAACTATGTTTCAAATAATGAAAATTGATCACAACCAAACAAGTTTTAATTACAATGAAAAATCAAAAAATCAACACAGTTTAATACTAAACTATCCTCAGAACAACTAAAGTTAATACAATTCTGCTTCTGCTGCTATAGTTTGCGCACCCTCACCATTAAGCACGGTCTTGCGCAACACAATTATTGACCCTCACCATTAGCACGGTAAGGATGAACCTAAACAAGAACAAAAACAATAAAAAAAATAATAAGGAGAGTCATAATTGTCTAACTAAGAAATATTATAGTCTACTATTAGTCAAAGATAATTATCTGAACTCAAAAGAATTGCGACTCATTAACCTTATTGAAAATAAAATAAAATAAAATAAAATATAGAACCTTACATAAATGCGGCTTCTCGTAAAAGACATATGGGGAAGGAGCACTGATCACCTGCAAAATACCAATGACATAATTAGTAGATCAAATAATGAATTAATTAGAAAAAGAGGTTATCTGGAGGTTCAGATAACGCATTGCAGTATTTACAAAGTAGAATACGAAAACCCAACAGAACTTTGGGCCTTCAAATCAGAAATAAGAAATCCCTTTGAACACCACATCTCAGTATACTCCATCAAACAAAAAGCCCCCCTCCCCACAGTCATTCACTTCCATTGAATATTAAGGAAAATAGTAACAACTAAGTGATGAACATAATGGTTTATTGCTCAAAAACATGTATTGATCTCTTAAGACAGGTTAAGAGTATGATGCTCATTGAATATAGCTTTTGTTTATTTGACAAAAATGGGTAAATTACCGTTTAAGATGAAAATGATACGAGGAATGATCCTTTTCTTAACCATCCATCCCAAAGCTTTGGTGCATTCTCACCATTTACAACCTTAGATTATTTAACAGTCAATGTCCCATAGCTTACTTTATAAACAATGTAACCTTGCTTATGTGCATCAGTAAGTAACTCATATGCCTCACTAAGCTTTGTCTCTTCAAACTAACTAAGGAAAACGATATTAAGGGTTACAGTATCCATCTTCAAGCATTTCCCACTCATTCACTCGGCATTTTTAACACTTTACTTCAATTATGAGCTTTGCATTATCAATGTACTATAAGTAACACAATCTGGGAAACTCCACTTGCTTCCACACTTCATACAGTATCGCTAATTTCCTTCATCTTTCCTTCCCTTCAATACCAGTATACCACTTAGAGTCTGTTTGGTGCAGTGTTTACAAAACGCAGTATTTTAAAAACGTAGGTCTTTTCTTATAAATGCGTTTGGGATATCACTTCAATACGCATCTTTTTCCTAGCTGCATTTTAAAACTTGCGTTTTGGGAACAAGTTGGGAATTTCAGCGTTTTAAAACGCAGCTGCGTTTTGAAAACGCTGCTTTTTCTGCCGTAACACAATTTTTGCAAATAAGCTGCATTTTGACCAAAACGCACGACCAAACGTGCTCTTAATCGTATATTATGAGGGACTATATTATGAGGGACCAGATTCCTCATTAATATCCTAGAGAGCAGCCTAAATGCCTTCAAACTATTTTTCCACTCAAGACAACCATTGATCAGTATATTATAAGTGACCATATCCAGCAACAATTTCAAACTCTCGATCTCATCTTGAAGCGTGATAGCCTCCTCGATCCTCCCCACATTGCAAAACCAACGTATTACGAGTCTAAACATCAGACAAGTAATTACAAATTACTGTGTGCCATCAACAGAATAATATTCACAGCTTCCTTCAACCACCCCATTTTACAGTATCCACAAACTAAAATATTACTCCCTCTGTCCAAAAAGGATAGTCGGACGTTTTATATTGGTTTGTCCCAAAAAAATAGTCTCGTTTCTAAAGGAGTATACTACAATTGTATGCAATTTAAGGAGGTAAAAACAAAGATCTTACAAACTTTTACTTGTCAAATGACAATATTTTTTTGGGACGGCCATAGTATATCTACTCATATACAACAACAATAGTTTACTTTTCACATCCATCAGTAAATCCCTAAACTAATTCAACTTCCATTTTTAAACAGTTCATTCAATATAGGTATTATACTATATTATCAAGTAGACAATTAAACTAAAATTATTGGAAAACTTAATCAAACAAACCTGATTTCTAATTGAAATAAACCTGAATAATTATTCAAGTGTAGAACAATAATCAATTTATCCTAGAGATATTTTATAATCAAACAAACCCGATTTCTAATTGAAATAAAGCTTGAAAAGCACAAATATGACTCTAATAATCATATTCAACTAATGGAGAAATCATATCTTATTAGAAGCCAAATCGAGAGATTGAGAGAGATCTCACACTGTTGGTGAAAACCCTAATCGCATTTCATCCTTAATCACAGTTAGTTTGTCTACCAAGAGATCGAGATAGAGGGGGAGGGGGGTAGAGATCACAGGGGCTCTAATCCAAGGCAAGTAGGTACGAAGATGAAGAAGAGAAGACTGTAGACTGACGATGACCTCTGAGGAGAAGACTGTAGACTGACGATGAAGACGACGCGATAAAAAAATTCGTGATGCCTTCAAATTTTAGAATTGATTTTGTAATTATTTAATTCTTGTATAGAATTGGTTTTATGGAATTGGCTTGACAGAATTATAATTCAATTCTAATTCTGCTCCTCATTTTAGCATCCAAACATCAGAATTATAATTTATACTCCAGTTCCATTTCCATGTTATTGAATTGGTGTAGCCAAACAGACCTTAGTGTCATACCCCAATTCAAGCTTCTAAACAGAGCCTAAATCCGGGCATGAATCCGCTATACTTAATCAAAATAATCACATGTTTAACACAATCTCACAATTAACACCGAGACATGGCAACATGCCATTCAAATTCATAAATTAAAGAGGATACAACTGCGTTTACAAAATTCACTCAACTTACATACAAACCAAATTAAAAGGCATCCAACCCTTATATACAATGCTAATGATACATAAATAGTACAATAAAACCACTATCATGTCATATGTACAAATCAAAGCCAACCCAAAATAAAGTCAACCATGAACCACAAGTCGTACAACCTCACGGGTGGGACTCCTTTTCACCTCGCTTTAATCTAAGGAAAACATTAGTGAAGGGTGAGTCACCTATGACTCAGTAAGATTCCACTACACTTATGCATATCATGCATGTATGCAGTAGTAATAGGATGCTAACACATAGCAACACATAATCATCATAACTGATAACCAACCAAGTCTCATTACCAGCGCAAGAAGGCTCACGACTACCAACTGTCCCATAACAGTTGGAAGTAATGACCAACCTACAAAGTAATGAGCTAAACAACATTTCATATCACGTATTAAACAAGTAGTAACATCATGGGATCACGTATATCAGGATATAAAAGTCGAGGTACACCTCCGACTAACCAGCTCCCCTTATAACACCATTCGATTTTAAAGTTCATATCAGATCACTTTGGGTTATATATTTCGTATTTCGTATATTTTGCAAAATAAGTCAACATGCCCCAAGTCCTTACAACCTTGGCAACCATGCGACAACACCACTCTTATCCAATAATCTACATGGTGTAAAAACCCTATTTTGGCCGAAATAGGGAGGCAGGTCGGATTAAGGTTCCCACAACCCGACTATCACTGCACTCCATCCCATGATAGTCGGTAGTCAACCAAAACCCCCTGAAAGTTATTATTTACATGTGCACATTCATTGACCCATTCGGTATTCACATATCATTCCGTGTTCGTTTACGATTTCAAGTATTTTCATAATTCTTCGAGGACCAATTCGGGTTATATTTTCATGTATTAACATAATGAAAAAGTTACCTATATCAACCAACTCAATACCAAGTCACAACATCATTTTCGCAGCCATGTTATACACTTTATTTAGGCTAATTTCTTGTCGGTTTCACCAATTCAAGTATGTAATCAATTTATAACGTATTCAAGACACATATAACAACCAACACACCTTGTAAACATATACCCATAATCATTTCAACATATTAAAGCACTTAACATGGCTATAAATCACAAGTTCACCATAACAACATCACAACAATCGAATATAACCAAAATTAACCGATTAAACTAAGAACATGAACAAGATAGAGTGCCCTTACCCAAATAGAGAGCTAGGTCACCGATTATCCCCCGGATTTTAGTGCATAGACCAGCCAAGAACTCACTTAAACCACCCCTTTGTTGCTACCTTTGTGTAAGAATAAGAAACCCTAGGTTAATTTGGTGAATTATGGAGAATTTTTGAGAGAGAATTGAGTGTTTTGCTGTGTTCTAAGGCCTGGAATTGTTCTCTCAAGGTTCACCCACGAACTAGGCCAGACAAGGGAGGGTTTAGTAAGAGGTGGCAGCAAGAAACAAGCCAAAAAGTGTGCTGTCAACAATCTGTCTCGAGGCCAGCGCAGTCGCGCCAAGGAAGTAGGCGCGAGCGTGCCTACTGTTCACAGCCCAGTTGATTTTTGTTTTTCGCTCCATTTCCTTGGTTCAATCACTCGGGTACTCCTAGGTTTGATTGTATAACACCTATAACACATCAAAGATTATCCCTAAAGGTTCCATATCATCCTACGATCAAATCAAAGTCACGACAAAGTTTACGAACTTGAAAACAACATCGAAACTTCTTTGTTTTGCAACTTCGAAGCAACACAACAACTTTCACTTTTTCAAGGCTCAGTTTAACATTATGAAACCTATATAACATCAAGTATATCTAGGTTCAAAGTATCATGGCTCATCTCTTTCATTTCGATTCGATTTACACCACGGAACAATGCAAGAAAGTAACATACCAAAACATATAAACATGAGTTTACGACTCATCTATTCATGTTTACGAGCCATGAAATTACAAGTTAAACACATACCACATATAACCATGAGATTAACATGCAAATACTATGCAACAAAATGCTTGAGTATTACACTTAAGGGTCACTTGGATACATCATTTTTGAATTCTATAAATATTCAAATTTCATAGAATTTAAATAGTGTGAAATTTGCTTTCAAAATCATAGCAATTCTATGGCTTGGATAATGTGTGGAATTCAATTGTAATTCTAAATTATGGTTAAAATAAGATTTCAATAAAATGTCAAATATCTAGTCTAGCCTAGTGGTATTGGTGGTTAGTGATTTTAAATGGCAAAGGTACAAACCTTGCTAACAACAAAATTACAAACTTTTTATATTTTAAAAAATAAATAGCATATAGTAGTTGTGGTTAACGATGGTGGTGGATACTGGAGTTGGAAGCGGAGGGGTAGCGGTCGGAATTGGTGGTGTCCGGCAGCGGTGGCGAGTTGGTGGTCGGTGGTGGCTGCTGGATGTGGTGGCCGACAGTAGTGGTCGGTCGCGGTGGTAGGGGTGGCGGTTGGGATTGGTGGCTGCCGGAGGTGGCGGTGGTGGTGGCAGCCAGTGACGGTGGTCGGAAGTTGCGGTCCGTGGCAACGACCGGCAGTGATGGTGGTGGTTATGGTGAAAGAAGGGTGAGTTGTTATTGTGTTAAGTAATAGAGGAAAAAAAGGTAACAAAATTTTGAATTTAAATTATTCAGTTTTTGTATAGAATTAGTTTTATGGAATTGAGGCATTTGTAATTGCAATTCAATTCCAATTCAAAATTTTAATTGTGTTCCCAAATGACGGAATTGGTTTTGGAGACTCCAATTCCAATTCTAAGCAATGGAATTTGGGTATCCAAACGGACCCTTAGAATTCATGCTAGATCATTGCAAATGAACATTAACAAGACAATTAGTTAAGGGAAATTTAATAAAACTTTACAAAAACAAGCACTCTTTTGGACCAATAATTTTTTTAAAAATAGACACCCATTTTAGGGCGACGGAGTATTAATTATCTCCCAAGTTTCTACAAATAAATTGTAATGATGATATGAATATTGTACAAGTTTTTATTTGGAGAAGTTTGCTTAAAGTGAGACAAATGATATTACGAGCTCGAGCTTGTGATATTTCTATAACATTTAGTGTTAGTGTTGTCAGATTGAATTTACTTAGATCTCTACATCGTCAGATCAAATTTGTCCATTTCTAAGTAATGGTAAGCTAAGTACTTCTTATTCTCATTTTCTAGTACTTAGCTTTTACGTTCAATCATTATTCTGTTATCCCTCTCAATTAACTACTTAGTTTTTGAGGGATTTTTTATTGTACCAACACGAGTTTGTTTTGTTCTATCTAGAACATTCATTCTCACAAACACAGGTCTTGTTTGCACACTGATCCTTTAGTGACCACATAGAATCATTAATAAATTAGTGCACTTAAAAATCCAAGTCTGACCAACTTGGTAGTCGACGTAACAGTTTTCAAACTGTGAACCACTTTAAATTATGTGTTTTTATCTTTATCAGTTTGTGTGTTCCTTGACTGATTGACTGAAGTTTAAGTGAGCCTCAGTTTACTTAAGGCTGATCAACCAAAGCTTTGCATAAGACATATATATATTGTTGTTCAAATTTTTTACACATTCTTAGTGATCTAAAGTTGTTTATCCACTATTGACTGATCTCCTCAAGTGATCAGCCAACATATATTTTCTTAAGCATTTTCCGTGCAAGTTTTTACAAAAGATATTAAGAAAATATAAAAAGTTTTATAAGGCTATTCACCCCCTTCTAGCCTTATCAGTCGCCAAGTGGACCTACAATTAGTATTAGAGCTTAACTTTTTCGAAAAAGATATTTTCCAAGTTTAACAACTTGAAAGACTAATCCATGGTGTCTTCCAAAGCTTTTCAAACTCTCAACCTAACTCAAGTCCCCATGTTTGATGAAGATTACTTTGACATTTGGAAAGAAAGAATCACAAAATATATGAACAACATTGCTAAAAGACTGAGGGAATGTGTCATGGGTAGTCCTTTAGATCCTATGAAAGTTAATATACTCGAAATGTAATTGAAAATTTTGATGATGCAGATGATACAGAGAATCCTCAGATTACTACTATTGAAGAGTATGTAATCAAACCACAAGCTGATGATGACAAGGCCACTGATGCTTTGGATGCAAAAGTTGTGCACATTCTTTCGAGTCCCTTAGAGAACGTCTACAAGAAAATTTACAAATGTGTACCTTCACAAGATATTTGGGAGGCCCTTACCCAATACATTGATGGAGATGAGACTACTAAAGACAACGAACTCTATGATTACATTCAAGAGTTTGATTCCTTCTAAAAGTATCCAAAAAAATTGCTAAGGGATGCATATGATTGATTTTGTGAGGTAAGTAATGTTTTTGGTCCTTAGGCAAAGTTTGTAGTATGAAAGATTTAAATATGTGTTTTCTTAGTGGTTTGGGAAGGGGATGACATGTTAAGATCACTGCCATAAAAGAAGCAAGAGATTTGAACAAGACTCGTATGCGAAGTCTTGTAGCAAGTCTCAAAGTCTACGAAAAGGAAGTACTCAAGTCACAAGAACTGGAGAAAAGTTTTAGAGGCATGTCTTTGTTATTTCAAGAGGAAAAAACAAAAATAACGTCAGCTCAGTCAAATGATGACTTTGACGAAGATGAATTTTCTGCATTGGCAAAGTAATTTAATAAATACAAATCTTTGAAGAAATTTTTTCAAAAACCTTCACCCTCCAGATTTCAAAGGACAAGTTTCAAAACCGCTGAAGCCAAAAAGGACAATGAAAACTTTTATGTTTTAAGTGTAGAAAACCTGTTCATTTTGCTTCAGCCTCCCCACAACCAAAAATGAGTATTTCAAAAGTGCCCCTAAAAAGTTTGGAAATCAGAAGGGCTTAGTTGTTGAAGATGAAAAACAACATCTTGCAACTTGGATTGAGATAGATTCAGAAGATAAATCTGCTGATTTTGCACAAGAAGAAAATCTTTGTCTTGTTGCAGAATCAGTTGTCTATGACTCAGAAGATGATATGTCAAGTCCTATATGCTTATGTGACTCTAAAAATGAGTTCTCAAACTCACTTATTGTCAAGAGCTCTAAATTGTCAAAGGTCTCCGAACATAGTCAATTTGTTGTTTGAAAAATGAGAACTGGTCTTTATGGTGAAGGTATTATCAACAGCCAACAGAATCTATTAAGAGAAAATCTGAATAAACTCTTATCTCAAAACCTATTGTTACTTCACCTGAAAAGGAGGAGAAGTTGACTGCTAAGTCAACTAAACTTTTGGAACAGATGCATGAGATGTACTAAAAGTTTGATCTCTCAAGAAAATTCATAATCTCTGTCATTTGATTTCAAGAAACTTTCAATCGAGAACTCTGAGCTACTGAAAACCATTGAGCTTTATTAAGCCTAACAAACTTAAATGCTGAAACTGAAAAGCATCAATGAAAATTACAAAAAACAATCAAAACTTTCATTCGCACAAATCACTGTCCTTGTTGAGAGGAATCTACGATTGACCAATGTCGTAAGTACTTACCCAAGGTCAAAAGCTGATGTTGAAACAATTATTAGCATTCGACCAGATAATGATAATCAACATGGTCTTGGTTACATTCCTTACAACAACAAAACTGAAAAGAATTGTGAAAGTGAAATTAGACAGTCATATGGTGGACCCAAGATTCTACTGAAAAAGGATATACGACCAATTTTTTCAAAAGCACTCATGGTAACATTGCTTATATATATCCAAATAATTAACTAAGAATGGCTGATGTCAATAAAGATAGGCTGGACCATGCTGACCATCAATCGGCGGTTGATCACGCATCACTGAAAAGCAAATGTCTGTTGATAAAGTCACTGAAGGTTTAACCGACAAGCGTCAGTCAACTGACTGTGGTCCAACTAATTTCAAAGGTGCTAACGGAAAGAAAATGGTTAGTAAGTTTGAGCCACTGATCTTTGTTCATGCCAGAACTACTGAGTGGATTCCTTTTGAATCAAAAGGTAAACCAAAAATGACTGAACCAAATGGTTTCTACAAATGTCATACTTGTTTCTGCTTTGGTCATTCAGCTCGTGAATTTTTATTTAGATTTGCTCCAACTAAAAGGGTTAATCTGTCAAATGTCGGGCGGTGTGGCTACCAAAGAAGTCTAAACCTTTGGACCCAAAACAATAAGGGTACCATGCATGATTTACTTATTTAATGTTAGGTATGTTTCATGGCCACTAAGCAAGTAACTAATGTATAGATTCTAGATAGTGGATGCTTAGGGCATATGACTGGACCAGCTGACCTAGTGACTAATATTGTTGAAGATAAAGGTCACTCAATCATCTTTGGTGATAACTCCAAAGGAAAAACCATTGGATATGGATCCATCATTCGAGGCTTAGTCAAGATTGATAAGGTATCTCTAGTAGATGGACTGAAACACAACCTACTCAGTATCTCATAATTTTGTGTCAAAGGTATGACTTGTATTTTTACATCTGTAATACCCTGGTTCCTCCTATGTTTGACTTGTTTACCATATCGTATTGTTATCATACTAAACATATTTGTTAATTTTATTTGAATAGTATGTTGACCTAATTATACATTGATTTCATATGTTTAGTATGCTTGGTTTATGATTTGATTCTTGTAATCATTCATGATTGTAATGCATTTCATTCTTAGCCTTGTTACATGTGTTTTGAATGAGTTTCAAGTGTGCTTTAAACTTGGTTGGAGGTTGGACTCATCTTAGGATCCTTTGGGAACACTTAGGAAACATTTTAGAACACTTTTGGAGTCCCAGGTCGCACCCCATCGCGCATAGGTGCCCCCGGCCCCAGCGAGCAACAATCAGCAATTTTTAAAAAAATTAGACAAAAAATCTGTCCAAGCCATGCCTTAGCGCCCATGGTGCGCGCCCTCGCGCGCGTACAGATAGCAAGTTCGGGAATTTTGTAATTTTGACTTTTAAACCTTGGTTGACTCAACTTAAAATGTCCCTAGACCTTTTGACCAACCTTATACACTCTCTAAACCACATGGAAGACCAAAAACACTCTCATTCTTCATTTCTTTCCTCCATAGAAGTTTGAGAGAAGTAGGTGTAGAGAAAAGGTGCGATTGGTGTGTGTAGTTTATTTTCTCTCAATCCAACCAACCAATCTTTAATCCAAGACCATGCAAGTGTTGGGGCTGACTAGGGGAGCATCTTTGAAGGCTTTGATTATCGTTTTAATGGTTTGATTTCCCATTTCCAGTAAGTTACTAACCTCCCTTTGTATGCTTTAGGATTTGTTGCATGTTAGTTCATAAATACACATGCTAGACTTGTTAAAGATGTGATTTTCATGTCTAATTGCTATGTTGGTATGTGAAGATTATATGTGTGATATTTTCTTGGTTGGATTGCATGTATTATTGTTGGAATATCAACCTTGGAATTGAGTTAAGAAGACAATTTTAAGAATTTATATGGGTGATTTTACATACTCCCTCCGTCCCTTAATTATTGTCTTGTTTGATCAAGCACACGGATTAAGAAAAAACAATTGACTTGATTATTAATATTGGTATAATGTGTAATTTTCTTTAATGCCCATGTGTATGTGGTCCATAATTAAAGTAGGGGAAAAAGTAAGAGTAAAATGGTAAAAGCGATGTCCTAAAAAGGAAAGTATTCAAACAAAACAAGTATTCTGCGACGGACTAAAAAGGAAATGAAGACAATAATTTAGGGACGGAGGGAGTATAACATTTATGCCCAATTTTTATAGAATTGTAGTGTTAAGACTCATAGGAGTCAAACTAGGGAACAATAACATACTTCGAGTAACGTGTTCGAATCCTACCACGTTTAGAACTCGTTTGGTCACGTTTATGAGACCCCGAGTGATTTCGATAAATGTACACCTGTGATACTTAACCTTTAGAGACTTCGATTGTAATCGTAGTGTGGCATCTAACTAATTTAACAAGCCGTATGTCCGAGCTTGTGTAGTTCAGGAAGTTCATTTAATAGAATTATCAACTCACGAGAGTTGCTTACGCGCGTGTACGTTAAAACAAGGGAATGTTAGAGACTAGTACGACAGTCTCGATGTGATAAACAATTGTTTGGTAATCTTGGGTTGGACTATATCCATATGACTTAGGATAAGTGTACTTGAGGGCACTTGCGATTATAAGAATGGTTTTCTTATGCTTCAAGCGTCATTGTGAGTGTAGTAGTTAATTGGCACTCGATGTTCATAGACTAAATAGGCAGTCTTGGTGTGTTTGTGCTTGAGAACTAAGTGAGTAGTCTCAACATAGGATTATGAATAGACTAAATCAGTAGTCTTAAGGTGTGTTTGTTTGGGAATCAAATGTGTATCTCAATGTGTAGATGTTTATAGAGTAAATATGTGGTCTAATTGTTCTTGAGAAGTACTTGCAAACATGTGCTTGTATGACTATGTGATTCAAGACTAAATATGTGGTTTTGACGTGTTGATTGGTTTACTTCACAAAATGTGTTTGGTAATGTATTAAGGTAGGATCATTGACCTCCTAAGGTTCACTACTTTTGAACCTTGTCGTTCTTGATATGTTAAGAGTAAATATCTACTTGTGCATCGTTTGGAAGTCGAGTTAGCATACTTGATTGAGTCGATAATGTGATGACACATAGCCTTCGTGGTAATTGATCGCTATGGTCGTCCTATTGGTACCCTTCCTCCCTACTACTGGCCCTAGTAGGAAGTGGTCCCATTGTTATAAGTAATACGCATAACTACGGAAACCAACAGTTCTTACCTCACTATATAAGTAAATCGGTGAGAGTAACGACAGCATCTTTCCTCACTAGGTAAACCGGTGAAAGTGACGACAATATCTTTTCTCACTATGTAATCAAGTGAGAAGTAACGATGGTATCTTTCCTCGCTAAGTAGAATAGCGAGAGTAACGACAGTGGGTTCAGTATGTTCCGAACACGAGATCCGGTTCGACGACAGTTCGACATGTGTAAGCGACAGCAGCACAGTCACACAGACAACAACCATATCCTTTTTAAAAGTGGTTATTTAAGTGCACTTATGTGATCATCACCGTGCTACGTGGTATATGTGATTTATGTGCCTATGATTATGTGGTACATGTGTACAGTGTTGGTATACTTATAAATGATGCCATGTTATAGTATTATGATTGAGCATTATGCCATGTCATGTAGTTGCATTTAGTAACTTACTGTGTCTTTATGACTCACCCAGTTTGTTATTTATATGTTTCCTTAACAAACCCGCTAAACATAGCCAACTGTAACCAGACGTTAGCTCTTCCCGGTCATACCTCCTCCCTTGACTAATCAATTTGCCAGTTGTACTCTCGACTACACCAAGCGCTCGACGAATAGCTACAGCCAGTGGTAAATCCTCAGGCGTAAATAAGTCTACAGAAGGGATCGCTTGGCGGTCACGTCACTGCAGCGGAACGGGAAAGCCTCATTCGCGCCGGGACTCTACTAAAATAAATCTGTCTCTCCAGTTGCATACTTTATTTGGACCGTTTTTTACTATCTGGGGTACGCCACTACGGCTACGAACGGAGACAAGATCTGCATTTATGGTAACAGTGTGGAAATGAAGAAATACATTTAGCTGGGGCTCGAGTTTCAAAGAGCGACACACAATGACAAAACACACCAAAAGTCTAACCATATGCAGATTCAGATCAATGGGAACAGCCTGAGTCGCTGTTAAAAATTCACAAATAAAGGGATCGAGAGGCAATCTAAGCCCAACATCAAAATGGGCACGATAAAAAACAACGAAGTTATTATTCACTCTCCTTAATTGGCAATCTATTTTTCCCTCTACAACGAAAATTTAAAAGTCGTTTAAGTCAATACTCATGTTGACTGTCCATTAGGAAACATTATTTTGGTGTGATGGTTCCAATCCTACAGGAACGGCGCGTCGAGACGAGCTAGGGACAGCCCGTCGAGAAGAACTAGGGCCAGCAACCTACCTTCTACTAGGGCCTACGGCATGCTCGTCCGCGTCTTCACTCGCCTCATCCCCCTCATATTCACTTTCAGAAGAAATTGTTGTATCCGGGTTTTGATCAGTATTTGGGGCCTTGAAATAATATTGAAGTCTAAGGTAGCCCATAAGTTCATCGAGCGACAAATGTCTAACCTTAGTGCCTAAAATAAAAGTTTGAGGAGCAATATCGGGAACCAAAGTATGAAAAGTGTCTAGGCCCGCTCTTCCCATTATATTCTTAATCTCACCTCGAGAAACGATGCGCCAACCATAAGTATCATCAGAAACTACTAAATAACCACCACTACAAATAACAGCATATTGTACAATTATATGGGTTTGTTTGGTCCTGGCCATAACTAAAGAGAAGCAATGAGAAAAGCTAGCAAAGTACCTCGGAAAAAAGGATGATTCAACGTAGAAGATAGCCAAAAAGTTGGTTCCAAAGAATTACGGCGGAATAAAGAAACTTTAGAGAAAGGCTTGAGGCAAGAACGAACGGTGGCGACAGGCTATACTGGCTCAAGGTAAGAACGACGGCAACGGGCTGTACTGGCTCAAGGCGAGAACAGTGGCAACGTTGTACTGGGGCTCGCTGGAAGCTCTCTCGGGTCTCTCCGTTTCTTGTTTTCTCTCAAATTTGTGTGAACAACTAAGGCGGGGAGTGTACATATTTATAGTCTGAAAGCAGTACTTAACCACACGGAGAGGATAGATATTTTAATCCTGTAAGGAATATGTTTCCCAAAGTGATATGGAAAATCGGTATTTGCAAAACAGCTAGCGTTCAAAGATGAGAAAAATTACTCCCTAATATAGCCTGTCTTATTAGGCTCGCCTTGTACAAGACCGTCCAGCTCACACTCTGCCCAAGGATACAACAAAGCATTGGGTTCATTTGAAAGGAACTAATACACCAGCATTGGAAATTAGAAAAAGTAATAAGTACATTCTTCTAGGGTTGGCAATTCGTGTCATCGTGTCGTGTTCGTGCCGCACTATCATGTTTTCATGTTATCTATCTTATTTGATCATAAATATGACAATAAATGTTATTTAAACTAAATTTATAATTTCGTGCTTTCGTGTTGTGTTTTGTGTCGTGTCGTATCGTATCGTGCCACGTCTTATCGTGTCATTTTTCTCTGTAATTCGTGTTTATAATCATGTCATGCTTGTTCGTGCAATCGTGTCGTGTCAGCCATTGCCACCTCTACATTCTTCATCAAATGGCGGGTTGTAGTTGACAAAGAGTGCCAATGCATTATGAGAATAATGTTTCCAGGAAAGAGATTAAAAAGCTAAAATGTTGGATAAAGTTGATAGCTTGCAGTGACTTATCCATCAATTTCATTTATGATTCCAGTGCAATAAAAGCAAGCCTTACTTAGACAAGCTCACACTAGACATGCCCAAACGGTTTGAACCGGCAGTTTCAAAAATCGTAGGACAACAAACCATAACCGAACCGGCAAATCACGGTTACGGTTCCGGTTCCAAACCTCAATTTTTAATTATTTTTTTAATATTTTATTATCATTTTTTAAAAAAGATTCCATCTTAAAACTTTGTACAAAGTATTTTTTGAATTTTTTAAACTTTGTAAACTTTTCATCTTTGAAATTATAGAGTAAACAAAGTAATTTCAAATTTTAAAATTTAAATTTTGGCGCTTTTTCAGGGTTTGGAACAGGTGGTTCCGGTTCACAGTTTTGAGAAATTAGAAACCGAAACCGAACCGTGTAACCGGCGGTTTCGGTTCCTCGCAGTTCCGATTTATGCGATTTTGTAGGAGGTTCGGTTCCGATTCGAACCGCCGGTTCAAAACCGTTTGTGCATGTCTAGCTCACACTCCAAGTTTTCATTTGCAAGGGCGAGTTGTTTTATGTATTAAAATGTCAAGCTGCTTCTTGAGAATTCAAATGCCGAGATGTTTTGCAAAAATTAAAGGGCGGGCCGCAATGGATTTAATTCAGGGTTTAATAAAAAGCCAAAAGTATACTCTTTGGTCTGAGCACGCTCACACAACAGAGAGTAGGGGGCTATTGAGCTATCCAAAAATAATATCGAGGATAAAAATGACAAATAGCAATACACAGCTTAAAAGATTGTAGACATTGGGCGAGCTGCTTTAGGGTGAGTTACTTTGTGACGGGTTGCATTTGGGCGAGTTGCTTATCGGGCGAGCTCGGTACACTTCATATATTACACGGAACTATCTCCAAATTATCTTCGAGCACATTACAGAATTATTTTCTTGTACACTATGGAACTATCTCCTAACGTACCACGGAACTATCTTCGATTTACCGATAAGTCCAAAACGGATACACTACTATTACTCATAAACTACGGGATTTAATCGTATCAGTAACAACCCAAAATTATCTAGGGCAACGCTACTCTCTTACAAATAATACAATCAGGCATAGTACAAGGTAGGCGCAACTATACATTTATCTCTCAATTAGCATTATTCTCTCTCTAATATACAATGCTAATTCTCACACTGGAGGGACTTTGCAGGGATCCCCTACATAGTAACTCTTTTCTTATTTTCAGGCCAATTACAAGTCATTTCACTGGAGCAATTTCTCATCAAGATCACGGTGCAAAATTCGGCATCATCAACTGCATTTATCTTAATTGCTTATATGTGAATGTGTATTTGACTGTATTTATAAGTTATTCTCCATCACTCCAGTTGAATCTCTATTAAAGCAAGATCATAACTTATTTTAAACACTTTATATACCAATTTGCAAATACAAATTCCGATGTGCAAACTACAAACTAATTATACTCAAACTAAACTGTTTTACTCTCAAACTGTAAATCTTTCAAACAAATAGTTTTCTCAAATGATTTAAGTGTTATTCAGTCATACTCTCTCAAACAAAGGAATATAGATCCTACTTGCAACATTAAACAAGTAAACTCAGCTGTTCTGTAGTTAAACATAAAACAACTAAGTATTAATGTGAGTTACAAAAGCATTATTCTAACAAAGAATTTACGGGACCTCTCAAGTGTCTATTCTAACATTTTCTTATCTTAAGTGAGTGCCAATTTTTATATGATTTTACTAAATTACATTTCGCACCCTTCATAGCGTCCTAGTGTGGACTTGTAACGTTATACGTAAACTCTAAGGACATATATATATATATATATATATATATATATATATATATATATATATATATGCTACTAAAATGACTCAATCGTTAAATTATTAATTAAACAATTAAAAGTAAACACTAATTTTGGGACGAGAGGATAAACAACTTCATACAAAAAGCAATGCTAATTATTTTAACACAAAAAGTTTCATTAAAGAAATCAATTTGAAAACGGATGAAATAACGTTGTACTAATACTCTAATAGTAATAATAAATGTACAAATCCATGAAACAAGGGGTTAATTTCATATATTGATTTTGTTCTCCTAATTGACTTGATTTATAATTTTAGGCCTTTCTTATTTTTGATCCTACCAGCTTTCTTTTTAATTTTTATTTTACTTATTCTTCAATAATTAAAATAAAAAAGAACACACCGAATAAAACCACTAAATCATGAAGCCAAATACACTCTTTATGCACATGAGGATTTGGCTGGCTGGCTGAGGTCATGGGTTCAATCCGAGCAGTTAGGGGCTTGGATTTATGGGGAGGTCATGGGTCAATCCCGGAGTTAGAGGAGTTAGAGGAAGGCTTTCTCCCTGGATTTATCTCCTAGGCGCTTCTGTACGTGCATGTGTGTGTGTGTGTGTGTGTGAGTAGAAAAAAAAAAAAATACACTCTTTATATCAAGAATACTTGAAAATGTTTTTATACTCCATCCGTTCGTAAAATAGTTCATTTTTCCATTTTAAATCGTTCCAAGAAAATATCCACTATGTAGTTTGTATTCTTTTTCTTTTTTTTTTTCTGAAATGTTACCTATACCATTTCGCTAGTTTTTATTCTTTTTTATTTTTTTTTTCTGAAATGTTACCATTACCATTTCGCTGTTGATTTTTACCAAAAAAAAAATTTAATAATAATTTACTGTTGATTTACTTGCCACAATAATTAATGAATCTCACTCTCACTCAAGAATCATTAGAAAATACACAATACTTTTATATTAAAATAAAGTCAATTAATTTTTTTTATGGTCTATATATTAAGAGTCCGTTTGGTCGAGCGTTTTGGCCAAAACGCAGGAATAAAACGCAGCTTATTTGCAAAAAATGTGTTTCAATACTGCGGCAGAAAACGCAGCGTTTTCAAAACGCAGCTGCATTTTAAAACGCTGGAATTCCCAGCTTTTTCCCAAAACGCAGGTTTTAAAACGCTTCTAGGAAAAAAAAGCTGCGTATTGAAGAGATATCCCAAACGTATTTATAAGGAAAGACCTCCGTTTTTAAAACACTGCGTTTTTTAAAACGCTGAGTTTTTAAAACACTGCGTTTTGTAAACGCTGTACCAAACGGGCTCTAAAACTAAAAATTAAGCTTTGAAAAATAGAGCTAAAACATTAAGTCATCACTTTTTGACTAAAAAAATTGACTAATTTTAAGAGATGCATAATTAATTAAGTGATATAATATTACATCATCAAACAATTTTATTTTTAAATTCTCTTAAATTTTTTCTAATTAAGCTCTTAATTAGGTTAACAAGTAGGCCCTTAATTTGTGTAATAAGTCAAATTAGACCTATTTCTGGAATACATTTCTCAAGCAATACAGACAGGAAAAAGAAAAAGAAGTAAAAAAAAGCGCTCTTCATATGATTTACAAAATAAAGTCAGGAACCTCGCAAGTAAAGTTGCTCCATTATAGCATAACGGACATAGTTCGACTCACTAAGATCATCTCCAATGCTCTCATCTAATTTTTCCTATGTAGCATGTTTGAACAAAAAGACATTTTTCATGTGGCAAAAAATTTTAAAAATAAACAATCCTCTTTCTAAATGTATTCCAATGCAAGGCTTCTTTTAAAATATACTTTCAGACGTGACATTGTTTTATAATTATTTATAAAAAATAAAAATTACTCCTATTGTAACTAATTGACGGTAAAAAATAAAACTAAAAACAAAAACGTAAGGTAAATGACGTAGATGAAAAAACATTCTCTACGTGATCCTCTACTAAAATATTTTCCCAACTAAATGCCACAACATCTCCACCTCACCATTAGAGGCTTGCATTGGAAAAAAAATTTAAATATTTCTTTTCTACGTGTCTAGCATTTTTTACTAGATAGATGATTGCATTGGAAAAGCTCTAAGTATGTTGACTTCGAGTTACGGGTTCAAGTACAGAATCGACATGCTGACTTGGACGTCATGATTTACGGGTTCAAGTACAGAATCGACATGCTGACTTGGACGTCATGAACTCAAATTATAGTATCCAGGACTCTGCTTGCTCGAGTAGGAAATTACTAATCGGTCTCTTGACTTGAAGGCCAGGGCTTTAAACTACGGAAACCATCTCCGCTTACTACTTAAAGGAGTAAGACTACGAAATAAACCCTTCCCTGACCTTACCATGACAGGAGCCTTATGCACTTGGCTGTCCATTTGTAAAATCTGCAATATGAGAGACCAAGATGAACGGGAGTTTCTGGCTTTAAAAGGGCCACAAGTCGCCCCAAAGAGATTTTCGGGCTTGATGATGCATTGTAGGGTTCTTACTCTTTGTGACAGCAACCCGTTCAAAACATCCCTCAGTGGCTTCACGATTAGCTGATCGACAAATATTCATTTCAACTAGCCTACCTCTACGAACAGGACTATAAACAATTCTTCCCCAACCACTCCCAACATCAGCACGAGGTGTTTCTTCATCTTCTTCTTCTTCATCATCATCTTCTTCACTCTCATCCTCAGTATCGACGTATCTTCCTGTGATATCAGAATCATACTTAACAATAGCCTCTTCACCTGGAAGTTCTTCAAGTTCGGAACCGAATGGATCCTCTGTCGAGATAATAAATATTCAGAAATTCAATTATTCCAAAAGTAAAGCAAAATGTAAATGTTACTACATGCTTGATACCAATCAAATCAAATGAGCAACCTCAGCCACAATTAAATTGACATTGAACATGCACATGAAACTTACCATAGTCAACAAGATCTTCTGGATTTCTTTTAGCACGCTGCTCTTTCAAAGTTTCAAACTTTATACCATCAAGTGGCCAAGGTTCTCTGTTTGAAATAAATAATACAGAATTTTCGTGAGCAGGCGGCTAAATTTTGAATCACAGTACAACTATAGCCCTTTTCATTATATTGCCGACTTTTTCGAATCATAGAAGTTGCTAAAAGTGAGGAATTTATTATTATTGCCAGTATTATTTTAGATTGTTCAAAATGCATAGCTAAATAAAGCAGCTAGATACTCGCCTTGGTCGTGGTCCTCGCCTTAAAGCAACATAACAAAATTTCTCATCTTCAAAGCCACGTAGAGGCACCCCCTTGGACCGCTGGAAAGCAATACCAAAAAATATGGATACAATACATAAAATCGCTTGTCTGAAAGAAACAAGGTTTTAGAGAGAAAACAGCTTACTACCAATTCACAGCTAAAACTAAGAGGCAAGATCTGGCGAATCAAGAGTGTTTGGTAGTTCTATATTCATCTTGTAAATCTTTAACCCCCCAAAAAACCAACCCCCCTCTTCCCAGTATGATCACTGTCTGAAATCAACATACCAAACCGCATCCATTTTTGGTAGTCATGATATCTGACAAGCAACTCCCAAGGGCGTTTGGATGATTCCAACTTGTTTTGAAATTCTAAGGGATCTGTGCTGCTATCCTTGTTTCCAAGATAGGAAGGGTTACCGAGGTTTCAAATAAATCTGTTGTCTGTATTTTCATGAAGGAAGGGTTAGTGGAGGTGCTTTTTTGTTATGTGGTTGGCCGCAGGCAAATTTGGCTGCCAAAAAAGGCTGGTCATTGTGAGCTCCAGCCAGGTTATTCAAAGGGACAAAACTTCTATACTTAGTCCAGTATAATAAGTATACAAATAGCTAATCATAACAGGACATGTGTACTATTTTCCTGAGAAAATTTATTGCACTTCAATTCTGATTGGAGAAAGTGATGCGCATTTCATGTTGTGATTGGTCATTTGTATACTTTGTACACTAGATCAAGCATATAAGTGTTGCTTTTTTATTCAAAGGGTGCCCCTCTCAATCCTGTTAGTTCAAACCCAAACATGTTTGTTACTTTTGTCCCCACATTTTCCGCTGATTCTAATTTTCAGAGGTTTGAGTGGGGTTTTCAATGGCCCTACGCTTGTAGATCATTGATTATTAATTAAGGAGCAGGTCCATCAGAGGTCAATTGCAAGGGAAGTTGACACTTCGAGTGATATAAGTTAGGCTATAATTTGGGTTGTATTCTGGACTAGGAGGTACAAATTGGGTGTTCTATTTTGAATTTTGTGGTTATTTCAGTACCATGGAAATGATGCAGGACACCTTGAGAAGCATGTGAGTTTTCAACCCTCCAGAGTCAAACATATGTTTTTGCTCATTTGATAAGTCTCCGATATGTTGTCGGGCTACCCATGGTACGTTCCACAAGGTTTCTGCAGTCAATTATTGGATTAAGCGTAGGCACATGGGTGGAGCTGCTGTGGACTGTTTCAAGGCTAACAAGATACCCACAATGCATATGCTCCAAATTGCTCGATACCATGGATAATTGGATGAAACAAATATTATGGTGGGGTATATATATATATATATATATATATATATATATATTCATGGTACGTTCCACAAGGTTTCTGCAGTCAATTATTGGATTAAGCCTAGGCACATGGGTGGAGCTGCTGTGGACTGTTTCAAGGCTAACAAGATACCCACTATGCATATGCTCCAAATTGCTCAATACCATGGATAATTGGATGAAACAAATATTATGGTGGGGCATATATATATATATATATATATATATATATATATATATATATTCTTCATAGAAGTCTACCAACACGGTATAAGTAAAAAACCTTGTATGCGCGCTGTGATGTCGTCCTCTCCAATCGTTGAACAAAATGACAATATTTTTCAGTATTATCCAATGGGCAAGCACCATCATGCGGACACTGAAATAGAAACATTATTATATGAAAAAGGCATTCCGATAATACCATCATGCGGACACTGAAATAGAAACATTATTATATGAAAAGGCATTCCGATAATAGGATAATTTGAAAGAAATGCAATTGATTGAAACAATTTAACTCACTGGAGCAACTACATGTGCACCAATTTTCTCTGTAATCAAATCCTTAGAAGCAACTTTTGATGTGGCCTCTAACTTGCGGCATTTCTAAAAATACACAAGATGAAACTAGGGATTAGCTGGGAGAAAAATGCAAACTAGGGATTAGCTGGGAGCAAAATGCAGCCATTGGGGATAAACAGTGAACTTATGTGAAAATACCTCTCAAACAAATACTTGAACAAGAAATACTCTTACCCTTTTCTCCATCCAAAGAACATGCGATCGTAATTGAGATATAATATTAGCTCCATGTGGTGTTCCAGGTTCTACCAAAACCTGCTCCGGAATTGGAATTCAGGAAATGAATATAATGTCTTATGAAAAATTGTTACATAAATACCAATGCAATTCAAGTGCACAAAATATTTTAGCTCTATTCATAAGATAGATGAGCATGAATATAGTATTCAGTTGTTGAAGAAGCGTAATTGAATTCTTTTTTGTTCTCTATGAATCATAATAAAACAGAATTATAAACTACCAATGTCTATTCCACTAATGTCACAAAGAAAACAATCCCATACTATCATATATAAACAAAGTTCTGCTGATGGATGGGCCATCCTTTCTTGGAGAATGGTATAATCTTCTAATCACAAGAATGCAAGGTCAATCATTACGACACAAACTCAAGACTTCTTGAGCTCTATTCACCCCTCCACCCTCTATTGACAAACACTTGGCAGTGACCTTTTCTCAAACCATGATGATGGTGATGATCATATACATTAGAAAGATGATGGTGATGATGAAATTACATCTATAATGATATCTAAGTAACGGGATGCTATACTATGGGAACCATCAAAAAATTTACCATCATAAGACAAGTGAAGTTTCTGTCAAGATAACTTGTATCAAACCATATAAATACAATTAGAACTTGATAACAGTGTATGAGGTATCCAATTAATGAGCTATAGATAATTCAGTGATTTTTTGGAATGTATAAGCTTTCAATATGTAGATTACAGACCATGTGACAGTATATACTCTTATCATTGACCTTCCCCCGGCCCCTTCTTCTTTTAGAGTCATTCCAATAATCGTTGCCCCAAAATTATAGTTCCGGTAGAAGTTTTGAACCGTAAAATATAATTATGAAATTTCCAGTAAAATGTGAAGCTCAAGCTGCTCCACTCTTTTGTAGTTAGATAGTCAACTAAGAGTTGGATGCAGAGCAAGGTTAATTATTCCCATGTATACAAATCCTATAGACCTTTCTTTCAATATCTTGACCTATTAACACCCAAATAAAAATATCTTGACCCACTATATCATTTTCTAAATGACGCAGGAAAAGATAATGGTTAACCCAAATTCAATCTGCATTTAAAGGGATAAACCCTAGGTTCCTTCTGGATGCGTTTGATCGGGGCCAAAATTGTTTGGCATTACGACAATAAACTTGATGAGCAGATATGGAAAATGATGATGATGAAGTGTAACTCGTACAACTATTTGGGCCGTAACAAAATAAACAATTGGATCGGTTTGCTCTAATACCAAAACTGGTACAGGAGAGATTAACCGGAATTCACTCCGCACCGAATAGGATAAACCCTAGGTTCCTCTGGATGCCTTTGATCGGGACCAATTGTCGCTAAACAAAGAATGTTTATATTAGTAAACAAGGATTCATTCACTCCTCCAAGTCTCAATGCTTGTTTTGAAGAGGATTCAATCACCCAAGATCACACAAAGTGTTTATCGATTAACAGTAATCCAAAACCATTTTATTCATTGATTTACCAGTATTTTACGGTTACAAGAACATTCTAGATAACCTACTTCCCAATAAGAGGATCTACCCTAGATACTAAAATAACTAAAAAGAGAAACATTCTAAAAATAGTACTCGCTCTGTCCCAAATTGAGTGTCCCTTTTCATATTTTGCAAAAGTTAAGAAAGCTGACTTTTAAAAGCCATTTTAGTAGTACATATACATGAATGCCCTTAGTGTTCACTCTATAGTTTGGCTAGTACATTGGGACATGATAGATAGCATTTTGAGACAAAATTTTCAAAAACGGGACACTCAGATAGAGACGGAGGAAGTACCTAATAATTAAGTCTTAAATATAATTCCTAATTACTGAATATCATTATTTTCTTAATTTTCTTTTTGGTGCAAAGAAGATCATTATTGGACTGGCAACTCTATTGGTGCTGAATACACTGCTTGGGCCTCCAAATAATTTGCGGTATAATATTTGGACAGGAGTTGGGCTTGTCCCTGCATCATTAAGTGTCCATTTTTCCCTTTGTCACGGATAAGTAAACAAAAACACCCATGTCCACCATGCACCTCGCCTATGATGGCACGACAGAAAGCTAATTGATATAAATAGAACTAGTTTTGTAAGATTTGTCCCTGACCGTCAGTTTTATACATCTGTATCTAGACAAACAAAATATGAAAATATCGGACAGATGCAACTGAAAGTTTTAGTGAAGACATGTATGCAAGAATTTAATGATTTAAACTGTAAGCTGAGAACTTCTCAAAAAATAAAAATAAAAAAACTGTAAACTGAGAGTAAATATGGCCATTGAGCTATGGGTATCAATACCATGAATCCAGATACTCCCCACATAAGCATGCACATTGTGAAACATGAAACTCATCCATGGGCCTCAAAGTTTACCAGAACATCTCGTGTAAGATCCCAAAGCTGGCGCAAAATAGTAAATCTGTCCTTCAGTGATGCTATCTCTCCAAGTACGTAGGACTACACAGTAGTTAGAAGCAGAAACCTAGTCTTAGCAAATCAACCATAATGTTCTCAGATTTAGAAATATAATAAACTTTCGGATAAAACGCTTTGCCACTATGCTGGAGTAGAGCATAAAACATGGATAGGAAGGAGTAGCATTCGAAGATTAAGCTTACAGCAATGACAAGGTCGTGCTGTCTTTCAGACTTGTTGATTTGCCGAGCTAGTGCTAGAAGGCTATCATAGCTGTGAATAAGTGGCAAATTCTTCTGATCTGCACTGAGAAGATAGAAGTAATAAATTTACTTGAAAACACAACTCTTCTCTGGGTATTTTTTTTTTTTTTTTTTTTTGGAACACGGGAGTGGGTTGGAATTGTGTGAAGCACATGAAATTGACCATTTTTCTCAAAGAATTTTCATTTCTATTTGCCTAAAAACAAATTCAGCCGCCTGCCTCCTCAAATCTCAAATTAGTAACATGACATATCTGACCAAATATGATCAATGGCAATATCAGTAATTTTGTGCTAGATACAAACTTCAAGATGAATGATTGCCTTCTCGGGACCTTTGTATCTACTAAGATTGTCTTAAGGTAAAGACTCAAATTACTCAGATGTTCTAAATAAGCAGCTCAATAGAAGTAGAACTTCATAATCACTATAAGAAGTCTTAATTTCCCTTAGTAAACTATGGCATACATTTATCAACATAAGAAAGAGAATGAACATTTATGTGATGAACTGAAGCTGTGATAGGTATTCCTTATTACGGAGTAAAGTGCTTATTATGTGTTGGTTATGGTTTTAACTATACTTGTGCACTGTCAGCCTCTGTGTTTTCGGGGGAGAAGGGGCACTTCTCAAAGAGATTGGTACTGGATCACAAATTACCTTTTATAAGGCTCTGACCAGCACGTTGCATAGATTGAGATGGCTCTACTAAATTAATTCTCTCCAAAGACCGTGGCCACACCTCGCGCAGTGCCCTGTAAAATTTTGACCAGATACCACCATAAGCAACCAAGAACACTGCCTGAATCCAATAACCAGTAGATAACAGAAGCGAATTAACATATACTCACCACAAAGCAGACCCAGTACCCGCACCAAAATCCAACACCGAAGCTGGCCAAAACCCCGGCAGTCTTCGTTTAACCTAAATAAAAACAAGATAGTAAAACTAATTAAGACAAACTCATACTTCTGATCCCACATTTGTAACCCTAATAAGATACAAACTTTTGTAGAATTGTAAACTCAAGGATGTTAACAATCCCTAACTAGTTCTTTCAATTTTAGGAAATTCCAGATACAAACATGTGTTAGTAAGTACTCCTTTGCTTCCGCTCAAAGAGTCCTACTTTCCATTAGGATGCTACAGTAAAAAAGTCTAGTTTTTTCTAAGAACTTGCGCTTGCAATTCATATGAAGTTCGAACTTTACTCCTCACGCTGTATGATCCAATTAAACAGTGTTTGTTACTCCCTCCATTCCACGTATAGAGTTCACTATTCTATCATGGGATGTTCCATTTAAAGTGTTCATTTTAAAAAATTATGCCTACCATTTCCATAACCTTTCAACATTACCCTTCACATATGATATAAACATTATAGGTACGCTCAAGCATTTTTTTTGTAATTATGACCAACTCCACAAATTACGAATATACCAGCTATTTAGACGTGGACTCTTTGATTTGAACGGAGGGAATATAATGCTTACTTCCAAGGCCAAGTTTTTAAGTCTGGAATGTTTGATTTAAAAACGATAATGTTTGTTATAAAGTTTAGTACATAGCTAATTATGGTAATTCAACAATGAGGTTTACTATTAACACCACCATTTCCTCTTAATACACCCATTTTCTTAATACACCCCCTCCACTAATTTTACACCAACATAATTTCTAAATACACCACCCAACATTTCCTATTTTACCCCTCTCAGTTAACTCATTATTTCTTTCTCAATACACCCACCAAATATCATCACACCCACCCCTATTTCTCAATACACCAACAATTTCAAACTCAAACAATTTCAAACTCAACACCGTTCAATTAACTCCTCCCCAAAAGCAACCCAGCTTTGTGCAAGGAAGAAGGAAGCCAGGAAGAAAGAAGAAGAAGAGAAGAAGAAGACCTTGATTTCACGAAAAAGAAGAAGACCTTGATTTCACAATAAAGAAAGCCCTAGGTATGAAATTCTTCTACTTTTATTGTTCATTCAGATGTCCCGAACACTACTGCAGTGTTCTACAACATAGCCCGAACACCACTGCAGTGTTCTATAATCTTTCCCGAACACCACTGCAGTGTTCTATAATCTCTCCCGAACACCACTGCAGTGTTCTATAAGTATTTCCCGAACAGTATGTGGTATTCCTTCATACCTTCCCAATTTTCTCTACAAGTTAGTTTCTTCAATCTCTGCTGATATATTGTGATTATTGCAGGTAAATTAGCAAATGTCTATGAAAGAAGAAGACCCACTGCTTCAAACAGAAGAGAAAGAGGTCAGCGTGAACAACAACAGCCTGAGGATCCCCCACGCGTCTCACAGGAACAACAACAATCTCCTATACAGATGACTGGCTATAATTTTGAAAGAGATGCTGGTTTTGGAGAGAATAGATAGGAAGATGTTGGAGATGTGGGAGAAGAAAATGTTAGAGAGGAAAGAGAAGACGTGACATATACCCTATTTCCCGGTGGTCCTGTTAATCCATCTCCACTGACTACTTATGAGTCGCACGTAGCACGATTGATATGGCAGGGGGAAGAGAGAGAGCTTCTCAAGTGTAATAATCATACTGAGAAACTAGTTCAGTCGAGTTGTCGCAGAGAAGTATGTCACCCTTTGTGGTTGGACGTTGTCAAAGCGTCCAAGTTGTTTCGATTAAGGCGAACATCGTACTTTGAAGTTGACAAAGTATTGGTCGGTGCATTTGTGGAACGCTGGCACCCTGAGACCAATAGCTTTCATCTACCCTTTGGCGAAATGACAATCACATTAGATGATGTATTTTGCCTTACAGGTCTTCCGATCACAGGGACTCCAGTTTTATCGAGACGGAGTTTTACACCAACCTCTACTTTTGATGTTGAGCAATGTTTGGGAGTTTCTTACGCTGAAGCGATAGAAGGAATGCGCGGTACGAGGGAATCTTCTGTGAGGCTAGAGTGGCTTAGGGAGAGGTTTAGTGAAGATGTTATGTCAGATGATCCGGAAAGGCGTGCATTCTCAGCTAGGGCTTATTTATTATAAGCCTTAGGTTGTACAATTTTTGCTGATAAGAGTGGCACTCAGGTAAATACGTCTTACTTGGAGTTCTCGGTTGATCTTGAGAGTGTTCATACATATGCATGGGAAGCTGCCACTCTTGCTTATCTCTATAGACAGCTAGGGCAAGCGTCTAGACTTACAACCAAACAGATGGCTGGATATTCCACGTTGTTGGAGGTAAGAAATTCATATTTTTACTTATTTTCAATATGTTGAAATAAATATTTATTAGATTATGAACCGATTATTGTATCTTCTTATTGCATTTCACGTAGGCATGGATATACGAACGATTCCCAATGTTTAGGCCTCCACATAACGTTCAGTACAATGAGGAAAATCCTCTTGCAAAGAGGTGGCTACCAAAGGGTGGACAATGAACATCTATAGAAAGATTAATGTCAGTGCGCGAGGTTCTTGACTCCATTAAACCCAGTGAAGTGAGTATTAATGTGTTTTTATATATTCCAGTCCATTGAAGATAGCTCTTCACCATGTGAAGAGATTGCCTACGAGGTTGGTCCATCGATTAAACAACCTCTTACTCTCAGTACGACACCTAAGCCAAAGAAGAAACGGGGGGCGTATGGAATTGTCTGTACATATCCAAACTGTCGCGAGACTCGATCAGGATGATATGGCTCCACAATAGTGTTTGCTGAGATGCATCCATGGTAATACGAAATGTGGTGGAACGGAAAATGTTGTCTCACCGTCTCCGTATATGGCTTCCAAATAACATGTAACAATTTAAAAAACAAAAAATTACAACATGTATATTTGACACGAGATTGTCACGTCAATCAACATATATAAAAACACATTAATACTCACTTCACTGGGTTTAATGGAGTCAAGAACCTCGCGCACTGACATTAATCTTTCTATAGATGTTCCTTGTCCACCCTTTGGTAGCCACCTCTTTGCAAGAGGATTTTCCTCATTGTACTGAACGTTATGTGGAGGCCTAAACATTGGGAATCGTTCGTATATCCATGTCTACGTGAAATGCAATAAGAAAGACACAATAATCGGTTCATAATCTAATAAATATTTATTTCAACATATTGAAAATAAGTAAAAATATAAATTTCTTACCTCCAACAACGTGGAATATCCAGCCATCTGTTTGGTTGTAAGTCTAAACGCTAGCCCTAGCTGTCTATAGAGATAAGCAAGAGTGGCAGCTCCCCATGCATATGTATGGACACTCTCAAGATCAACCGAGAACTCCAAGTAAGACGTATTTACCTAAGTGCCACTCTTATCAGCAAAAATTGTACAACCTAAGGTGTATAATAAATAAGCCCTAGCTGAGAATGCACGCCTTTCCGGATCATCTGACATAGCATCTTCACTAAACCTCTCCCTAAGCCACTCTAGCCTCACAGAAGATCCCCTCGCACCGCGCATTCCTTCTATCGCTTCAGCGTAAGAAACTCCCAACCATTGCTCAACATCAAAAGTAGAGATTGGTGTAAAACTCCGTCTTGATAAAACTGGAGTCTCTGTGATCGGAAGACCTGTAAGGCAAAATACATCATCTAATGTGATTGTCATTTCGCCAAAGGGTAGATGAAAGCTATTGGTCTCAGGGTGCCAGCGTTCCACAAATGCACCGACCAATACTTTGTCAACTTCAAAGTACGATGTTCGCCTTAATCGAAACAACTTGACGCTTGACAACGTCCAACCACAAGGGTGACATACTTCTGCGACAACTCGATCGAACTAGTTTCTCGGATGATTATTACACTTGAGAAGCTTCTCTTCCCCGCCATATCAATCGTGCTACGTGCGACTCATAAATAGTCTGGAGATGGATTAACAGACCACCGGAAATAGGTATATGTCACGTCTTCTCTTTCCTCTCTAACATTTTCTTCTCCCACATCTCCAACATCTTCCTCTCTATTCTCTCCAAAACCAGCATCTCTTTCAAAATTATAGTCAGTCATCTGTATAGGAGATTGTTGTTGTTCCTGTGAGACGCGTGGGGGATCCTCAGGCTGTTGTTGTTCACGCTGACCTCTTTCTCTTCGTTTGGCGATGGGTCTTCTTCTTTCATAGACATTTGCTAATTTACCTGCAATAATCACAATATATCAGCAGAGATCGAAGAAACTAACTTGTAGAGGAAATTGGGAAGGTATGAAGGAATACCACATACTGTTCGGGAAATACTTATAGAACACTGCAGTGGTGTTCGGGAGAGATTATAGAGCACCAGCCGTGTTCGGAAAGATTATAGAACACCGCAGTGTTCAAGCATGTTGTAGAACACCGCAAAGAGTGTTCGGGACATCTGAATGAACAACACTGAGGTGTTCGGGCTGAGTTGTGGAACACTGCAGTAGTGTTCGTGTAATCTTATGGAACACCACTGTGGTGTTCGGACTGGTTGTAGGAACACTGCAGTGGTGTTCGGGAAACCGTGGTGTTCCTTCAACCAGGCCCGAATACCCCTTCGATCAGTTATGACTTACAACAAAAATTAAGAAAACCCAGCATACAAATTGAAACCATTTGAACTTAAAAGTAGAAGAATTTCATATTTAGGGCTTTCTTTATTGTGAAATCAAGGTCTTCTTCTTCTTCGTAAATTCATTGTGAAATCAAGGTCTTCTTCTTCTTCGTGAAATCAAGGTCTTCTTCTTCTTCTTCTTCCTTCTTTCTTCCTGGCTTCCTTCTTCCTTGCACAAAGCTGGGTTGCTCTTGGGAAGGAGTTAATTGAACGGTGTTGAGTTTGAAATTGTTTGAGTTTGAAATTGTTGGTGTATTGAGAAATAGGGGTAGGTGATGATATTTGGTGGGTGTATTGGAAAAGAAATAATGAGTTAAGTGAGAGAGGTAAAATAGGAAATGTTGAGTGGAGTATTTAGAAATTATGTTGGTGTAAAATTAGTGGAGGGGTGTATTAAGAAAATGGGTATATTAAGAGGAAATGGTGGTGTTAATAGTAAACCTCATTGATAAATATGTTGGTGGTGTATTTAGAGGTTTAGTTGGTGTTTTGGTGGTGTATTTATAGGTTTAAGTGGTGTTTTGGTGGTGTATTTATAGGTTTAGGTGGTGTTTTAATATTTGGTGTGATGTATTTAGTAAAGGAAGGGTATTTATGTCTAACAATATAATAGCATTTTTATAATTTAATTGGGGGTGTATTAATAGAAATTCGTGGTGTTAATAGCAATGCTATTCAAGAATTACCTCACTAAGAACTCTAAAGCAAGCACAGAACACAGCCGGCATTCTGGAAGCAACATAGGCAATCGTCTGTTCATCACTGTACTTGAAACCAATGTCACCATAAGAGCTCTTGATTTTCCATCTCTTCGAGCTTTCCGATTTCAGCGGATCTTCGATAAGCTCTTTCGAGGTTGTTGCCGCCAACCGTAGGTTTACTTCCTTGATTCCGTCGAACGATTGCGACAAGCTCAACACTTTCCGCCTCATGTTCGGCGCTTCTTGGTCTGTAATTCCCCAGAAAAAATATAACATGAAATGAAATATGCTAATTGATATATATATATATATATATTAATATATTATGAAGAGAGAGAATCACGGACCTCGGAGGTATTTTTTGATGGCGCGGCGGAGACGGACGGGGACGGTGTAACATCGCTCGGATTGTTTGGCGGCAGTGCGGAGGGTTTCGACGGTGAATTTCGGGACGGTTTCGGAGATCAATGACGCCATTGCCCAGTGAGATTTGGGCTGGAAAATGGTAGGGTTTAACAACTGGCTTGGGGTTACGAAAATTGGAAGAGTAGCCCTATCGCAGACAAAAGCAACGGGCCTTATTCAATGGTTAACTTAAGATTTTTTGGGCTTGAAGACAATGTTTGAAACAACTGTGACTTGATTCTTTACACTTTTACTTTTTCAAAGGGAAAATTATAAAAATGACCAACGTACTATCAGTTAGTAATCGATTTCACTCCGTACTCTCAATATCATAAAATTGACCAGTGTACTAACAATTTGAGTCAAATGTGGTCCCTACCGTTAACTTTTCATCTAATTTTTTAACGGGGCAGTTAATTTAGTTAACGAAGCTATTTTATGAGGGACATTTTTGTTCATTTTCTCCAAAACTCACCGCCCCCAACCACACATACTCTCTCTCTCTTTTAACGGTGACAAAATGGAGACGTTTTCCCCCAAAATGGCGACGTCTTCCCCGAACACCTTGTGGTTTGTGGTTTTGCCGCGACGGAGGTCGTCGTTGTCCAAACAGGGCAGGTCGTCGTGCATTAAGGATATAGTATGGATCATCTCGACGATGCAAGAGGCTGGCATGGCGATGGTCTGGGTGCCGCTGACGAGTTTGCAGGCGGCGATGCAGAGCATGGGGCGGACGCGCTTGCCGCCGGCAAGAGGGAGTAGCGCATGGACTGGTGGATCGTGCGGGGGTGTTTAAGTTGGACGGTGAAGAAGATGATCTGGGTTTGGGTATGGTTTGGGTTTGGGAATTTCTACCATTCATTCACCGATAAGAGAGAGAGAGAGAGAGAGAGAGAGAGAGAGTATGTGTGGTTGGGGGCGGTGAGTTTTGGAGGAAATGGACAAAAATGCCCCTCATAAAATAGCTCTGTTAACCAAATTAACTATCCCGTTAAAAAATTGGATGAAAAGTTAACGGTAGGGACCACATTGGACTCAAATTGTTAGTACACTGGTCAATTTTAGGATATTGGGAGTACGGGGTGAAATCGGTTACTAACTGATAGTACGTTGGTCATTTTTATAATTTTTCCCTTTTTCAAACAAATTCAAATTAATCTCAATGTACAATTATTGAACCGGGATTTGCTATTAGTGATCTGTTTATCAACTACAATATTCCACAGTAAAGTTTGTGAAATATTTAAAACAACAATGTATAGCAGTTGAATTTCAAAGTGTTAATAGTTATTTCTAAAGAACAAGTCAGTTTTAGATGATTTTTAATTGTTGAAACTATAAACGAAAAATCATTTATTATAAAATAAAGAATTTGGGTTACAAAACTCACAAACCAAATTCATTTTGTTATATCCGCAGATCCAATATGCTCAAGCCTGGACTTCGGCCCAAGGGCCCATATTTATGCTTGGCGCCACCCAAAATCAGTGTGCCTACATAATCTCCGTACTTCCATGACCTAGTCAATTACCAGGATGCTATTCATCTAAGTTAGTAAATCACCACTTTAGTGGCCTGGCCAGTTACTCGAGAAAGGAAAGGAGGGGCTTCACTTTTTTTCTATTAGATGCGCTGGCAGGCATACATATGGTGAGCTACAACAATCGTTAAAGAGCCTAACATAGCTAGGTTAAGAGATAATTGAGCATGCCATACCGTAGTTAGGATCTCATATAGGCCTTTATAGCCCTGGCCTGTAAATGGACCTTTATGAGCTTCTAAAATATCTTTTAGGGCATGCCTAGACGCCCTAGAATCTAGGCATAATTACACAGGATCCAGAAAAAAAATTTAATTTTCAAACACAGATAAGCAGCAAAGTAGCAAACTCCAACAGATAAAACATGCATCACTAAATAAAAAGCCCTAATTTCGGATAAAATAAAGAGGGAATAGAATGAGTGTTTGTTACCGAAATCTTCGAAAATTGGGAGATTTTTGAGTGGAGGAACCGAGGAAGAACTGAAGTCTTCTTCCTTGCTGTTGCTGCCGTCTTACTCCTCCTTCGCAGAATCACAGTCGCAGCTGCCTTCGCTCCTTCGAACCGAGGAAGAATTGAAGTCTTCTTCTTTGCTGTTGCTGGTTGCTGCCGTCTTCCTCGGTTCTTCCTCCTTCGTTTCTTGCTGTTGTTTTTTTACATAATATTGCACCCACTCGCATTTATACGGATTTAAGCGCGAGTCGCCGAATCGAATTGAATCGAACTGAATTGGGCAGTTTGATTCGATTTAGGGTTAGAATGGTTCGGTTTAGGTTTGAAAATTTTGTAAGCAGAGCGGTTCGGTTCGATTTGCGATTTTTAGTACCAAACCAAATCGAACCGAACCACCAATATTTAATTTATTTTATTTTATTTATATATATATATTTATATTTTTATATCTATAAATAATTTATATATATATTTTTATATCTAAATATAATATATATATATATATATTTATATACTCCTTTCATCTCGGATAAATGTTCCTAGTGGATAAAACACAGTAATTAAGAAACATAATTAATGATGTGCTGTAAAATGTGTTCTGATAATAATACCCATGAACATTAATTGAGTTCAACTATTTTAAATAATTGGGTTTCCTTGGAATGTGTTATATTAAATGAAGCTTTAAAGGTATATTAGGAAGAATGGTAGAAAATAAGTAGATCAAATGTCTTTAGGAACATTAGTTGAGACATTTCAAAATAGAAAGTGAAAATATTTATCTGGGAAGGAGGGAGTATTTGAGAGGTAAATTTTTTTTTTAAAATAATTAAATCGCGGAATCGAACCGAACCGATCGGTTCAGTTCGGTTTGAAGTTTGCAAGGGTTCGGTTTAGTTTAAAAATTTTGGAACCGTTAGGGGGTGGTTCGGTTTACGATTTTGGCTCAAACCGAACCACTTACACCCCTTCTTATACCAGAGAATCGCTATTCACACCCTAAAATTACTAAGTAAGCCCCCTTCAATTATTACAAAAATGACATTATAAAATTTGATTTATTTGCCCTTATTATTATTAAGTACACCCCCATCTACTTTTATTTGATTCCCGCATTTCTAAATACACCCCCCTTTGATTATATTGATACACCCCCTTCAATACACACATTCAAACACAATACACATATTCTCACCCTTTCTAATTTCCAAACCCCTCACTAAACTCTAAACCTCCAAATTCACCTAACATTGTTGGAAAGCACAACCATGGACCATGAAGAATTGAAGGAAACAAAAATTGTAAGTATTTTCATACCAGAATTGCTTCATTTCCGGCATTTTAAGAAGCACAGACCAATGGACTGCGTTGGTAATGTTCGGTCAGTAATAACCGAACACACTAAAGAATGTCTGGACACTGATGGTCAAACACTATTCAATGTGTACAATCACTGTCACACCTCAACTCAAGCTACTACACATAGTCTAAATTCGGGCATGACTCGACTTAACATAATCAAAATAACCACCTGATAAACAATATATAACAGCGGAAATAAAACATGGCTACAAGCCACTCAACCTCAAAAACTAAAAATATACAACTGAGTTTACACAACTCATCCAACCGATATACAAACCAACATAAAAGGCATCCAGCCTTTATATACAATACAACAGAAACCGTGTTTGAAATCTAGACAATATAACAAGCCACTATCTAACATATACACAATAAAAAGTCTACCCCAAAAGAATCAACCACCTTCTAATCTCGCGACGAGCTGCGCAGCCTCACGCACGTGAACCCTTCGCCTCGCTCCGATCTATGGAAAAATAATAATGAAAGGGTAAGTCACCTATGACCCAGTAAGATTCCACTAAACTTATGCATGTTATGCATGTAAGCAACAGTAATAGGATGCTAACACATAGCAGCATGTAATCAGCATAAGTAATAACCAATTAAGTCACATGTAATCAGCATAATCAATAACTAACTAAGTCTCATTACCAGCGCAAGAAGGATCACGACTGCCAACTGTCCCATACTATTTGGAAATAATGACCAACCTATAAAGTAATGAGCTAATAACATTTCATATCACATATTAAACAAGTAGTAACATCACAAGATCACATGTATCAGAATATAATAGTCGAGGTACACCTCCGACTAACCTGTTCCCCTTATAACACTATTCGGCTTTAAAGCTCATATCAGATCATTGTAACCATATAATTCATATTTCGAATATTTCGCGGAATAAGTCAATATGCCCTAAGTCCCTACAACCTTGACATCCATGTGACAACACCACTCTTGTCCAACAATCTACGTGGTGTACCCTATTTTGGCCGAAAATAGGGAGGCAGGCTGGATTAAGGTCGCCACAACCCGACTATCACTGCACTCCGCCCCATGACAATCAGTAATCAACCAAAACCCCCTGAAAGTTAGTATTCGAATGTGCACAATATGTTAACCAATTTCACGTTCACACTTTATTTCATATTTGTTTACAATTTCGGTATTTCGTTTATCCTCCAAGAATCAATTCGAGTTCTTTATTCACGAATCAACATAATGAACACTTTAACCATCTCAAACTATTCGATATCAAGTCACAAATCCTAAATCACAGCCATGTCAGATACTTTGTTCAAGTCAATTTTTTGCCGGTTTCACAATTCCAAGTATACACATGATTAACAACACTTTCAAGGCTCAAATATCAACTAATACACCTTATAAACACATACCCATAATCAATTTAGCAAATTAAAGTACTTTATTTACATGGCTAAAAATCACAAAATTTTCATAATAACAACTTAGCAATTGATAATAGCCGAAATAAATCAATTAAACTACAACATGGATAAGCAAAAGGTCCCTTACCAAATCAAAGAGCTAAACCACCACTAAACCCTTGGATTTCAGTGCTAAAGTCAACCACAAATTCACTTAAACAAGTCCTTTGTTGCTTCCTTGAAAGAAGAAACAAGAACCCTTGCAAGAACTTTTGAAACCCTAGGTCAATTTGGTGTTTATGGAGAGAATTTTGGGAAGGATTTGAGTGTTTTGTGAGTTTAGAGAGCTGGAAATGGTTCCTCCCTTATTTACCCACGTTAAGACTAGATAAGGGAGTAAAAGCATGAGGTGGAAAGCAAGAAAACTCAAAAACACAAAATCTAGAGCATTTTGTGCGTACGGCGCGCTAGGGCGCGTGAACAGTGCGCGCTGGGGTGCGTACTATTCATCAGCATGTGCAATTTTTATTTTTCGCTCCGTTTTCTTGATTCGATCGCTCGTGCACTCCCAGGTTTGATTGTAAAACACTTATAACACATCAAAGGATGTCTCTAAAGGTTTGATATCATCCTAGGATCAATTTAAAGTCACGACAAAGTTTTCAAAACCGAAAACTCGTTTTGTAACTTCAAATTAACACAACATATTTCACTTTTTCAAGGCTCGATTTAACAACATGAAACCTATATAATAACAAGTATATCTAGGTTCAAAGTATCATAGTTTATCTCTTTCATTTCGGTTCAATTTACGCTACGAAACAATGCAAGAAAGTAACGTACCAAAACATGAAATCATGAGTTTACGACTCATCTAATCTATATCATGAACCACGATAATCAAATTAACAATGCATGCACATGATCATATGATTAACAAGCTAATGATATGCTCGATTATTACAGTCACTACTGACCGAACACATGTTACTGATGACCGAACATGTCTTATGATGTTCTATCATCAGTGGCCGAACACTTCATCTTTGTGTTCTATCATCAGTGGCCGAACACTATTGCTTTGTTTTGTATTGACATATTGTTTTCATCTCGCAATAGATTGTTTGATTGGGTGCGCACTAGGAGAAGGTTGCATGGTATTGTGGTAGTAATCGGCAGGTCGGACAGTGGTGCGGGTAAGAAAAAAGCTCGGATAGTGTTGGTTTATGAGCGTAGTGGGCAATATCGTGAAAAGAAAAAGGTTATGGCAACCTCGAGGAAGTCAATCAGCTAAAAATGTTGAAGAGGTTAATAAGGGTAATAGGAAACGAAAGAGAGAAACTGGAACAAAAAAGTATGAATGCCCTTTTCGTTTGAGGGAAGCAAATATCAGTTGACGAATGGGAATTGGAGGTTCAATGTGGTGTGCACAATCATCCAACTGCGGATTACTTGGAGGGCCACTCGTATGTTGGCCGATTGTTAACGCCTAAGGAGAACTTTGTTGTAGACATGTTGTTAGGAATATACCTGTGAAACAGTTGATATATATTTGCATATTCCAACACAGTGATTTACTTGTTTCCTTTACAACGCGTGTTTCACAAGTGGCTAAAAAGGCTGCGTAATGTTTAGTGTGGCAACTTGCTGAAACATTGCATAAGTCATTAGACTAGGAAGTCTTTGTACATGTCCGAGTCTGTGTCCTTCTAATTGATGATGACTTTTCATATGGATTAGCTCTACCAGCGCCAACAGACATTTCTACCAGCAATGCCTCATTAGCAGACATTCCTACCAGCCATGTATCATCAATAATTTTTACGTCAGCAGTCTTACATCAGCAGATCCCAGAATCAGCCATACTCTTCATCAGACAACTACAAGAATGCTGATAATTGTCAAGAGGAACATCGGTCGATCTCCAAGCTACAATTCAAAATAGATCCGTTACAAGATTTTCCTCACAGCTCAAGATACGTATCGATGTCTGCGCTTTCACTATTATCTAGAAAACATTTCCTCTTCCGTGTTTGGTCCCAGTCTTCAAGGCTACATTCTATAAAAGACCAAACACAGTGCGCTATGACCCAGGCCTATATGTCACGTCTCAATCCACCAGCCTGTCTCTTCGGACAAATCTTCAGACCGATCTTCATAAAGGTTTTTGCCCAACAGTTTCTTCAGTACACTCTGATGTGTTGCTGGAATCAACACCTTCCAACGGACAAAAATCCATCCAAGCTTCAATGACTCTATTTTCTTCTCTACCTATAAAAGAAACCTCTCTTTTCTCATTTCAAAAAAATGAAAGAGCGAAGGTTCAAACAAAAGAACACTTAGAGTGGGAAAAACACAAGTGTAAGAACAAACACTTTGTGGGAGAGAAATTTAAAATTTCTAAGGCAAAGAAGCTCTGTTTAATCAAGAACTCCTTTCTTGATTTGAGTTCTTTCTTCCTTCGAAAGACTCAGTCTCTTCAGCAGCTATATTTCATATCTATAGCTAGAGATTAAACATCCTGCTCGTCGTTGAAGATTGACGAAGCTTGAAGATGTCCGATGAAGAACCAGAGCCTAATAATACATACTGCATTCATATCGGCAGACTTATACTACATTATAAGGGCTGTCGATTGTGCAATGAATTGTCATTACTTTTGGTCGAGTGCTTTGCACTCAATTGTTATACTAGTTATTTAAATAACCCATAATATTATCTTCTCTCAACAAATTTATCGAGTTGATACTACAGGAAGACAACATGATAAATGCTGATTACATCTTCCAATGTATTTTCGATACGTTTGATTTCGCTTTCTTAATCTCTCATTTTTCTTTCCAAGGAGATTGCTAGGTTAGAGAGTCTAGGTTGATGTACTAAGCATGTTTGTCTTTGAGCAAACCTCTGCTGAATTTTAATATAAAAATACATTTACTTACACTAAGCCTTTTTTTATCTTTCCTGTAATATATGTGTTTTCATATATTGTGCAATCTGGTTAAGAAAAGTAATCATCGCATCTAATATAAGATTTAAGTTTGCTTGTTATGATGAATTTGTACCTATTTATTTTCAGCTGCTTTAATCTTCTAAATTATACATTTGTTGCTTATTATTCCGCTGCTTTACTCTTTTAACATCATCAAAGTATAACAATTCTTCCACCGGCAGTCTTTGAAAACTGCTGATTGCACATCAACTGATCTCTCAATATCAGCTATGTTGCTTAAATATGGAAGATGACATATTTAATTAATTATTTCATCCTTGTCTTCCAACATGTTTTATAAATAAGATGAAATTTTTAATAAAGGTCATATAGGCTATTCACCCCCCTCTAGCCTATACTCTAAGCATATCAACATGGACCTAACATTAAGGATGTTTTTTAAAGTAATTTAAGTCTTGTGATTTTATTTTTATTTATCTAGTAATTTTCAAGTATTATGTTGTTTTATGACTGATGGCTGAACATTTTTAGAAATGTTCACAGGTACTGACCGAACATTTCTAATGGCGTTCAACCAGTATCTGCCAAATATTTCTAAAAATGTTCGGCCCGAACATTTTTAGGAATGTTCAGGTATTGAATGTTCAGCCAGTATTGCTGAACATTTTTAAAAATGTTCGGTCTGGCCGAACATTTATAAAAATATTTGGCAGGTACCGACCGAACATTTCTAAAAATGTTCAGCAGACATTGGTTGAACAATGACTTGTGCCCTGTTTTTGCCAAGTGTTCAAGCTAAACATTTTCAACCTATATAACTGATAATACATATTTAACAACTATCAGAATGAAGTTGTTCAACCACACGTCAAATACTAACATAATAATAAAAAAGATACTTTTAACACTCGAGATTTCTCATTCGCTCAGCCTAGGTTGTATTTATTTAATATTTGAATCGACCTCATATTACTTTCTAATTGTTGTACTTATAGCTTGATTTTATTGTTGGGATATGGTACTTTCATTCTTGCATTGCCCTGGAAATTTTAGAGAAAGTGCAATTGGAACCTCTAAACTTGTATAACTTGGCTTGCTTTGATTCCAACTTGATTAGTGAGCTATAATTCGTGGTAAATAAGCACAATGAGACGTAGTAATGATTAGCTAAGGCTAATAAGGGTTAATTGGGTTTAAGATTGAGTTGTTATCGCTAAACACCACACCAATATTTCAAATTTTGCATTCTAGCCCTTAAAGTTCTTAAATCACCCGTTAAGCATCCGATTAAGTTGAGATTATCGTGATTAATTATGATTAATTAAATTTAAGTATGATTAGCTACTCTAATCATGATTAAGGGATACTAAACATATTTAGCTAGACTTAATCCCGTTTAATTAGCTTAATCACATAATTAGTGACCAACCAATCAAATTAGGGCACACAATGTTTGACCATTTCACAACTTGCCACCTCAAGCTTGCTATGGCTGATTAATGACTTAAAATTGCTGGAGAAAAGAGATTATTTCATCCCCATATTCAGTTCTCATCTTTTCCTACAGAGAGAGAAAGAGAGAGGTCATTCTAAAGAGAGAAAGCTAGGGCTTGAAGGGGAAAACTCCATCTTTCGCCTTGGTTGCTTTCATTAAAGTTGTAGAGCTCGACTTGGGGATCAAGAGGACATAAAAATATTGAAGTTTAATCGGTAGAATAGTTTTTCAACTTGGTAAGGGGACATCTTACTTATGTATGTTCATAATTGTGATTGAAATTGGTAATATGAGGTTGATAAATTGAGTTTCATAATATGTGCCAAGTATAAGCATGTTTGTGGTGATAGTTTGTACTCTTTGTGTTGATGTTTTGAGGTTCTATTATGTTGTAACTTCAGTGGTTCATAGCATGCTTGTTGTGTATTGATGTTAGCTTAGTGATTAGAGAGTTATTGGTTGGTTTGGTAAGGTAGACACATAAGTTACAATAGGAGCAGTCCCTGTTTTAGGCTACTGTCTGGAAGGTTCTGTGGAAAATCCGTCCATGAGAATTCTATGAGTCTTGGATATGTTGTACATTCATGTGTTAGGAAATAGTCTGTAAATTTTCATGAGATTTGGAGTTCGGCAAGTACCTCAATTACATTGTGAATAGTCGCTGCGCTGAGTGAACTGTTAGATGGAAATCTGGTTAGTAACTTGAACTTTGAATGGTTGGTACTTGATGGTTATAGGTCCAAATGAAGTGATTCAAAGTGGTAAATTCTATTTTGGAATGTCTAGTTTCTAAATATATATGAATTGTAATATTTGGACTTAGGAAGAATATTTGGTGAATTTAATGGTACAATTGCGAACTAATTGATAAATAATATACTTGGGTTGAATTAGGATGATATTGTGTAGACTCTATTGGGATGATATTGTGTTTAAAATAGTAGTGTGAGATATGCTTTATTTGAACTCCAATAATAAGCTTATGAAGGTGGAATCCAAAGGATTGCTAAGTAAGTGAATAATGTGAGGGTGGTTGTATAAGAAATAGGTTTCGTGAAATAATTGGTGACCAAATGTTACGTAAAGTTTACATATGTAGCTTGAGGTAGACCCTCGGATATGAAGGGGTTCATAAATGAATGATATTAACTTATTACAGATTTGTAATTTAAGAAGGGATATGAGATTGTGAGGTGCTTGACGACTTGTCGAATTCGTCAAATATAAATTCCTAACTCGAACTACCTACAATTGATTTGTAGATAGGGTAAGTAGGGTCGATCCTCCGAGAAACGGTTTTCGAAATTGAATTGATAATTTGTTCAACTACTAAAGCAGTAAAGTAAATTGAATGATTGGTTGTTTGCTTGTACTTTCTTTAAAACCAAGATTGAACAAAACTTAAAGATCGAAAAGTATCAATATTAAAACGGATTCCGGGGATTGGGTTCACAAACATGCTCTAAGTTCAGCAAAAAGGTGATCCTAATATGCTTAGAGTTCGTTCTTGCTTAATTATGATTGGGACGCTTTGGCGGGCGGATTGCAATCAAGTGCTTCTAATCAATCTACTCCCTTGGCCCAGTTGTAGATAAATCAGAAATCTGATAAATTTAAAAGAACTTCAAGAACAACAATTGAAATGAATCTTTTGGCGGAGATTCACTCAAGTTGCTACTACCAAGCACTAGCACAATATAACTTGGAATTAGGCGGTTCCACAATTATATAAACTTGTAATCATTCAAGAATAACAAAGAAATTCATCCAAGATATTCAAGAACACATTCCAATTCTGCTTGGTAATTCTAAGCATATCAAGATACTAAAAGTTACAAAATGAACTTAGAAAACATGAAAGTTACCTCCAATCCCAAGAATCAAAAAGCTTAGCTACTCATTACAAGGATGAAGATGCAGAGAAAAGTGGTGTTTTTCTTTGTTTTTCGGACTACTTTCTCCAAAAACCCTAAAGAGAATATATACAAACTGAAAAGACCGTCCAAATTCAAAGAAAACTATACATCTTCCAGGCAGAGCACCTGAGCGCATGGAACTGAGCGCCTAGGCACTAAACTTCAGGACATGCTGCTTCTACAGACTCACAAGCGCCTTAGCAGACTGGAACTAAGCGCCTAGGCACTCAGCTCTACTTCAGCAACTTTCAATTATTTGCATTCCAGCTCTTAGAAGACATCGATTTGCACCAAAAGCACTCCATTTCATACTAAAATGCTTGGATGACCTCCAACTCCTACAAAACTCAAATAAGCACTATCAAACTACAAAATACCGAGAACAAGACAAATATTAAGCCATTTAGAGTACCAATGAATGAGTCAAAAACTCATTCATCAGTGCTAAACCTTGAAATTGTATTATTGTGAACTTGTTAGCAAGTTATTGATAGGTGGATGGAATTATGTAATTGAACAAGTCTTAGCTTGTTAAGCAATACTATTTGAGCTAGTATGAGACATTATCTCGTATTGTGAGATCTATCATGTGAATTGAGTTAGTTGTGTGGATACAACTTACTTGAATCTTGCGTATGTACTTGAAACATGGTGTAACAAATTGTGAGTAGTTAATGGCAAGGTTGAGTTTACTTTATAACTCATTAATGTCTCATATGTTACTTTCAATGGTCATGAAATAGTCAAATGTGAATAACAGAAATGACATGGCTAGAACACCCAAGTGGTGATAATGTGAGCAACAACTTGTGAATTTGTATGAGAGCAACATCCAGGGAGTTTAGGGTAACCTCTGACTATGTTACGGGGCGGAGTACAGTGCTAGTCAGCAGCGGTATCCTATTCGGACCTAACCTTCTGTTATTGGCCATAACAGAGGTTTCTTTTTCTACTATCCCTGCGGGAGGTAGTGTAGTTTTCACGCAAGCTCGGGGTTATAGGGACCCGGCCACGTGTTGACTTTGCCAGGGCTATATTTATCATAATTTGTGAAGATGATCGTGATCGTTCAAGCTTTATCAACAATTGAGGGGTAACAAAGATGGAAGCGGATGGTTGAAGATGTATCTCGACCTTGTATCCTTAACATGTTGGCTTTATGCCTTATGTGTAGCATGAGATCTCACTACTCGTGATGGGTCATTTCATTCACTGGTATGGGACAGTGATGGTTATGTGCCGGCTACGTAGTAACGGGACTTGAATGTTTATTATGTTAAAAATATTGTGTGGTTCTCTACATGGTATCATACTTAAACTGTTGCATACATGCATAGCATACGTAAGTATAGTAGAACCTTACTGAGTCATAGGTGACTCACCCTTTTAGTATTATTTTTCCTTAGATTAAAGCGAGGTAAAAAAGAGTTATACAATTGAAGCTGTATGACTGGTGGTTCATTGACAGGTGGTTGACGTTATTTGGGGTTGGCTTTGATTTGTATATATAATAGGATAGTGATTTTATTGTACTGTTTATGTATCATTAGCATTGTATATAAGGGCTGGATGCCTTTTAATTTGAATTGTATGTCAGTTGTGTCCTCTCTAGTTTATGAATTTGAATGGCGTGTTTCCATGTCTCGGTGTTAAGTGTGAGGTTGTATTAAATAGGTGATTATTATGATTATGTATAGTGGATTCATGCCCAGATTTAGGCTCTGTTTAGATGCTTGAGTTGGGGTGTAACAGTTTGGTATCAGAGCAGTAGTTCCTCGGAAAGGAATTGGAGTTAAGGATTGAGAATGTAATGGTATAGTAACATCTTGTTTGATTGTTGTGGTATTTTGGTTAGGTAACAGTGGGTAGATTACCACACTGTAGATTATAGATATGGAAGGGGGACTTGATTTGAATCGTGATGTGCATGATAGAATGTAGAGTAATCATTGTGGTACGCTGTTAGTGGTTACAGCGATTGGTTATTCTTTGATTATGATGTTTAGGGTGTTCACATGGTTGATTATTGTAATACATTACCAAAGTGATATCAGTGATTGAGTAAATTCAGAAGATGTGGTCTTTTGATTTGAACGTGAGTATACTTTATATTATAACGTGGGATATTGGGTAATGGATTACTTCAAATGATTATGATGGTATTCTGGGAATCATTAACTTGATGAAAGGATGGAAAATGGTAGGAAACATAATTTGACTTTCTGTTGAGGATAGCATCAAGTAGTGTATGAGATTAAGGTTTAATTCTGGGTTGAAGACTCTGGTGTGTAATTTGTATTCATGAACAAGCTGATAATTGGTTCATACTTAGTAGCTAATGATTTGAGTTGAGTGAATATCAAGGAATATTGTTTAATTTGGGTGATAAGATCTTGTCCATAGGTGATAATACGAGTAGATGTGGATGTGTGTAAATCGTTAGTACTTCACCTCTCGTTGTTGACACAAGAGTAAGCACACTGTCGATGGCATGATGGAATTGTATTTATAGCATTCATGTTGTATTTTCTTACTTATATACATGTGTAAAGATTGAGACCGATATAAGGGAACAAATTTGCCACATGTCCCTAATGCCCTTACGATGGAAGCTTTTGAAGCCACTTTAGAAGGGCCCCTAGATTGGTTGTTAAGAGGTATTCTTCGAAGAACTAAGTTGGCTAGTGTGTAATTGAGAATTGACTGAACCTATTACCAATCGGGATAAAATATTAAAAAGGAATCACAATTTTTGGAACTAAAACTGTGTTTTCTAAAAACCATATGTTGCATGAACTTGGTTACTATGATATCACATGCATGGATCTTATTACGTGATGATAGATATCTACATGTACAGATTGTGGTTGCATTATTGATATATTCCATTCCCGACACATGCATGAGTTATATGGAAGTGATAGATTGTCTCATGAGGAATCATTCTTTGTGTCACATATAAATGTCGATTCTCTTATGAATTGATGCTGATATTGGTAAATTGTAGACATGGTATGTACTATTCAGATCGCTAGGAAGTTCGTAGCTCATACCCGAGTGCAAGTCCTACAGATAAAGTTGGGCGAGGCTAGGCACCAATTACAATGTAGTCGTGGCACAAATCAAAGAATGTAGGTAATTAGAGAGGAGCTTGTAGCTCACGTAAAAAAAATTGGTGATGACTTTGGAGAATGTTTAGACACGGGTCGAACAGGTTAAGGATGACATAGTGCTAGACTTGAAAGATGCCCCAATTGATAGTGAAGGCACTTATATTAACCCCGTGATTATGGAATCTGATAATGAAGATAACGTGGTGGTAATTCCATCTGATGACGAGGATTAGTGAGGTAGTAGTATAAGTTGTGATCTTGCTTATTTGGATCGTATGTCAGGGGAAACTTGGATACTAGTGTAAGAGAGACTTTGGATGACTGAACATGAGTGTGGATAGATTACCTCTTTTGGTAACACGTAGTGTTGCGTACTGTAAAGGTGACAACCTTTCTTTTGAGAATGTATATATAATATGGATGTGTTGGAGTTTCTATTGCAGTATTAATGGGTTATCGGTATATTAATTGTTAGTTAGTAGTTGACAAATATCGTGATAGCATGAGTAGTTTGGGTATGAATACTTGGGTTGTATAACTCATTATGGATGTGTACTGGACTGTGAGATAGTTGAGAAGATATAATTTTCTTCATCTGGCAGGCATAAATTGATTAATGGTTGGAGTAAATTTTTGTGAGCCTGGACTAAACTATCTTTTGCTGGTTAGAAGATGATTGTAAAAACCTTGAAGGTTGAATATGGAATGCACGTATGAAGCAGGGAATTAGAAATCAGTGGATAACGCCAGGCTAAGTCCAAAATAAGTTATTAAATTGATATAACCCTTGTTAAGGGTTTTGAGCTGATTTGTACAGGTTGTAAATTGAAGTTGATCCTGATAGAGAATAACAATATGCCCTTATAGTTAAACGGCTGATGGCCGGCACAAAGCTCATTGGGTTTCATGGCACTCTTGCTGTCGTCCTAAATCTGAAGGTGGAGTTGGCCTCTCCTCCATCTCTGACTTGATTTCGGCTTTTTCCATCAAGCTTTGGTGGCGTTTTCGCACTCAATAGAGTATTTGGGTGGATTTCTTGCGTACTCATTACTACTTGTCATCATCCAGCTGTGGTCCTCTGTAAAGGTTCTCACGTATGGAATCGTCTTTTATTAGCAAGGCCCTTAGCGAAACCTTATATTCAGTGGATTGTCGGGAAAGGATCTTGTTCCATACGGCATGACAAATGGCTCCCAATTTTTCCCATCTTGGCTGAGGAAAATACTTCCCTTACGACTGTTAGGGATCTTTTTCAGTCCCCGACCACTCTTTATGCCCAAGCTGCCACTGTCCTGATCCGGCGCGCTGCTGATTTCATTCTTGAACATTGTATTTCCCTTGACGACAGCGATGATCTTCCATGCTGGACTGCCTCCACAAGTGGTACATTCTCTCTTAAGTCTGCCGCTGTAAATATTCGGGCAGCAGGCCCTTCCTTTCTTTCTTCAAAATTCATTTGGTCTCGGTTTCTCCCTATGAACATCAGCATATTTATGTGGAGACTCTTCCTCTCTTGCCTCCCGATTGATGAAGCCATCCTTAAGAAAGGCTTCAGCCTTGCTTCTAGATGCAGCTGCTGCCCTCATAACCCTCATGCTGAAACCTTCGTCCATGTTTTCTTGACTAGCGATACCGCTCGATCAGTTTGGCTTTTCTTTCATGAGTTCCTTGGCTTGGCGAGGTGTGAATACTCTATTCAGCAGCTTTGCAATTTGTGGTGGTCATAGGCTGGTTTGGTTCTATTTTCTGTCATTCCCTCCGTGGTACTCTGGCATCTATGGAAATCTAGAAACAAGGCTGTTTTTGAGGGGTCTCATCCTTCCTCTCGGGGGATTATTCTTGCTGCCCAATCTGAGATAAATTGTCTCCTTTCAGCAGCCAGTTTCTCAACGGTAACTGGTCCATGCGTGGCTCCAAGGTTGGGCGTCCTCGGCAAGTTCTTATTCGGGCTGTTTCTTGGCTGAAGCCTCCTATTGGGCTTGTTAAACTTAATACTGATGGTGGTAGTCGAGGTAATCCTGGCATTGGTGGTGGTGGTGGGGTTATCCGTGATTCTGCTGGATTATTTATCTATGGTTTCTCCTCCTTCTATGGGTCCTGCTCCAATTCTATCGCGGAAGTTCGAGCCCTTTTCTAAGGCGTTCTATGGTTGAATTCTAATGGGTTTCACAACTCTATCATTGAATTGGATTCGGCTTTTCTCTATGGTTGCCTAGCCAAGGGCCATTCTCCTCCTTGGCACTTTTACTATTATATTCGTGCTATTCTAGCATGTCAGAGAGCTGGGGATTTTCACTTTCGTCACTGCTTCCGAGAAGCTAATTCGGTGGCTGATAGCCTGGCCAATCTCGCCATGGACTCTAAATTGGATGTCACTTTTTCTTCTGTGTCTTTTCTCCCTCATTCCATTAGGGGAGCTATTATTTTGGACTCTCAAAGGCTTCCTAGAGTTCGAATTTCCTAACTTGGTTGTTGATTGTATTTTTTTCCCTTCGCCTTGTATTTCTTTTTCGAGGTTCGGCTCCTCTGTCCTCCCATTTATAAGGGCAAGGCTGGTTGTCCCCCTCAAGTTTGTATGTTTCATTTTTCTTTAATAAAATCTAGCAGGGTGCTGCCCCTATTTCCCTAAAAGAAAAAAAAAGCGGCTGATGCATAGTTGATTAATGAGGCTTTAAATTATTGATTTTGATTACCAGTTAATCAGAAATGATTAAGGTCAAGTGGGATCATGATGGTATTCCTTATGAAATTGTTTCGAGTATTGATAACTTTTTTTTTTTTTTAAGGAAACAGGGGCGGCACCCTGCTAAATTTTATTAGATAAAGAAAAAATTACAAACTTGAGGGGGACAACCAGCCTTGCCCTTATAAGAGGGAGGACAAAAGGAGCCTAACCTCGGAAAAGGAAATACAATCAAATAAAAGAAAACACCTAAGAAATACGAACATTTGGGACGTCTCTAGCTTCAAGAGAAATAAGGCCTTTGGTAAAATGCGGAATGTTATGACCATTTGGAAAACTAAGGTCATCTTTAGAATCATAAGCCAAGTTCGCGAGACTGTCAGCCACTTTGTTAGCTTCCCGGAAGCAATGCTTGAACAAGAAGCGACGATCCGATTGAATTTGGAGAATCTCCCTGAACAAGTAAGAATATTTCCAAGGAGGAGAGTGACCCGAAGACAAGCAATCATAAATAATTTTAGAGTCTGTTTCGATAATGGCATCAAAAAAGCCATTCCTTGAAAGCCAAAGAACACCATTATGAAGAGCATGAATTTCAGCTTCTACACTAGACATAATCCCAAAATATTTTGAGAAAGCATAAATCACTATGCCCAAGGAGTTCCGAATAACTCCCTTTCCACCACTTGGCCCTGGTTTACCCCTACTAGCGCCATCCGAATTAAACTTTAGAAAACCAGTCGGTGGTTTAGCCCAAATAACAGACTGAATGGTGACTTTCTTACGATGTTTACAAAAGATGCGCGAAGAACCTGTCATGGAAAAAGGAAGGAGTCCGCCAACTTGAAGAAAGTTCGAAAGATCCTCCTTAATAGCTGAGATGAGCTGGTTAGGCTGATGTCTTGTATTATCAAACACAGCCCGATTTCTATGCTTCCATAAATGCCAAAGAATAATGGAAGGAAGAATAGAGCAAGCGGCCGACTTGTTGTATAACCACCAGGCAAAGCATTGATGCTGGATTGAAGAAAAAGCAGGAGGATGAATGTCATAAAGATCGTGAAAGTGAGACCAGACCTCCATAGCAGATTGGCTGAGCAGGAAGACATGGTCGAAGGATTCTATATGGCCTGAATCACAGCAGCAGCATTTCGAGGCTAATTGGAAACCCTTGTGCCATAAGCCTTCGTCTAGAGGCAGCTTACGAGAGTGAAGGCGCCAATGAAAGATGCTGATTTGACGAGGCAGAATAGGGTGCCATATAAATTTGGAAGAAAGTAATGAAGGACTGGGCGGCTTGATGATAGAATAAGCTGAAAGAATGGAGAAATGACCTTTAGAATTTAGGTCCCAGCATGGCTTGTCATCAATATTAGCCAAAGATATCTTCTGGGCAGTGATTTCCTTCAATGTGTAACTCGGCAACACAGCAGCAGCAGCATGAGAAAAATCAGTAGAGTCAGGGCCTCGAAACAGTTCTTTGACCAGGGAAGAATCACAGTCCACAGGCCAGACTAGAGGGTAATTTCGGAGCCAATTATCGTGCCAAATCGAACAACAACCGCGACCAATAACCCAGTGAATGTGAGGCTCAGCCATGTTGCGGGCTTTGAGAAGTCTAGACCAAATATGGGATCCCTTAGAGTTGGTCAAAGAAGGGTGAGAGACTGAACAGTACTTTGCACGCAAGAAGGCTGTCCATAAATTATTATGAGTGCGGAAACGCCACCAAAGCTTGAGACCATAAGCTTTAATAAGAGCAAGAAGAGAAGGGATGCCAAGACCACCTTCCAAGGTGGATTGACAGCATGAGGACCAGGAGATCCAATGGCTTTTATTCTTGCCATCAACATTGCCCCAGAAAAAATTAGCACAAATGCGATCTATCAAAGTCACCACTGAAGCAGAGGGTCTATCGAAGCTATTTGATAAAGAGTGATTGATTGAAGCACATGCTTGATAAGAGTAACCCGGCCAGCTGGGTTAAGGAAAGAGCCCATCCAATTGTTAATTTTAGATTGCAATTTGACGACAAGATTATCAAAAAATTGCTTCTTTTTCCTGCCAAAATATAAAGGACATCCCAAATAAGTGATAGGAAGATGCCCTTGATGATAGCCCAAAGTCAAAGCAATGGCTTGAGATCTGGAAGCCGGAGTACGAGGATCAATATAGAAAGAACTTTTAGAGGTGTTAATGAGTTGACCCAAAGCAAGCTCATAGGCAGAAATTATCTCTTTGTGCTTGAGCAGAGATTGCTTACTACCATTACAGAAAATAACAATGTCATCCGCAAAGGCTAAATGAGAGAAAATAGGACATCCACTAACCGTAGAGTAAACTGAGGTAGAAGAAGTAGAATGGAGTCTGTTAATGCTACGACTCAGAACTTCAGCCGAGATAATGAAAAGGCTTGGAGATAACAGATCACCTTGGCGTAAGCCACGAGTGGAGGGAAAATAACCAACCGGCTCCCCATTGATTAGAACTGAGAACCAATTCTCAGACAACAAACGCCAAATAAGATCAATAAAGACCTCATGAAAACCAAACTTCCGAAGAACCCTAGTGAGAAACACCCAAGAGATACGGTCGAAGGCCTTTGCCATATCCAATTTTATAACAATATTGGATCCAGTGATCTTTTTCCCCAGATGCGACATCATTTCCTGGGCTAGCAGAATATTATCTTGGATTAACCGCCCTTTTATAAAAGCGCTTTGATTTTCTGAAATAATAGCAGGCAGGATGGAGGACAACCGAGAGGCCAGAATCTTGGAAATAACTTTAGAACAGAAATTGCATAGGCTAATAGGCCTGAGATCTTTAAAAGATAAAGGCACATCAACTTTTGGAATTGTAGCAATAAGCGTACTGCACCAAGCACGAGGAAGAGAGAAACCAGAAAAGAATTCCAAGATAGCTTCACAAAAGTTTGCACCAATGATATCCCAACAAGCTATGTAAAAATGCCCGGTGAAACCATCAGGGCCAGCAGCACTATCACCACTCATCAATTTGACCGCAACCAGAATCTCAGAATTATTCGGTGGAGCGATTAACAAAGAATTCCAGTCATCTGTGATCAAGTGAGGAATAACATCTAAATTATAATTTGGAACCCCACCCTCCGCTTGAAGTTGATTTTGAAAATAACTCACAGCGGCATCCTTAATGGCCTGATCAGTTTCTAGAATATTACCCCCAGAATCCTTAATGGAATGAATATGAAGCCTGCGCTGAACTTGTTTAACGGAGGCATGGAAAAGCTTGGAATTCCCTTGACCCTCTTTTAACCACTTGATTCTAGATTTCTGCTTCCAATATTCTTCCTCCCTAGAAAGAAGGGTACGAAGTCTAGCTTGAGCTTTCATAAGATTAGAGCGATTATCATCAGAATTATTGAGCTCAAACAAAAGCTCCATCGCCATGACATCTTCTTCAGCCATTCGAAGATTTTCAAAAATATTGCCGAAAGTGGTTTTGTTCCATGTTTTGAGCGCTGATTTGACATTTCGTAATTTTCTAGAGAAACGATCCATAGGTCGCCCACTAACTGGAAGATTCCACGAAGCAGTAACAATATCCTTAAAAGTGGCATGCTTGGTCCAGACATTTAAGAAACGAAACGCTGCTGGTTTGGAAGTGGATGTCCGAGAGATAGTAGTGAGCAAAGGAGTGTGATCAGAGCAGGTACGATTTAAATGGAGCACATTGGTAGCATTAAATTGATCCAACCAGCTAGTATTGCATAAAACGCGATCAATTCGTTGGTGAATGGTGGCTGAGCCTTCTCTCTTATTCCACCAAGTGAAATTGATGCCAGAAAAGCCCAAATCAGTTAAGCCTGTTGCTGAAATGCATGCATGAAAATCCATGGCACCGACCCTATCCCATCCGGATCCACCTGATTTCTCACTCGGCTGTAAGATGATATTGAAATCCCCACCTATAAGCCAAGGAACAGAAACATGCTGATTTTGAAGTTGGATCAAGTCATCCCATAACTCCTGACGATCACGAGAGTCACACCTCGCATAAACACAAGTGAAATGAGTGTATGAAGGCCAAGTATAATGCTGAAGCTGAATAGTAACTTGCTGTACAGTTTCTTGAATTAAATGACAAGTGAAACTTGATTTAACAAAAACGCAAATGAAACTATGAGTGTTAGAGAAACTAAACCTGAATTTTAGCTTATGTGTGATAAGATCAACTTTCTCCATGGCAAGCATTGGTTCGAAAATAGCGATAATAGAAATATGATGAAGACGGATAAGATTCTTCAAACGAGAGATCGTTGGGTTATTCCCAATTCCTTGAAAATTCCAAAAAAGAGCCTTAACATCCATAGGAAGGATTTGTGGGAAGATCAGCTGGGGGCTTAGAAGCCTAGGACCGAGTCATGCGATCTGTGATTGGGACTTGCAGTTTTGTTCTTTTCTTGCGTGCCAAGTTGGGGAATTCCAGGTTCAAAAAATCCAAGGCAGCATTGTCTTCACCTTCCTCTTTCTCCAGAACATTTAACACAGCAAATCTGTTGGGAGTAAGGGCTGAGATATCTTTTTGAGGAGGAGCCTGATTAAAAGAAGAGGCTTCTGAGCAGGTTTGAGATCGCAAAGGGGACTGATCAAGAGGTTTGGAGTGAGAAGACTGAGCTCTGTGATTTATGGAAGGACCATCCTGATCATTGTTACTTGCACCAGCCTGTTTAAAAAGGATATCAGCCTTTGGAGGTTGGTCCAACAGTTGGACATCACAAGCATCTGTGCGTGTAGGAGCAACCTGTTCCAGAAATCACATAACCCCATACTACATGCAACAATATGACATGCTAGATGCAAGACAATAATATTAACAATTATAACATGTTATCGCATCATAAGTCATTTCCAAGATAGACATATAACAAGTATAGCAAGAAATCACATAACCCCATACTACATGAGAGGTTCAACAATCGCCAATCATCCCATACCAGTTGGAAACCATGACCAACATTCGCTTGTATAGGAAGCATATAAGAGCAGTAAGTAAACACGTTTAAAGGGATACATCATCGGGGTACACATCCGACCAGACTAATACTTCCAACCAACCAACCAATATAATACCAAACAACAACAACAACATCGGCCACAACATGCCGGAACAACAACATAAACCACGAGCCACAACATGCTCAGGAAAAGAAACTGAAATACTAAACAACTATATACACAAGCACGACATACATATATTGGCTACCAAAAGAATAATACAAATCACAAAGTATAACACTACCCCAAAGTAAAGTCTATATAACTTTACAAAACCAGTCGTCCTCAACAAACAAAATACTACTAACTATAACAAGCTCCAAGAGATATACTCCAAAAGACGACCTGCTAGTTAGTCACGTCCTCACCGACCTCACCGGGAACTTCCTGGCTGGCTCGGATATAAGAAAAAATAATTAAACAACAAACGGGGTGAGACGAAACTCAATAAGTTACTAAATACAACTACATGACGTGGCATAATGCTCAAGCTATAAACATAACATGGTAACAACATTCATATACCACATTAAACATGTAATATTATCATCGATATACAATTCTCGTAACACATAAAGCACCTTGGTTTCACATAATTGCTCATAAAGAAATCACATAATAAAGGATATCGTTTCTCATTATCCATCTTTACGTTGCTCCTGTAATACACAAAATAACCAACGTGTATCGATACTCGTGTGTGATGTATCGACATCCCCGAACCTGCTGGGTCTCCCCAAAAACCTATCGGATCTTAGCCATCAAAGTTACGCGTATTGCAACAACAGTGGGGCTACCTCCCACCTGTGGCCACAGGTGAGGTGTGTAAACTCCGGTATGCGACTTATAGCGATTTCGAACCTTGATTTGTCAAGGCTATATGTCATCCCACCTTGACTTGTCAACAATGCCAGCTGGACTCAATGTGATGCACAAACTGGTATCTAACTCATCTTATGCAATATAACCCCAAGTTCAAAAATAGTGAACTTGGTAAATGGCAAGTAATTAATATTACTCTATAACATGTTAACATCAAGCATATATTTGTCAAGATTTACATATTCACAATAGAGCTATTTTACAAGTCTCTATACACAAAACCAATTCATACACTTAACCAAATGTTCGCAAGTTAGGAATCCTATTCAAACGAACTATATTTTTCGTAGGAATTCAACAAATTGTTCGGTATAGTTTATTCTTTCCTATATCCGACTTTATAAGTTCATTTCTACAATTCATCCAATTTGGGTATAGTTGCTACTTGCAACCTTCTTCCAATTAAAATCTAAATTCTCATCTTAACTCTATTTCAAGTCTAATTATGAAGCAATTCCATCAACTAAACCATTCCATACCAAGCAACTAACACAGCCATGGTTTTCACATATTCATATAACATTTGAACATGGAAATAACATTTATAGCAAGTCTAGCATGTTAATTGAGTAGCTAGCATGATTTAAAGCTTAAAGCATACAAAAGGGGTTTAGTAACTTACCTAGAACTGAAAATCAAACTACCAAAAACACAATCAAAGGATTCAAGGTAGTTCTCCTAGTCTTTAGCAACTCAAATATGGTCTTGCATTAAAGATTTGATGGTTGGATCTTGAAGAAATACAGAGCACATAGTAATCTCACCTTTCTACACACACACACGTTTTATCTTATATTTTTGAGTAAGCTTGGATGACAATGGGAGTCTTGATTGATTTGGAAGTTTGTTTACTCTCAAGAGGTGGAAGAGGTGGAGAAATAGTTGGTTTACTCCCAAGGGACGTGGCCTCACCCCAGCCAATGAAAAATCAAGTTAAAAGAATAAAGAAAACTGGGACAAAAATCCTGGCCACAAGGCGATTGCCCTGCAGCGTACCAGAGCGATTGCTCTGCAGGCAGGTTTCCTCAAGTCAAATCTCTGCCTATAAAGTGTTCGCCTAAGTGCTAGCCCTCGACCCAGAATGTCTAATTCATAAAGTGTTCTAATATGACTCCAAAATGGCTCCAAATGGTTCGTAAATGATTCTAACTCCTAAGCAAGGTCAAATACTCGACAAGAATATCCGAAAAGTCCGAGAACCTTGCTAGAAATATAACACAAATGTTTACACAAGTTTTAATCAAACATTGATGCAACATTTAAATAAAAAACTATGAATTATAGCTAACAAGCATGGCATAAAAGCATTTAAGTATGCAAATAACACATAGAAGAAACTAGGGTATTACATCCTCTCCCCCTTAAAAGAATTTATTTTCTAAATTTCTTACAAGACCATCGAATAGATGAGGGTATTTCACTCGCATCTCAACTTCAGTTTTCCAAGTTGCCTCCTCAATAACATGGTTCTTCCAAAGTACTTTGACAAGGGGAATTCATTTGGTTCTCAACATCTGGTCCTTAGTACCAAGAATCTTTACTGGTTTCTTAACATAGGACAAATCAGGCTCAAAAGAAATCTCTTCATACTCAAGCACGTGTGATTCATCTTTCATATATTTTCGAAGCATAGATACGTGGAAGACATTGTGAATCTCTAACAAGGAAGGCAGTAAGGCAAGTCTATAGGCTAAACTTCCAATCCTCTCTAAGACTTCAAATGGGCCAATATACCTTGGCGATAGCTTCCCTTTCTTGCCAAACCTTTTAGTACCCTTTCGTGGCGATATTTTTAGATCCCTCCTTCAATTATCGGCATAACTTTTCTGTCAACTCTGAGCTGTAAGTAACCTGTCACGAATCAGTTTCACACTCTCAGCTGACTATTGTACCAATTCTGAACCCCAAATTTTACCTTCACCAACTTCGTCCCAACAAATTGGTGATCGACATTTCCACCTATGCAATGCTTCATACGGAGCCATCTCAATACTTGCCTGAAAACTGTTATTATAAGCAAACTCCGCCAAAGGTAGATGCGAATCCCAACTTCCTTTGAAATCCACCGAGCAAGCACGTAACATATCCTCAAGTACTTGTATCAATCTTTTCGACTGTCCGTCTGACTGAGGATGAAAAGCTGTGCTTAAGTTCAACTTTGTTCCCATAGCATCTTACAGCATGCCAAAACCTCGACGTGAACCTCGGATCTCTATCTGACACAATACTCACCGGAACACCATTCAATCTCACTATTTCTTGAATGTACAATGCTACCAACTGACTCAAAAAATAGGTCATCGCAATAGGTATAAAGTGAGCTGATTTCGTTAACCTATCAACAACAACCCAAACAGCGTCAAAACCCTGATGTGTACGCGGCAATCCTATCACGAAATCCATGGTAATATGTTTTCACTTCCATTTCAGAATCTCTAGTGGTTGTAACAAACCTGCGGGTCTTTGATGCTTAGCTTTTACTTTTTGACAAGTTAAACATCTCGACACATACTCAGCTATTTCTCGTTTCATGCCACTCCACTAAAACTGTTTCTTCAAATCTCTATACATTTTCGTGCTTCCCGAATGTATAGTATACTTGACCTTGTGAGCCTCATTAAGCACTTGTCGTTTAATTGCTTCGTTTGAAAGAACACAAACTCTTCCCTGAAAAGTAAGGATGCTATCTTTGTTCATTGCAAAGTCAAGTGTCTTACCCTCATTTAACTCACTAATTACTTCTCCCAATTTCGGATCACTACTCTAAGCTTCCTTAATCTGTTGAAATAACACTGGCGTAGCTCGAACATTTGCTAAGATTACACCATGCTCAGTCTCGCTAGGACTCTAATCTCACAAATCTTCTAACATCTTCCACTCATGAACCATTATACAAAAGAGGTAAGCTTTTCTACTTAACGCATCTGCTACCACATTTGCTTTTCCTGGATGATATAAAATTGCACAGTCATGATCTTTCAATTTTTCCATCCATCTTCGCTGTCTCATGTTCAACTCCTTTTGTGAGAAAAGGTATTTCAAACTCTTGTGATCAATGAAGACTTCAAATTTCGCATCGTAGAGGTAATACTTCCATTTATGCAATACAAACATGATCGCAGCAACTATAAGTCATGAGTAGGATAATTCTATTCAGCAGCCCTAAATTTCTTTGATGCATAGGCAATGACCTTCCCGTTCTGCATTAGTACACAACCCAAACCTTCTTTGGAAGCATCATTGTAAATTATAAAATTATCACCACCACTGGGTAATGCTAATACTGGAGCTGTCATTAATCGCCGCTTCAATTCTTGGAAACTAGTTTCACACTTTTCATCCCAAACAAAAGGTGTCGTCTTCTTTGTTAAATTTGTCATAAGGGTAGCTATCTTAGCAAATCCCTCAATAAATCTTCGATAGTATCCCGCTAATCCCAAGAAGCTACGAACTTCAGTAACAGTACTCGGCCTTTTCAACTTTGTCACCGCTTCAACCTTTAATGGATCAACTGCTATTCATGCACTCGAAACAACATGCCCAAAAATTCCACTTCTTCCAACCAAAATGTACACTTGTTGAATTTGGCCAACCCTTAGATGCTGCTCATGTTCTTCACGTGACTTAGAATAAACAAGTATGTCATTAATAAAGACTACCACGAAACAATCTAAATATTGGTGAAATACTTGTTTCATTAAATCCTTAAATACTGCGGGTGCATTTGTTAACCCAAATGGCATGACTACAAACTCGTAATGCCCATACCTCGTGTGAAAAGCTGTTTTAGGAATGTCTTTCATTTGTACTTTTAACTGATGGTAACCACTTCTCAAATCTAGTTTGGAATACGCCACTGACCCCTGAAACTGATCAAACAAATCATCAATAAGCGGTGGAGGATACTTGTTCTTGATTATTACCTGATTCAACTGCCAGTAATCAATACACAATCTCAAGGTACCATCTTTCTTCGTTATAAATAATACCGGTGCACCCCACGGTGATACACTTGGTTTAATAAACCCCCTGTCAAGAAGTTCTTCCAACTATACCTTTAATTCTTTCAATTCTGCAGGTGCCATTCTGTAAGGAACTTTAGAGACATGAGTAGTTCCTGGCAATAACTCAATACAAAACTCTACCTCTCTGTCAGGAGGCATAGCATACTCAGTTGAAAATACATCCAAAAATTCACAAACCACAGGGACTTCCTCTAGCTTTGGTGTAACAATACCCTTATCAACCACACATGCCAAATAACCCGCACAACCATGCGACAACAATATCCTAGCTTTCAAAGCAGAAATAACATATATACCACTCTTAACAACATCACCCACAAATATAAATTCTGGTACATCAGGCATAGAAATAGTAACTTTCTTCCTATGACAGTCTACTACAGCATAATAAGCACATAACCAATCCATGCCAAGTATCACATCAAAATCACGTATGGGTAATACAACTAAATTGGCATGCAAAATATGATCACCTATCAGTATATCACAGGCTCGGTATACATCCGAAGCTAACATATGCTCCATCAATGGGGTAGACACCTCTAGCACAAACGATAAAGACTGGGACAATACACATAAGTTATTCACAAAGTGAGATGCAACATGTAAATGCGATGATCCAGGATTGATAAGAACTCGTGCCCTACTACCGAAAATAGAAAGACTACCTCCTATCACAGACGTAGACTCGGGCACTCTGCGTTGATCAAGTGCAAACACACGACCCTACACCTTAGGTCTACAATCACTATTCTTCTTGGTAATACTCGACTGTTGACTGGAAACCCCAGACTGACTACCTTTCAATTTCGAACAATCCCTTTTCATGTGACTTACTTCCCTACACTAAAAACATTGCCCAAGCTTATACCCCAACTTGAACTGACAACTTTCTTTAGAATGTCCCGGCCTTGAGCAATAACTACATGTCACTAGAGTACTTCGTTGACCCTGAGTAATAGGAACATTAGTACTTCGCCCACCAATTTGTTGCCTTGATTGCCCTTCAAACTGCGGTCTATTTTGATTTCCCCTGCGGTTGCTGATATTATTGTAGTTACTGCCTCTATTACCTCCACTTTGTCCTCTCCCAACCCATGTTTCCCCTTAGGGGTAAGTGGGGAACCACTATTGATCCCAATTAAAAAGAGAAAAGAAAAGAAAAAAAAACCCATGTTTCCCCTTCCTTTGTGCTCTTCTATATCCCCCTCAATCGCATATGCATGATCCACTGTGCTGCGATAATCAGCAAGCTGTAACGACAGTAACTGCTTCCTGTATTCGGTCTTCAAGCCCTTTACAAACTTATGTGTCTTTCTTATCTCATCAGGGATCAAGTGAGCACAATAGCGAGCCAACACTACAAGAAAAGTTACTTTTTATGACCCCCGTTATTTGGAAGGGTGAGAAAACCGTCCCAAATACTATTATTTAGGAAGGTAGAGTTATCCGTGCCAAATACTTAGTATTTGGCACTCTTTTCTAGTTCCCCTCCCAAATAAATAGTATTTGGCACTCTTTTCTAACCCACCTCCCAAATAATAACCAAATACAAAATTTTAAGGACCCTTTAATTTTGACCATCCTAAATAATACGATCCTAAATTACTTTCAAGACCACACAATTCAGTTCTCACTTTTGTTTTCCTCCACAATTTAGTATTGTCTTCGTCTCTTTGCAGTCCCTCTTTCTTGCTCTCTTCGATTTTGCTACATCCGTCTCTTTGCGGTCCCTCTCTCTCTCTCTCTCTCTCTCTCTCTCTCTCTCTCTCTCTCTCTTCAATTTTGCTACAGACTGCTGGAGAATCTTTTATTGGTAAGCATCTCTCTCTGTCTTGCTCTCTCTCTCTCTTCTTTCTTTCTTTCTCTCTCTCTCTCTCTCTCTCTCTCTCTCTCTCTCTCTCTCTCTCTCTCTCTCTTAGTATCTAACTCTCACTCGCTCGCTCAGTGTCTGGCTCTACACGTCTCTCTCTGTGATTTTGCTACTCGAGAATCCTTGGCCGGTAAGCATCTCTTGCGCCCTCTCACTTTCTATCGCTCTCTTACTCTCTCGTTTTCTATCGCTCTCCTTCACTAACGTGCCAAGACAAGAATTGTGCCTTAATTTTTAACCAATTGTTGCTTTTCCCAAATTGCAGAGAAACGATTTTAACGATTCTCGAATCAATTTCCCATGTAAGTCTGTCTCTTGCTCCTAGGGCTGCTAGGGATTTCCTTTGGTAAGCATCTAGCGTTTGTTGTTTCACAAGCTGTGATTTCGTGTTTATTGTTTGTGCTCATTTGTTTGTTTGTTTGTGAGTTTGTTGGTAGTAAAGTTAACATTTTAAAATGGTGCTTGTAATTTGTAAGTAACCACTTGTTATATATTTAAAAATCTAAATTGATATTCTGATTCTGAATCTTTTCAAAAGTAACTTCACACTTGGGTCACTTGTTAGCATTTCTTTTAATCTTATTAACTCGTGTATGTTTCTTTGGTCATTTTTGTTTCTGAACTGAACCCTTCGGATTCATGAGCTTCTAATATGCTTAGTTAGTAACTTTCATATGTAAGTTTAATCTTCTACTGATGATTTTCAGTGTGTTGTATGATGTGCATAAAATGCAACTCAGGCAAGAATACCCGGTCGTATCAAGTAATAAAGTATGCAAGCACAAGTATCGATCCCACAAAGATAGTGCTAGAAATAAATCCTAAGTACTAAAATTGGGCACACCTAACTTTATCTAAGCGAACGAAAATAAAATTTGAAATAAAAAGAAAATAAGGAAAAAAAAGCAAGAAAGTAAATTAAATTAACGCGGCAACAATGATACGGCGGCAACATCAAATCAAGGTTAAAATGATAGGATTGTGATATTTCTAGTCTAGTCAATGTCTAATTTAACCCTCTCTCTACTTTTCTTTAACTCAAGTCTTGGTAGTCGGGCGCACGTTGATAATATTCGCTACGGGCTCTCGCATCTTATAGCAAGTCTAGCTACCAATCCCCACTACGGGCTCTCGCATCTTATAGCAAGGAAAGAATAGTTGCATTATCGCTCAAGCACCCCATGACTATCAAAGAACGCTCGTTACCTCTCGGTCTGGCGTCACAAAGACAATTATTGTGATTTTCAGAATTATAGGACGGGCTCTCGCATCTTACCCTATAATTCTAGTGATCATCTAATGGTTCGCGACTCCATTAAAAGCATTAAGATCACACAATAATAACCAAGATAATGGGTAATACTTTGTAGAGAGATATTCTCTCTATTTTTCTACAAATCATGCCGGTAGCCAAAGGCTATCGATGTGTGTAACAAAACACCAACTACTAAATTGCTAGGTCTGAAATGTAAGGTAGCTCTCGCGGATCCAAAACATTTCTCAAATTGATTAATTAATGACGAATTAATTAAAAGCATTAAACCCACAAAATAGTAACCTAACATGATTGTATACTAAATAGAGAGAGAGATTAAATTAAAACATCATATTCAACATAGAAAATAATCACAATCCATAAATATATTTAGCTCATCACCAATTTCACATTTACAAGACAAAGATTCCAAGAAAATACAACATTAATCTTGAGATAAAGATAGAAAAAATTAAACCGATTAATGCCGAAATCCATGGTTGCAAAGCCTTGCAAATACTTCCTTGGACCTTGATTTGATGCTCCAACCTCTTAGAATGAATGCATTTAATTTAGGTGGAGAGGTGGAGGAAGGGGAGAGTTAGGGCTTGTGTTCTTGCCCAAAAATGGGGCTTGCTGCTGAATGTTGCTGCCTGGGAGATGAAAAATGAGGAGATCTTGTGTATTGGGCAAGCCAAGGGTAGAAAAGGAATAACATTGAATAATTAGGGCTAAAAAAGGGCAAGGAAGGGGGCTGGGCCGGCGGATCTGGATCGGGTGGAGGAATATGGGTCATCCACTGGTGAAATGGGGCGGAATGAGAGAGAAAAATGGGCTGAAATGGAGCGAATGGGCCGGATCTGGGCTGGATCAACCGCGGGTCAAAGGCAGCTGGGCGGGGCGACGCGTGGCAGCGTGAGGGAGCGACAACGCATAAATGAGCAAGTTCTGGCTCTTTGTAGCGGTGCCCCTGGGCTTCTTGATGCTGCTCCGGTGCCCTCCATGTTTTTAGAAAGCGAGCCGCAGTCCCTTCCCCCTCTAGGCTTTGCAGTTTAGTCCCAAGGTCAGCCTCCGTTAGACTCCGTTAGCCTCTTTTCTCTTTCAGTTTAGTCCTTTCCTTTGTAAATGACTAACGGAAGACTAACGGACCTCGATCAAATGGCTTTAATTAATTCAAAACTTCGCGGGTTGCCTTGAATACTCCCAAGATGCTATGAATTGATCCTTTAAAGCTTGAATAATGCCCAAAAAATCTGAAATACAAAATAATACCATAAATGCATTTTCTAGGGCAAAATAAATATAAAATTCATAGAAAATGGAGACAAAATATGGGGAAATAAATAGAAATTTATGCACTTATCAACACCCCCAAACTTAAACTTTGATCGTCCCGAGCAAAGAGAAATATGAATAATGGAGAAGCTCGAGGACAAGATGAAATGAAGGCGGCACTCAATCAAGATCCCATATGCATTACCATCTAAGAAATCAACTCAAAATTACACACACGCATAATTAAGGTACGAAATGATTCGCATGCTAGCTAGCAATCCTCAAACACTTACTCAAGGCCATAAAACACAATCCCATTAATAAGTCGCGATGCTCTAGCTATCATTGTGCCGACAAACCGAAAGAGTCCATCAACTAATGCAATCAAATATATTTCACAAGGCAAGGACACATGGCATGGCAATATCAATAGGACTTTTTTCAAAGCTTGTAATGTTAGGCCGAGGTTGGGCTACAAGCGAAGGATAGGATAACAAATCAAGAGAGCAAAAAATTTGAAATCTTCACTAATGACTTGCTTCATGAAAGCACAACTTCGTCAAATAACCACAACCTCACTTCAACAACCCCTTAAACATTAAACATTGGGTTGAATAAAGTGTATCACTACCACAACAATTAAGCTCCACCCTTATGTCTCCTTGAGTAAATAAAGAACAATGGCATATATTTTTTTTCTTTTTCTTGCCTCCCTTGACTTTTCTTTTCTTTTGATTTTTTTTTTATTTTTTTTATTGCACTTTCTTTACTTTTCAAGAGGGCTCTTTTTCCGCCATTCAACACTTTTCAAACACCAATATCATCAACAATAAAGCACAATACATCCATGAAGCAACACTTCCCAACAAGCATCTGAAAATAAAATTCAAATCAAGCTCTCTTGAAGGGTGATCACAAAGTGTATAGGCTCATGGGATAGGATGATGTGGGTATAAGAAAATGAAGTCGAATGGGGGTCATTGTGTGCTCTAGGCACACGCCATTCTATAAATAAAGCTCAACGGGGACACAATGGATTAATGTAAAATGGGTAGGATAAATTGGCACTAACGATCCAAAGATGGCCTATATCATACTCTTGCCATATACACATGCCCAAGTCAAGCTATTTAATCATCAAAACATCAATCTCAAGATTATCTAACGGCATCATGCACAATCATCACTAGAGCATAATATAAAAATAATTTCCTCCAAAAATGGGCATTATAGATGTGAATGAGGTGAAGCTAGCGCATGAATCATGAACATATCCTCGACTATGCATATAGTAATTTCAAAATAGAATCCAAGAAAATAATGCATACACGACTCAACGAGTGCCAAAATGGAGAGGCGAATGATCAAAGCATAAAGAATAGGGGCATTCAACTTCTTCCCATGAATTCAAGGTGCAACAATTAATAAGTCAAAATGAGTTTCACTAAACTCAACCCAACCTCACATTTAAATAAAAATGCATATAAAGGGAAGAGAAGAGAGAAGAGAAAACTCCCGCAAAGTCGATTCACTTGAAGACCGAGCCATGAATACTCCATGAATCTCCTTGAGCTACCCCCAAACTTTGAGAATTGCTCAACCCCTACATCAAATCAAGCTCAAAACAAAAGGATGAGAGCATTTATGTAAATATAAAAATAAATAAATAAAAAGAAAAATATATATTTTTTTTGTGGGGACTCTATGTACACCTCCCTACAAACCCACAAACTCGAAAAGGCTTTGAAAAGCGACACGACCTAAAAGACATATAAATACAAAAGAAAGAAAAATAAACCAATTTTTTCACCTACGGAGGTACCGGTTCATTTAGAAACGCGCACATTGCGTTCCCATAAAATCCATAACCAAGGAAGTGTTTTAATTGAAGTCCTTGAAGCTTGAACACTCCCTTAGTTGCCGACTCCTTAGAAATAGGCCATTTGAGCATATCGGCAATCGGAAATTTCACACCCAACTCACTTAAATGGATATATTCTTCATGATACTCGGGAGATGGGTGGAGATGAAAAATGTGAGCCTCAATGCTCAGTGGAGTGTAGAAATAAGGAATCGGGTCCTTAGAGTCTTCATTTGAGCCAAAAGATTCATCCTCTTCAACAATGCTTGGATGTTCCATCTCATTACCCACATTGACATGAGATTGAGATGTTCCCAACGGAGGTTGTCCCAAGATACTCAAAATTTCACTCTCATTGGTGAGAGAGATATCATTGCAAAGCTCCATTTTCATTGGACTTTCCTCGGCCTTGACTTGAAGGTCTTCTTGAGGTGATGACTCAAATGCAATTCCCAATTCCTGCATTGTAGCTTTCCATTTGTGAGGAGGTTCTCGGAGTTTAAGTGCTTCTGTCAACAAGGCTAGTTGAGCCTCTAAACCTTGAATTCTTTCCTCATTTGTGAGCGCGTATCTTTCAACTCCCCAATGAAAATTGTTGCTCACAGAATTCTGATAGAAAGGGGGACAATAAGGGTCTTCATGATGATAATGAGAGAAGGAAGCATATGAAGTCGACTCCATCCCAAATTCACAAGGATATGGAAAGTGATTTCCATAACAATTCTCACAAATTAAGCTCGGATGGGGCGGAGAATAATTCATAGCCTCGGTTGATGTCATCTCACTTTCATAAATTCCCGACATTCCATTCCATGCCCCTTGATCAAAGTTCCAGTTGACATTGCTCCAATCCATTGCTCAAATGCTAGCTACAAAAACACTCACTAAACAAGCAAGATCAAGTGCAAGAGAACAAAATAAATAAACAAAAATAAAAGAAAGCAAAAACTATAAACAACTAGAATTAATGCAAATATATACAATCCTTAAATTAAAATTAGGCAAGCTTGGTATTAATATCAAGATAAATTCTAGCAACTATCCCCGGCAACGGCGCCAAAAACTTGATATGCATAAAATGCAACTCAGGCAAGAATACCCGGTCGTATCAAGTAATAAAGTGTGCAAGCACAAGTATCGATCCCACAGAGATAGTGCTAGAAATAAATCCTAAGTACTAAAATTGGGCACACCTAACTTTATCTAAGCGAACGAAAATAAAATTTGAAATAAAAAGAAAATAAAGAAAAAGAAAGCAAGAAAGTAAATTAAATTAACGCGGCAACAATGATACGGCGGCAACATCAAATCAATGTTAAAATGATAGGATTGTGATATTTCTAGTCTAGTCAATGTCTAATTTAACCCTCTCTCTACTTTTCTTTAACTCAAGTCTTGGTAGTCGGGCGCACGTTGATAATATTCGCTACGGGCTCTCGCATCTTATAGCAAGTCTAGCTACCAATCCCCACTACGGGCTCTCGCATCTTATAGCAAGGAAAGAATAGCTGCATTATCGCTCAAGCACCCCATGACTATCTAAGAATGCTCGTTACCTCTCGGTCTGGCGTCACAAAGACAATTATTGTGATTTTCAGAATTATAGGACGGGCTCTCGTATCTTACCCTATAATTCTAGTGATCATCTAATGGTTCGCGACTCCATTAAAAGCATTAAGATCACACAATAATAACCAAGATAATGGGTAATACTTTGTAGAGAGATATTCTCTCTATTTTTCTACAAATCATGCCGGTAGCCAAAGGCTATCGATGTGTGTCACAAAACACCAACTACTAAATTGCTAGGTCCGAAATGTAAGGTAGCTCTCGCGGATCCAAAACATTTCTCAAATCGATTAATTAATGACGAATTAATTAAAAGCATTAAACCCACAAAATAGTAACCTAACATGATTGTATACTAAATAGAGAGAGATTAAATTAAAACATCACATTCAACATAGAAAATAATCACAATCCATAAATATATTTAGCTCATCACCAATTTCACATTTACAAGACAAAGATTCCAAGAAAATACAACATTAATCTTGAGATAAAGATAGAAAAAATTAAACCGATTAATGCCGAAATCCATGGTTGCAAAGCCTTGCAAATGCTTCCTTGGACCTTGATTTGATGCTCCAACCTCTTAGAATGAATGCATTTAATTTAGGTGGAGAGGTGGAGGAAGGGGAGAGTTAGGGCTTGTGTTCTTGCCCAAAAATGGGGCTTGCTGCTGAATGTTGCTGCCTGGGAGATGAAAAATGAGGAGATCTTATGTATTGGGCAAGCCAAGGGTAGAAAAGGAATAACATTGAATAATTAAGGCTAAAAAAGGGCAAAGAAGGGGGCTGGGCCGGTGGATCTGGATCGGGTGGAGGAATATGGGTCATCCACTGGTGAAATGGGGCGGAATGAGAGAGAGAGAAATGGGCTGAAATGGAGCGAATGGGTCGGATCTGGGCTGGATCAATCGCGGGTCAAAGGCAGCTGGGCGGGGCGACGCGTGGCAGCGTGAGGGAGCGACAACGCATAAATGAGCAAGTTCTGGCTCTTTGCAGCGGTGCCCCTGGGCTTCTTGATGCTGCTCCGGTGCCCTCCATGTTTTTAGAAAGCGAGCCGCAGTCCCTTCCCCCTCCAGGCTTTGCAGTTTAGTCCCAAGGTCAGCCTCCGTTAGACTCCGTTAGCCTCTTTTCTCTTTCAGTTTAGTCCTTTCCTTTGTAAATGACTAACGGAAGACTAACGGACCTCGATCAAATGGCTTTAATTAATTCAAAACTTCGCGGGTTGCCTTGAATACTCCCAAGATGCTATGAATTGATCCTTTAAAGCTTGAATAATGCCCAAAAAATCTGAAATACAAAATAATACCATAAATGCATTTTCTAGGGCAAAATAAATATAAAATTTATAGAAAATGGAGACAAAATATGAGGAAATAAATAGAAATTTATGCACTTATCATTGTACACCAAATTGATCAGTGTGTTTGGATTTAGGATCACTGGTAAGCATGGTATAGTAGATAAGATTCGAATAACCCATGATATCAAAGAAAAAATTAAAGTGGAGATTTTTCTAAATATGGTTTAATAAAGTTTGTTTTCGAGGATGGTTTTCTAATTTCTGTTTGAATTTCTACTGGCCTCTCCACTTTGGATGTGGCACGGGCAATGTGCCCCACACAGAGACAAATGTTTTGACTGTCAGTTCAGAGCAGTGTAGTCCATAAAAGAAACTATGTTAGATATTAGGAAGCTACTTATAAATTCACTAGTGATATATAACATCCTTCAATCTGTATTTCGCAACATGTATGTGGGCATCCACAATTCTGTTCTCTTTGCAAGAAAAATGTACAGGAAATGGTGAATTGGTTATAATGACATTTGGTTGTTTAGTTGCTGCTAGAGACTAAGCTATCATTCAACCAATGACTTTTGACTAAAAGCTTCTGTATACCATTTCAAATATATGTATTGTCCTTATTAAGAATAACTGAGGATGTTGATCCAAGTATTTTCAAATGCCAATGAGCTTTAAACGCTCAGGAACAAGCTCAGTCATAGAAGGTGGGATCACAATTCACAACTACCTAAGGATCTATTTTTAGATAGGTTACGTAAGTAGAGATGAATATATGTATTGCTCGTCTAGTTGTGCCCTTTTTCATTTTTCATGACCTATCTAACTTGGGAAATGTTGTTCACTTTTGAAAGTGGGCTTATAGACCTTTTTGGCTCTTTAAACTTTTCTGTTCTAGTCTACATGGATGATATTCTCATTATTGGATCTCATTTTCTACTATTGCTGGTGTTAAGACCTATCTTCATACACAACTTAATATCAAGGACTATGTGCACCTCAAGTATTTCCTTGGCAATTGGCATTGAAGTTGCCAGCTCTTCAAACCAGTATATCTGCTTGCATCAAAGGAAATACAGTCTCAATACTATCGAGGATATATCATCCTTCCAAACCCTCTAAAGTAAAAGATTACAGAATGAGATGAAGAGAGAAAAATAAAAGATTACAAAATGAGATGAAGAGAGAAGAAAAGATATGAACACAAGACAGGAACTAATGAGAGAGAACCAGTTCACCTTCTCTGTTCATTCGGATTAATATATATATACACTTTTAGGGACTATGTACTTTACATCTTAGCCAAACATACAAGGAATGTAGCTTCTATAGAAATACAATGAAGAGTTGTAAAGAGAACTAATTACTGAAAACTAATTACTGAATATATACATTACACACTTACACAGAGGGAGAGGGCTCTGTTGATTGGCATTTCTTGATCATTTTCCATGATTCGATCAAATCTCATCCTGATCTAAGGGTGGTTTATAAGCAGTATTATCCTTAAACAAGTACAATTACAACCTAAATAGGAGCGATCAAGGTTTCTGAGGAAAGAGCAACTCAAAATTTTAAACGAACACTGCGTTGCTGGTGTCACCTTAAACTTCTGATCATAACATATGACACAAGCCTCATGCACTTTAATAACACAACAGCAGCGAGAGACAAGTGAATCAAAGGCTTTGATTATATTATACAGCTTGAGATAAATCATGTACTTTTAATGCTGTAGATTTTCTTTCCTATTTCTTATTTTGTAGCAGAAAGTAATGTTACAATAATCAAATGACATGTGCCTCATTCTTAAGCTTGTCAATTAGTTCGTCCACAGAAGAGACCAAAACGCCTGCTTTTCTCTTGGGAGGTTCAGTGACTTGAATAACCTCTCTATCAGATTTAATTTCCACGTTCAACTCTTGTGGAGTTAATTTCTTAATTACCTTCGATTTCGCTTTCATTATGTTAGGAAGTGTTGCATACCTTGACTGGTTCAGCCTCAAATCGGTGTTGTATAAGGACACAAAAGAGCAGAAGGAATTAGTCTACCCACCAAAGATACATAAACCTGTGTCAACAAAGTAGACGAAAAAACTGTATGTTGCCAGGATTCGGCAACTTTTTAATTATTTGTTTCTTTGTATATCTTCTGATGTTATGACCAGTTCATACATTTTATTCTCTATTTTTTAAGATATTTGTTTCTTTGAATATCTTCTACTATGATAGAGATGGTCGATTCCTGAATCAATTTTATTCTCTATTTTTCAAAATAATTAACCAATTGTTGCTTTTCCCAAATTGCAGAGAAACTATTCTGACGATTCCCGAATCAATTTCTCGTGCAAGTCTGTCTCTCGCTCCTAGGGCTGCTAGGGATTTCCTTTGGTAAGCATCTAGCGTTTGTTGTTTCATAAGTTGTGAATTCGTGTTTATTGTTTGTGCTCATTTGTTTGTTTGTTTGTGAGTTTGTTGGTAGTAAAGTTAAGATTTTAAAATGGTGCTTGTAATTTGTTTTGGTATTTATTATATGCCTGCGGATTGAGGCACAATATAACCTTTTAAAAAAAAAGTGAAGGTCTGTTGCTTTATGAACAGGTCTAATGATTAAGACACTTTTGTATTTTAAAATGGTGCTTGTAGTATGTTTTGGTATTTGATGTTTTATTTTTTTGTTTTTGATAAGAAACATTATTTAGTGAAGGGATGGGTTGGAGATGTTTGTGGTGTTGCCAAGTCCTAAGTCAAGACACTTTCATAGGTTTGAGAAGGATAAGGGCCGAAGATACAGCGTTGTGAACTATATTTTATGCATTATTTTTATGTTATATTGGGAGTCCATAGTCTTGGTTTATCAGTTAATGAAGATTACTCTATTTTAGCTGTCCATTCAGCATTTGCTTATGATCATGAAGCATTGTATCATACTTACTGTGAATCATGATAAACCTCGTTCTCACCCCCTATTATCCTAAAAGATGTGGAGAATGGAATGATAATGCTTTTTGTTTACTTCAATTAGTGGATATAAGACTTCCTGGTAGTTATTATCGTTTGATATTTTGACATTATTTAAGACTTCCTACCAGAAGGATACATTTCTTTTTATTTTGAGGGCTCTACTAAGTGCGAACGAGTGACCAAAGGACACGTGTTAATAATTCAGGAAAAGAAACATGTGACATTGAGAACCATCACCAATCCATTGGGGGGGGAGGGGCCTTGGGTTCTAATGCATTGGCGATGACTTCCGGTGCCAAATAGTTAGCAAAATTCTTATTTCCACTGTTCCAGTTTTGAGTTTCAATTAAAAATCCTACCCCAGAATTTCACATGCATATTAGCTGGCCCAAAAAGAATAAAAGAAAAGCTGCATGACTTACGTTACATTTTCCTTTTTGTTGATTAAATGATTTAACTTGATTGTCTAGCATTTGTAATCAAAATTATGATTATTCGTAGCAGTTAGCAAGGAATAATGTTGACAGTTGGAGTGATATTATAAAATATCTTGTAATGAGTGCTTTGAAATCATATCATGGGGACTTTTTCTTGAATTGCACATCATTTTTTCGCTTTCAATTATTCAACATAAATATTTGGTCATTCGATGGACTGCTACTTCTTTTTTTTTTTAACTAGTATTATTATTTTGTTTTTACTTTTATGCTCTTCTTTATTAATATCTATAATTAGAATGCTATATATGCACATGTATTCCTAAGTATTCTTTTTCTTTTTTTATGTTTGTCAGTATTGATTAAGAATGGATAGAAGCTGGATGTATGTAAGAGACAGGACCTTGCCACAGTTTAGGGATGGTGTTAAAATTTTTCTAGAGTTAATATATTCAGACGTAGGGCCAAATGGATGTAAAAAGTGTCCATGTTCAAGGTGTTATGGTCGTTTTTATAGTACAAGAGAGAACTTGAGGGATGATCTTATCGTGAATGGTTTTATGGAAAATTACTTGCCATGGTCATTTCAACCTAATTTTGACATTTCCTCTCTTGCTGATGGAGGTCAATCCGAAGATCTCTTAAGCAATTTCGATGTAGGAGATGATATTGTTGGCATGATACATGCCGTCATGGGAATTCCAATGGGAGTTCCAACTATGAGAGACGGCTTGAATGAAGGACAAACTTTGGATGCAAATACAGAAACAATGGATGATGAGACATCAAAAATCTATAAGATGCTAGAAGAAGGGCAACGACCTTTGTTCAGGGGAAGCAGAAAGTTCACCTCACTTTCATTCATTACTAGGCTTTTGCACATTAAAGTACTTGGTGGGTGGTCAAATAAATCTTGCACAATGGCATTAGAATTATTCCATGAGGCACTTGAAGAAATAGGGGATGTTGCCATGTCCAAATCCTATTATGAAGCAAACAAGATAGTGACTGGCTTGGGTTTTACTTACGAGACGTGGGATGCATGCCCAAATGATTGCATGTTGTTTCGAGGGGATGAGAAATGTGCAGAGAATTGTTGTATTTGTGGGGCATCTAGGTATAAGCAGTTTGGCAATGACAAGAAAAATTTTGAGGATGGTGTGATAAACAAGAAAAAAATAGCTGCTGAACAAGTACACTATTTTCCATTAAAGCCAAGGCTAAAGCGGTTATTTATGTCACCTTACACTGCATCACTAATGACATGGCATTCTAAAGAGCGGGTTGATGATGGTGTAATGCGGCACCCTGCTGACAGTCCTTCTTGGAAAACTTTTGAAAAGTTATACCCGGACTTTGCTAGTGAAAGTCGTAATGTGACGCCCCGACCCGGATTCCAATACGGAATCCCGAGATCGAATAACAATAACAAATAGTAAAAGCACGTGGCGCAACAACCTGTGCTTACAATAACCATAATAATAAGAACTGGAATAAAATAAAATCAATCATCGGCGACATTACAGCCGGAACCCAACTAATAAAACACAAGTATAAGATTTTTAATAAAACCATTTATACCAACAACTACCTCGGCCATAACATGCCGGAACAACTGTACATAAACCACAAGCTATGCATGCTTGGGAAAATTAAATAGTTAAAGATATCACAGAGTATACAAGCTCGACATACACGTGTCGGCTACCAAAAGAATAATAGGAAACAAAGTATCAACACTACCCAAAGTAAAGTCTACATGACTTTATATAACCAATCGTCCTCACCAAAAGAATGTTTATCACTAACAATAAAAGAGCTCCAAGGGTTACGAAGCAAAAGACCACCTACGAGCTAAACAATAATACTATCCAACCTCACCGCGAACTTCCTGCCTGGCTCGGATCTAAGGAAAAACATATAAACAACAAACGGGGTAAGTCGAAACTCAATAAGTTACTAAATGCAATTATATGTCATGGCATAATGCTCAACTGGTAATTATAACGTGGTAATACATTTGTATATATCACAACTGAACATGTAACATCATTGTTGATACAATATTTTACATAAATCATACGTAACACTTTGATGTTCACATAAGTACTCGTAAGAAACCACATTAGAAAGGATATCATTTCTCTTTGTCCATCTTTGCGTTGCTCCTGCAATACACAAAATAACCAAATGTGCCTCGATACTCGTGTATGTAGTATCGACGTCCCTGATTAATACCATCGAGTTCAATCTAGCAAACCAAAGCCATGCGTATTGCTACAACAGTGGGGCTACTTCTCAATTGTGGCCAACAGAAGAGGGTGTGTGAAACTCCGGTACGACGACTTATAGCGATCCCAAACATTGATTTGTGAAGACTATATGTCGTCCCACCTTACTCGACCAACGACGCCAGTTGGACTTACACAATGCACAAATAGATGTTCTTACTCATCCAATGCAAATAACCATCAAGTTCAAAAGTAGTGAACTTGACAAATGGCAAGTAGATTATTCTATTCTATCACCGAGTATCATTCAACACATATTTACAAGAATTCTATTCAACACGTTAGAGCCATTTACAAGTCTCTACTTTAACAGTACCAAAACACGAAGGACTAGAGTCTCAATCAATCGAACTCTAAACCTCGTAGTAATCTAACACGTTGTTCGGGGAATCATAATCTTCCCTAAAATTGACTTCTCGGAGTTATTGCTAAAGTTCACAAAATTAGGGTTTAAATGCTATATGCAAGATTACCCAATTTCAAGTCTCAAGTCACTACTAGAAAACACGGTATTACTGTCGGAGATTTCCGACAGTAAATGAAAAATTCCGACAGTAATTATAAATTTACTGTCGGAACTGCTCCAACAGTATCCGACAGTAAACCTTCGACGGTGATTTCTCTCCGACAGTAATTTGACAGTAATTTCTGTCGGATTAAAATCCGACAGTAATTACTGTCGGATATTACTTTCAGATTTTACTCCGACAGTAATTATTGTCGGATATTCCGACAATAAAACAATAACGGTCATTAACACTGCGTTAGTTTATTGTTGGATTACCGTTAAATTTTTTATGTAGGTCCGACAAAAAATGGCCACCGTTATTTTTTTAGCTTGGAATTACTGTCGGATCTCCGACAATAATGTTAGAAAAAGTTTTTAATTACTGTCGGAGCTCCGACAGTAATTTTAAATTAAAATAAAAAAAATAAATTTTGAAAATTTGAAATTAGTTTTTTTTTTCCACCTGATATAACAATTATATATACACAATCACACACACACACAACACTGCAACAATAAACTATAATTAACAAATAAAACATAAATTAAATTAAAATTAATATATATACAATTTAAAAAATATTACAGTACTAAAATAATGTGTCTACTGTGGAGGGGGGTCAAATAAATTACGGACAATCGAAGACCTAGTAGGTTACTACTGCTGCTGCTCCATGAACAGTCGTCGTAGCTGCTCTAGCTGCTCGGCCTGCTGCTGTATTAGCTGTCGCGTCTGCCGATTCTCCTTGGCCTACTGTTGCATCTGCTTTCGCGTATGTTGCACCTCCTCGGCCTGCTGCTGCACCAGCTGCTTGAGAGTCTGCGTCTTCTCGATCAGGGCACGCTCAGTATAACTATGAATTATAACTAATAAGCATGGCATAAAGCATTTAAGTATGCAATTAACACATAGAAGAAACTAGGGTATTACAATAATAATCCTACAACACCAAATTAATCAACACACGAAAAACTAAGACAATTAACGTAATATCAACAAACACAACTCGTGTATCCAAATTACCTAATGAATCTCTAGAATCATCCAAGAAATCCCAAATCACACACGTGGTCTCATTGATTATGAAATCCTAACGAACTCCGTTAGAGTCATTTTTGGTTTCTAATAAGTTCGAGTTTACGCGAATCAATTATACCATAAACTTAACAATTGATAACAATAGTTTGTATATCCAACATGTAAAAACAAGTCTCACAACACATGCAACAAGTCAACCAAAAAATTTTATAGTCAATATAGCAAAGCATACTCAAACATGGTGATTTCAACATGGTTTCATCATTTTACAAGTCTAGGATGGCAACCAAGACATAATTGAGAAAGAAAAGGGGTAGTAGCTTACCTCTTGATGATTAGAGCTTAGGAAACCAACATGAAACCATGGAATATGTTCTCCTAGCCAAGAGCTTCACGATGGCGAAGTCGGATCGTCAATCCGACACTAAATGCTCAAGTTATGAGACTTTCTTTCTCTTACTCTCTCTTTACTCTCTCTCTAGGATTCTTGGTTGAAGGAGATGAAATGATCTTGTAAAGTGAGGCTTCCATGGTGTTTTAGAGACTAAGGCTGGTTAGGAAGCCTCAAGTCGTGGTTCAATTCTAGCCCTTGGATGAGAGTCAAAAAGTCAAGAACTTAAAAATTCGTCAAAGCTGTCAACAGGGGCGCGCTAAGGCGCAATGCTCCCAGCAGTTTTCGAATTTTAGAGTTGAGATTCAGCAAGTTGCTCGCTAGGGTACGACCAGGGTGCGCTAGGGCGAGCCTAGAACTTTCCAAAGTGTTCAAAATAAACCCTTAAAGATCCCAAATGATTCTAACAAGATCCTATAATGTTCCTAACTCCAAACTAAGTCCGAAACACATCTGAAACTCAAACCGAACCACATAAAACGAAGCTAAGAATGCAATGCATAACAACCATGAATGATCATCGATTTCAAACACAAATCAAGGCATACTAAAAGCATAAAATCAACATGAATGCTAACATGTTTAGATGAAGAAATGTACATGAAATGATGACGACAATCGAACAGATGGCCTCCTCAATGTTGTGATTCCTCCATAATATTTTCACAAGATGAATAGTTTTTTATCTCAACACTTGCTCTTTAGTATCAAGTATTCTCACGGGTTGCTCAACATAAGAAAGATCGGGTGTCAAGTCTACTGGTTCATACTCCAAGATGTGTGATGCATCTGACAAGTATTTTCTCAACATTGACACGTGAAACACCGCATGAATACCCGACATCGATGGTGGTAACGCAAGTTTATAAGCCAACTTCCCAATTCTTTCTAAAATCTCAAACGGACCAATGTACCTCGGAGTCTTCCCTTTCTTACTGAACCTCTTAACTCCAATTCGTGGCAAAACTTTCAAAAACACATGATCACCTACCTCGAACTCAAGATCTCGTCGTCGATGATCCACATAACTCTTTTGTCTACTTTGAGCCGTTTTCATTCTCTCCCGAATAAGCTTCACATTCTTGGCTAAATCATGAACCATATCGGGACCCCATAACTTTGCTTCGCCAACTTCATCCCAATAAATCAGAGAATGACATTTCCTCCTGGAGAGAGCTTCAAAAGGAGCCATCTCAATACTCGACTGATAACTGTTGTTGTATGTAGACTCTATCAATGGTATATGTGAATCCCAAGTGCCTTTGAAATCCATTGAACAAGCTCTCAACCTGTCTTCAAGTATTTGGATGGTTCTCTCGGATTGTTCATCGGTTTGCCGATGGAGTGTCGTGCTAAGAGTCAACTTCGTACCCAAAGCATCCTGAAGTAATTGCCAAAACCGTGAAGTAAACGTGGATCTCGATCTGATACAATACTAACTGGCACCCCATGTAATCTCACAATCTCTTGAATGTATAAAGAAGTAAGTTTCTCCATCGAGTAAGTCATCGCAATAGGAAAAAAATGAGCCGACTTGATTAATCTATCAACAATAACCCAAGCTGCATTATGACATCGTCGAGTTCGTGGTAGCCCAGTCACAAAATCCATCACGATATTTTCCCATTTCCATTTCAAAATCTCCAATGGTTGTAACAATCCCGCCGATCGTTGATGTTCCGCTTTGATTCTTTGATAAGTCAAGCATCTTGATACAAAATTGGCTACTTCCCTTTTCATACCGCTCCACCAAAAATTATTCTTCAAATCTCTATACATCTTAGTACTCCTAGGATGAATTGTATACTTAGACTTCTGAGCCTCATCTAATACTAGTCGTTTCACCTCATCAATTGCCGGTACGTAAACTCTATTTCGAAACATAAGGATACCATCGTTATTCCTTGTGATGTCCGGTGTTCTACCTTCATCTAATTTATCAATCAATGTCTTTAATTCTGGATCATCCTCCTGAGTTTCTTTAATCCGTTAGAACAATACCAGAGTAGCTCGAATGTTAGCAAAGATCACTCCATGGTTAGACATACAAGGACCCCAATCTCGAGCATCTTCAAGCATCTTCCATTCACGAGCCATCAAACAAGAAACCTAGGATTTCTGAATAAGTGCATCCACTACCACGTTGGCTTTCCCCGGGTGATATAAGATAGTACAATCATGATCCTTTAGCCGTTCCATCCACCTTTGTTGTCTATTGTTCTACTCCTTTTATGAAAATAAGTACTTGAGACTCTTGTGATCGGTGAACACTTCAAACTTAGCTCCATAAAGATAGCGCTTCCACTTATGAAGAGCAAAGATAATCACAGATAACTCAAGGTCATGGGTTAGATAATTCATTTCATACGAAGTCAACTTTCGAGAAGCATATGCTATAACTATTCTGTTCTGCATCAAAACACAATCCAAACCTTCTTTCGAAGCATCACTGTAGATAACCAACTCATCACTTCCATTTGGAAATGCTAAGATAGGAGCCGTAGTCAATCTCTTCTTCAATTCCTGAAAACTCGCTTCACATTTATCATTCCATACAAAGGGCTTGTTCTTTTGTGTCAAGTTAATCATTGGAGTTGCAATCTTAGAGAACCCTTCTATGAACCTCCAATAATAACTCGCCAAACCCAAGAAACTTCGAATCTTTGTTACCGACTCGGGTCTCTTCCAATTCACTATAGCTTCAATCTTGGTTAGATCAACCGAAATACCTTCACCTGATACAACATGGCCTAGAAAAGATATTTCTTCAAGCCAAAATGCATACTTACTAAACTTCGCAAATAACTTCTTTTCCTTTAACATCGTCATCACTAACCTCAAATGTTTCTCATGCTCTTCCCGGAACTTCAAGTACACGAGAATGTCATCAATGAACACAACCACAAAGTAATCAAGATATGGCAAGAACACCCTATTCATCAAATTCATAAACACGGCCGATGCATTAGTCAAACCAAATGGCATGAGTACAAACTCAAAGTGCCCATTTCAAGTTCTGAATGCCATATTCAAAATATCTTTCCCCTGAACCTTCAATTGATGATAACCGCTTTTAAGATCGAACTTGGAATACACAACGAAACACTGAAGTTGGTCAAACAAATCATCAATGTGTGGAAGAGGATACTTGTTCTTAATAGTCACCTGATTCAACTCCCTATAGTCAATACAAAACCTCAAATAACCATCTTTCTTCCTCACAAACAATACTGGTGTACCCCAAGGCGATGTACTCGGTCTAATGAAACCCCAATTTAGCAATTCCTCCAATTGAAGTTTCAATTCCTTCAACTCAGCCGGTGCCATGCGATACGGTGCTTTCGATAATGGTGTGGTACCTGTTAACAACTCGACACAAAACTCTAACTCTATCCAGAGGCAAATCATAATCGGTTGAGAACACATCCGAAAATTCACACACAATAGGAACATCCTTCAACATAACAACTTTCTTCGTTTTATCAACCACACAAGCCAAATACCCCGTACACCCATGCGATAATAACTTTCGAGCTTTCAAGGATGATATCATATGGATAACTACTCATTAGTCTTAATGGACAACTTTTGGGTTACCCAAACTCAACCATTATACCCAAATTGCCACCCCTAATTCCTTCTACCAATATCTGCGAAGGATATGCTATGGGTCGAGGTGTATGAGAGTAGGAAAGCATTTTTTTCCAGCATGTAGCTTGTGGAGATGCTCCTCTGATATGCAAATATATCTGATCTTTAGTTGTCTGTTGTTGCAGTTTTTTATTGATAAATTCCTCTACAATGCAAAGCGTGCATCTCTAGTTCAGTCGAGAATCAAGGTATATTCGATAACTTTCATCTTGCATCTGTAACATTTGGTAAAGTAAATTCATTATTTAAAGGTACTAGCTTTTCAGTTGTTACTTTATGTTCAATTGGCAAACACTTGCTCAATCTGCTTTCTCCTCCCCTATGTCCTGAATTTTTCAGGCACTGGATCGTCTTTGTGAATGATCCAGAGTACGTAGTGCTTCCTTTAACATAAGAGTGTTGCCACATTATTTGTGTGCATATTTCAATCTTTCTTTCTCCATGTGTGTGTTTCAATTGTAATGGTTAGGAATTGAGGTGTTGATTTCATTTGCTTCTATTTAGCATTCTTATGTTTTTATGCCAATATATTATGCAGTTACAAATTTGATTTCCCCACACTGGATGATAGACCAGGCGCCCCTATCATAAGTTTCAGGTTTGGGTGTTACAAATAAAACTTTTAGCTTCTCCATTCTGAGATATGCCTGTACTGTGACTTACTCAAGCCCATCTAGTTCATCAATTGATAAAATATTTGTGTTCAATAGTGTGTTTTTGTCCCTCACTGCTAACTCTTTATTGCACACTTGGATCAAGTGTCAATTCTAAATATTTGATGTTTCAAATGCGATTGCAGTGATGCATCTTTTGGTTATCCTGAAGGACCTATATATACTGTTTAAGAATTTGAATTTTGGAATAGATCTAGATAGCCGTGTAGTAAGTAAGGATTTCTTTCTAGATGGGTTTATTTCTGCTTCTGGATAATGCTTTAAGCATTTTTTGCCTTGTAGGAGAAAATCCCATGTACACCTTTGTAGAGTGGTAGATTTGGAATAGGACTAAGGATCGAGTCCTAGCAACCGCAGTGTGGGAGTTTCATCTTCTTGTGGGGGTGGCTCCTTGTAGGTACTAGGCACGGGTCCTCCTAGCTACTTAATCGCTGAGTCACCGTGATTTTTCCTCTCACATTCTCATGGGGCTAGGGTGTGGGGGCTCTCGGGGGGAGAGTTTCCCCTTTTTGGAATAGAGTAGTAGGCATATCATACTGGTTGTGTGCAAGAATTTATAAAATGTATAGAGGCAGTTGATTGTGGTTTTCTTCCATCTGTTTACAGAATTTGAAATTTTTGAAGTTAATGGCTCTATGTATGAGCTCAAAGAGAATGTGTAATACGGATAACATAAGCACAGTCATTTAAGTACCTAAATACACTAATTGCACTTTTCCTCCATTCATTTTCTGAATCCAGACAATTTGCTGCTTTTCAGTGGTAGGTCCAAATGGTATTAGTAAGTCAACCATACTTAAGCTAATTTCAGGGGAGCTTCAACCAAGCTCAGGGACAGTTTTTCGTTCAGCCAAGGTAACTATAATGTATTACCTGCTTCTCTAGAACATGCCATTGTTATGAGAAATATATGCCTTTTTTACTCAGATTATAACTTTTGAACCACTAGTGGAACAATTAGCTAGGATCGATTGGAATCATGTCAAAAGCGTTAAGGCATAGTTTAACTTATGTTCACTGTGTAATACATAAGCTCTAGTAGACTTGGCTATGCTTGTCACTTGGTTGACTTTCACCTTCTGTGCTTATGCCTATTTTCATTCACAGGTGCTAAATGCAGTCACCCCCTCGTAACTATTTTGCCTCTGCTCATTTAGGATTGAAATACATTTACCCCCTATGAAATATTGAAATTTTTACATTTAGCCCCCCTATTTTGAGTTAAATTATAATTTTTTGCTATTATTATTGCATTATAATGTATATCAAATAAAGTTTGTTTTCGACATTTTTTGTGTTAAATTATAATTTTTTTGGCTGTTATATAGTACTCCCTCCGTCCCTAAATTATTGTCTTCCTTTTCTTTTTCGTCTGTCCCTAAATAATTGTCTTGTTTTGAAACTTTCCTTTTTAAGACATCATTTTTACCATTTTACCCTTGCTTTTTCTTCCTACTTTAATTTTGGGCCACATACACATGGACATTAAAGGAAATAACACACTATACCAATATTAATAATCCAGTCAATTATTTTTTCTTAATCCGTGTGCCGGATCAAACAAGACAATAATTTAGGGACAGAGGGAGTATAATATTATAAAATAAAAAAAATTGGACAGACACTTAAAGTTGGCGCTTGTCCCTCCTTCATAATCACCTAAAGTTTGCGCCACCCCCCCCCTCACTATGTGGTAAATTGTCAAATTTTCACAACTGAAGGGGAAATTGCCAATTTTTAAAACTTTAAAATTAGGGACATTTTAGGAAATTTTCCCGGGGGTGGCTGTATTAGCACCGTTCTTTCCATTATGCAGTGTACTATTACTCCCATGCACCCTGTGCAAGTGCAACAATGGCTTCTATTGATGTGATCTGATATCTTTCCCCCCCCCCTCCTTAAATCATCCACAACTTTTCATGATAAATTTTTTATCTATGTATTTCAAATCCGAAGGGCTTGCCTTGATGCAGTGCAGGTTTGACTCAGAGGTCTTAGGTTTGAACCACGAAAACAGTCTCTCTACAAAGGTTTATAGCCACTTGCATTATTCTCTTCCCAGACCCCACAATTGATGGAGTTTGTGCACTGGCCGTCCCTTTTCCATCTAAACAATGTGTAGTTCTTAGTTTTGATTTCTTCTAGATTACAGTCTCTTGTATAAATCTGACTATAGTATGTAAATATTAAGATAGTGTTTTTGAAGAATGCAGCTTTACCCTACTTATTGATTTCTCTTATCCCCAATAAATAGTTTTATGTTTTAACTATTTTCTTTGAATATTTCACCATCTGTGTCTTCCATGTTATTTAGATTCAGTTACCAAGTAGGTGATGAAAACAAGGTTGGAGTTGTTACCATTTAGGACAATAATTTGTGGCTAGGGAAAGGTCCCGAGAAAGAATGGTGTTTGTTAAATCATAGATGGTTCTTGATAGTGCATAATATATCCAGCCCATGCTATTATCTGTATCAGTTTCGGCCTCGTTCCATACAGTTAAACCATTCATTGTTAGTTTATCTATTCGTTTTTTACCCTCCATGGTGGTTCTGTATTGCCAACTAGCCTTGTGCTGCTGACTGTTTTGCTTTTTGGGCTTTCCTGGGCTACCTCTTAGCGTCATAGACAGCTATATTGAACTTCGTGCTTGGTTTTTTCTTGGGCTCTTTTTATTTTTTGTTTTGGAGAAATTGCTGGCCGGTCCACTTTCTCAAACTTTTTTTCTCTCCAGTACACCCTTTTTTTTTAACCGCTAAAAGGCATTTTGAAAATTTTCTTCCTAAAATACCCTCAACAACATCGTTGCTTCAGATTTGAGATTCAAATTGATGTATAAATAATTTCATGTTGTTAATATAGTCTTTCCTCATGTTTGGGTATCAATTTTCATGCATAAAACACAAATTTAATCAAATTTAAATTTTTTGAGTTCATCCCGTTTTTCTTTGTTCATGAGCTGTTTTGGCCACTTAAATCTCTGTTTTAAGCTTCGAATTTGTTTAAAATCAATCTCATATTATTATCCTAATTTAGTATTATATTTGTGCACAATTTTTCTACCAAAAAAATACTATTTTTGAGCTTTAAATCAAGCTTGACAGTGTGCTGTCCGAAAACAGATGAAGATGTTCTTGGACTGATTTAATTCGCCAATCGCAGTATGTTGGGCAACGCAATGGGGTTCGACCTGCCCGGTCAGGTCGCAATGCAGGAGTTCATTATCGCGATGCTATATGTTGAGTGTTACTGTGGCATCGTGATTGCAAAAGTGGTGCATCGCGATTCCAAAAGTGGTGCATCGCGATTGCAAAAGTGGTGTATCGCGATTTGCAAAAGTGGTGAATCGCGATGCAACAATTGTTGCATCGCGATTGCAAAAGTGGTGCATCGCGATGCCAAAGTGGTGCATCGCGATGCTTTGGTTCCCTAAAGGGCACTGCGATGATCGCGATGCACCAATTGTTGCATCACGATGCCCCAATTTGTTGCATCGCGATGCAAAAAGTGGTGCATCGCGATGCCAAAGTGGTGCATCGCGATGCCAAAGTAGTGCATCGTGATGCCTTGGGTTACTGAAGCGCGCGTGTTTTTCTTTCATTAATGACATAATCGTCTTTTCGCCCCAAAAATGCCTTTTTCCGATTTTTAAAAAAGATGAGTGGACTGGAGCGATTACAAATGTTTGAAAAGGGACCGGCCTGTAATTCACCCTTTTGTTTTCACATTATTATTGTAAGACTCACATTTGGTGAGATTTGGAAAAATAGTTGCCTCACTAGCAACTCTTATTTTGTATTTTGTGTATTGATATGTTGGATACTGTATTCTTTCTACAGGTTCGCATTGCTGTGTTTAGATGTTTTTAAAATGCAAATTTGACGTATATTTTTTATTTTTTTCGAAAACATAAAATACGTAATTCGTAGTACTTTTAAAATAATACAAATTACGTGTTTTATGATTTTAGAAAAAATAAAATAGTATTTGTCAAATTTACATTTGAAAAACATCCTGATTGAAAAAAACCATAACGATAATTTAGGAACAAAGGGAGTATTATTTTGTCTTTCACATTTACGACTTCTCAAAAATGGACTCTCGAACTGGAATAATTGTGAGTACATTGTTGAACTACATATTGTCGTTCTTTATAATTGTGCCATTTACGAATAGTAGTAATGGCAATACCGGTGTTATAAAAAGGCACCACCCAAGCTCTAGGCACTGTGAAATCAAGCAAATCGACCAAATTTTTTGTCTAGGTGGCATAAGTCGGCGCCTAGGCGCCCAACCCGCTTATTTTATTTTTCTTAAAGTTTTGGCGCAAAACAACGTTGTTTTAGGCCTTTTAAAAAATCAATTTAGATTACTCTTGCTACAGCACGTGTTATGGACTTATGGTGTATTGAGTTATTGACTATTGTTGTGTTGTTTTGAACTTTGGAATGTTATTTAATTGTTGGTTTTAATCTTATAATGTGATCATTAATTTTAGAATATTTGGTGATATTTACTATTAGTATATTTGAAGGTTTATTGCATGTTAATTGGGTTATATTCAGAAAAAAAATTCGAAAACCCGAGTATTTATGCCTAAATTCTAGGCCCCTAGGCATAAGGCGCTGGTATATCATTGACGACGATAATTAAGAATGATTTTGATGGTTGAGCGGTTTAACAAAAAATGTTTGTTGGATAGCTAGAACTGATTGGGTAAAAAGGATCTTGTAATTGGTAGAATGCTTGATTCGAGTTTCGCAATCTATTATTGATCTATTGAAGGTCAAGAGACGCCCAATGAATATGGGGTTTTTGATTTTATTTATTAAGAAAACATAGGATTTCATGTCCCATTGCTATTGTATTCATATTTAAAAATGCTAAAGGAAAATTGTTTCTTGATGAATGTACAATTTTATTTCACCATTACATTTTCGCTTCATGCAGGGAGTCCCTGTACAGAAGCTTCGTGGTCACCTAGGTTCTTTTGGTGTAACGGGAAATCTAGCTCTTCAGCCTATATGTACACCTTATCTGGTATTTTTCTGTGTTGTCTGTAGTTTTGGTGGTATAACCATGAAGGGCACGAATTCATTAAACTATTCAACACTATTGGTCTACTTAGGCCCGTAGGGAGATAGCTTGTGCTAAGTTGAATGAGTTGGTTATGATGAAATTAATTTGTGCTCGTCTTTTCTAATGCAAAATATGGTGTGGCAGTTGCATACGCTGAAGAACCGCTCAGTCACTACATCGTTTCACGTTTGATTCTGTTTCCAAGAATATTTGATGCTTATAATATACTACAAAGGCTTATTAGTTAACTTCTATTAATGATGTCTTAGGTGGTCAGAAAAGCAGAGTAGCATTCGCGAAGACAACTTTTAAAAAACCGCACATTATACTGCTTGATGAGCCTTGATCAAATCGTCTTGTGAGTTTCTCATTTGTTTCAGTTCCTATATTTCTATTTTCTATGTCAACTTATCAAGGTAATCATTTGGATATCAATGAAATTTATCAAACATAGATACACCTATTTGGTCATAGAATTTGCATCTGATGGTCATTCCTAACAAATGTTGCTTTTAATGGGAAGTTTGCTGAGTTACTGGGTTAGTGTTAGGTCCACGATGATATGCTCAGTGTATAGGCTAGAGGGGGGGTGAATAGCCTATACCAAGTGTATTAAAAATTTCATTCTATTTTAACATTTAAGTTGAAAGCATGGATGAAATAATAAACATAAATAGGTCATCTTCCTTGTTCTAACAACTTAGTCGATGTTTGTTATATCGGACAATTTGGATCGGCAGATTTGAAGAACATGCAGAAGGAAGATGTTGTTATACTTGGCTGATAGACAAGAGTTTGAGCAGCGGAAGTATAAGCAGCTAAAGTATAACAAACAAGATTGAAGTAACTGTAATTGTTTGTGTACAATTTTTGCATAACAGTTAACTAAAATCTTATATTAGATGCATCAATTACTTTCTACAACCAGATTGCACAAGATATATCAAATCTTACAGGAAAGAGAAATAAAGGCTGAATGTATCAAAATATAAATTTTATTAAAATTCAGCAGAGGTTTGCTCAAAGGCAAACATGCTTAGTACATCAACCTAGACTCTCTACCCTAGCGATCTCCCCGAGGGTAGAAGGAAAGTCAATTGGGATACCGGGAAGACTCGTGACTAACCTCCAACCTTTATCTCTCACTAAGTACCTTGGGGAAGGTGCTTGTTTGAGTAAAGTGGAGGCGAAAGTGAGAAGAGAATATTAGGCGTTGTTCAAATAGCAAGTATTTGAACAACTGAGTGCTAAGCACTCGGCCAAATGTGATGACAATTTATTGCACAATCGACACAGCTTATAATGTAGTATAAGTCTGCCGATATGAATGCAATGTAGATTTTTAGGCTCTGGCTCTTCATCGAACATCTTCAAGCTTGATCAGTCTTCAACGAATTGCAGGAAGTCTTGGTCTCTTGCTGAAGATTTGAAGTACAGCGCTGAAGAGACTGAGTCTTTCGAAGGGAGAAAGAACTCAAATCAAAAACTAAGTTTTTGATCAAGCGGGACTTCTCAGCCTTTGGAATTTCTGTTTCTCTCGTACACAAGTGTTTTCTTACACTTGTGTTTCTCACTCTTTTGGGTGTGGCATTCAGATTGAAAGAATGAAGATCGATTTCAATGCCACGACCTCTCACAGATATTCGCATACATTCGCCGTATTGATTGTGAGAATGAGAGTCTTCTTATATAGGTTGGAGAAGATGAAGAATTCGTTGGAGCATTGAATGAGTCTGCCCGTTGGAAATCTGAGTCATTAATTGCACTGGAGTGCGTCGTTCAAACTGTTGGGCAAAGACCGTCCGTTAAGCTTTTGTCTTGAATTTGATCCGTAAATTAGGCTGACAGATTTTGACTTGTCATGCTTAGCCTGGGATGTAGCGCACTGTGTTCGTCCTTTTATAGAATATAGTCTTGAAGTCTGAACTTTAAACATAGAAGAGGAAATGTTTGCTGGATAATAGTGAAGGCGCAGATATCAATGCGTATCTTTGGCTTGTCAAAAAGATCTTGTAACGGATCTATTTTGACTTGTAGCGTTCTGATCAACGACCGATGTTCCTCTTGGATAATCAGCTTCTCTGTAGTTTGTTCATATAAGGACCTTGGCCGATCGAGAGATCTACCGATGTAATAACCGCTGAAGTAGAGTTTGCGATGAGACATTCTGGAAGGAATGTCTACTGGTGAGACATTGCCGATGAGCACGTCTGTTGGCGCATGAAGAGAGCTAATCCATATTAAGGTTGTCATCACTTTGGTAGGACAAAGACTCGGATATGTACAGAGACTTCCTAGTCTAATGACCTATGCATTGTTTCAACAAGCTGCCACACTAACCGGTACGCAGCCCTTTTAGCCACTTATGAAACATGCGTTGTAATGGGAACAAGAAAATCACTGTGTTGGAATATGTATACATAGATATCAGCTGATTTACAGGCATATTCCTAACAATCTCCTCCTATTTGCTTGGGACCATTACTACTATTGACTTATACATACAGCTCTTAAAAAGCAGATGTTCAATCCTTAGTAATAACATGCCATTATTGAACAATCATTTTATATCAAGGCATGCCCTAGGTTGAACTTACAAGCGATAGTGTATGTATAGTCACCTATTGCTACGTATTTACAGACTCGATAAATGAAGGTACATATACAGAGCAATAACGAGAATAATGTTCAGGCAATTATGAGATATAATTGATAGTATTGCCATAAAGGTGTTTTTCTTTGCGGTGTAATAAGTATGATCTGAATGAATGATCTGAATGAATTGGCTTGAGCAAGAAAAAGTTATGAATCAGTGTGCTTAATCGAATTGATTAAGTGTCAGACGTTTTCAAAGGTTTGTGAAGAATGAAATCAGCTCACCTTAACCCTTGTTATGGATACAAATACAAGTTAGGTATGCAAGCAAATCTTATATGAATTAGGTTATGGATGCAAGCAAATCTTATATGAATTACAACAATCTCCTCCTATTTGCTTGAGTCCGTGACCTTATGAATACAATAGAAGCTGATCATGTATGACTCTATTTGCTTGAGTTCTCGGAGATTTATTATAGTAAGGGAGCATGGCCTAGATAGAATTATAGCAAAATTACAACAATCTCCTCCTGTTTATAGGAACTCTTATAAAGCATGACAGATTAATATGACAGCGTAGTATGATAGTTAATTTAGAAGTGAGGAGTGGCATACTTTAGGAATAGCTGATTTGGACAGTGAGGAGTGTCATATTTGCTTTGTTTATTACGATAATCTCCTCCTATTGGCTTGTAGATGTAGAGTTTGATATAGATTCTCCTCCTCTATTTTTTAGTATAAGCTTTTCTCAGCTCTTTATGAAAACAATCTTTAATCTTTAAACTTTCTATCTTTAATCTTTTTAATATTTCATCCTCTTTAATGGTTACAATAGATTTGGAGGAATCACACTTTTATAGAAATGAGAAGGACCGTATAGGGAGTTTGTTTAGTTGGGGAGAGGACAAGGTGTAAGAATTTGACTCATAAGGTATGAATTATGGGCACGACATGTAGTGGGAATGAGTTTTGTGTCTTAATGGCCATAATAGATTTACCAATATGTTTTCTTTTGGCCTTGGTCACAATGGGTGTACCAATTATGAAGTCTGCAGATATGGGTTTTCTGTTTTGTTTTAGTATGTGCATTTTTATAATCTTTTCTTCTAGTTGTGTTACGTAATTTGTATCTCCTTTCCTTATATGTATCTCTTATCCTCATACGTGTTAATAGTTTATATGCTTTTCTTTCTGTCTTAGTAGAGATATGTTGTCACCATTTACTTATCATCTCTTCTTCTTAATAGCAAAGTTACTTGTAGTATATCTCCTCCTTAATATATATACATGTTTATCTTTGTATGTATCAGACAAGTCATAGAACCTGATTAGGACAACTCATAAGATATGAGTTTTTGGTATACGAACTCTCCTCCTCAAAATTTTATGTCAAGTAAGTTATGGTGCAAGGCTATGTGTGAATTTTAAATCCCAATTGTTATAGTGCAGGGCCATATGATATGTAAGTGTACAGAGAGTAAGTATAAGAGGACTAGGTGTGAAAATTTAATCGGTCAATTCATGAGTGATGAAGAGTAGATGAATTGTCTATTTTAGTAAGACATTTTTGTTTGAGAAGCATGTCAACAAAGATCTGAAGCATGAGATATGCATCTAAGAATGTCGTATAAGGCATTTATCTTCCGTTAAATGTGGCAATTGTTTAAGTTGAAATGTGGCTTCCATAAGAATATATGCACATGTGAAGGAGTTTATGTTGAGAATAGCTGTTTAGACAAAAAATAAGCACTTGAACAGATTACAGTAAGTAACACAGAATAAAAGTAGCAAATGTAACTTGAACAAAAAGATATTACAAACACAGTACAAAAGAAAGTTAAAAAAAAAATTAGACATTCCATTAAAATAGAGTAGAGGATGAAGGTCTTTAGTTCTAGTTGGAAGGAGCATTGACCGCTGAGTCAGGAGAAGAGTTGACATTTGTAAGTTGAGATTCTTCTTGAGTTGAGGATGGTTCATGTGGAGCGTTTGAGGAGTTAAGAGTAAGGGGAGTGTTTGTTGCAGTGGTTGAGACAGGATTTGGTGAAGGAATTCATGGAATGAAGTTGGACACATCGTTCCTTGGATCTTGCAAGCGATTTCTTACTCGTCGACTGATTTGGCGAGGTCAATGGATCACTGGTTGAGGAGTAGCTAGGAAGATCATTATTCGTTGTCGCATTTCATTATAGGAGATGGGTCGATATTCTGAATTAAGCAGGTTTGGTGAACACATGATGAAGGTTGGTATATTTTGTAATGACGATGAAGAGTTGGGTAGGAAGATGAAGAAATGCTAAAGAAATAATAAATATATTTAGAGAGCTTTGAATGTAGGTTATCATTTTATACATTTTTCGAAGTTTTGAGAAGATGAAGGGATTTCTTGGTTAGAGGAATGTGATAGGACGTTTTGGGGGCTTAAGAGAGTGAGTGCATTTAATGACATGGTAATGATGTTCTGTTTTAGGATTATGTCATCATGCTGAGAGTGGTTATGGCTATGATATAGGCAGTCTAGGGGAAATGTATTAAACACGTTACTTTTAAACGAGAGGTTTAAATACATATTTAATCAAATTAATTTGTCTGCCTTTATTGAGATATGACTGGGTATAACTGCTGAGTTTAGTCTTGAGATATCAGCTGTTTTGGAGTGGTGTAATTTTTACAGGGATTGGTTTTGATACTAGTTGACACCAATTATTAGAAGAAATATTATTAGAAAGAATACTAGCTGACACCAATTGTTAGAAAAGGCATCTAAAGAGCAGCGGATTGGATTTAGAGTGTTTAATGACAAGTATTATGTGTTCAAGTTTAAGTTAAGTTTTTATACTCATAGAGGTTTTGTGAAGAATTGGTTAGGATTTCATTATTTAGAGGATTTGGAATTTTATCAGCAGTTAACATGGGCTATCTGCTGAGGTAAGAACTGCTGATAGGGAGGTTGTCTGATGTTTTCCTTGACACCAATTTAACGAGTTTGTTGAGTTATAGAGTTAATGTCCTAATTGATTTAGAGAGGTGTTTTAGCAGATGATAGAATGTATGGTAAGCAAGGATATATCTACTAATAATAATATGAATTTATAAGAGCATTTCTTTAGAATTTGTGAAGGAAGAAGTCAGATTAGTGAGATATTGAAAGTGTACCTGAAATGATGCCCGAGCTTCTTCTGCGCAACAGGTTGTATCAATCTTTAGCGAGAAAAGGGTTTTGCTAAAGAGTGTTTACATACAAGCCTGTGAGTGAGAGTGAGGCATGTAATATAAACAGCAGGGGTTATATTGCCCATTCACTCCTGAGGAAGGATTAGTCTTTGGGAGCAACATTCTTCCTAAGAATCCTAAAATTTCTGGCTATCTTTTGAGATAGGTCAAGTTACTTAAGTCTTTCTCAGCCTTTTGAAATTTAGGTATGTGATAATGCATAACAGAGTGTTTTGAATTCAGTCTGTTTGCCGATTAGTAGTTAGCCGAGATGGTGTATCATCAAGAGAAACTGCTAACCTTGCCTTCTCATTACTAATCTCAAATATCATACTAGATACAATAGTTGTTATTACTAAGAGCACAAATTGTTGTTGAGCTGTTTTGAAAGTGAGAGTAAGCCTTTGATTTTTATAAGTTAAAAGCTGGAATTTTTGTAATTGACTAATGAAAGTATTTTCATATACTTTGATGAGATAAATCCTTTTTAAGTTCAAATGCTTACAACAGTCATTAGGTTGACACAGCAGACAATTTGGTTCAAAGTAGATTTACTAGTAATCTTGTATGTAGGATAGAGAAGTCAGAGATTTAGTAATAGATTTGTAGTAACTTAAAGGTAAGATATAGACATAAAAGTCATCCATTAAGTAACTGCAGTCTACCTATGTTGAACAACTAGAGTGTTCGGTAGATCTTGAATTAAATCATGATGAGATGTTCTAATTCAAAAGGGCACTTATCAGATAGTGTAAAGCCAAGATTTTAACTTTTTGGTAATTGACTAAAACTCAATATAGCCGATTTTATAGGACGTGTTTGCTGATGGGGTTTCAGCAGAGTTTGTGTAAGAATTGTGTGATCGTTCCATCGAGGTCAATTTCTTCAACTATCAAAGGAGTGTAAACACTATGATGAAGAAGAGTGATATGTAGATCAACACAGTTAATACACATTAGTTCATGCTATCAGAGGAATTCAAATAAGTAGATAGTCATGATGAAAAGTTGCAGGACTTGTATTCAATAATCCAAGTAGTTTTGAACAATACATAGTGGGGATCAGCTGATTACAAGGACAGTACAACTGGAATTTTGACTAAACTGCAGATTACAGGATAAAGATACATAATAATTCAATTTTGAGTAGAAAATTTGTTACAAAGTAGTATCCAAGATATCCTAATCCTAAGAACATAATGAGAGGTCATCAGTCAAGGATTTTAGAATAGATCAAGATGGCTATGTCCGTTTTTGATCTCCTCTAGCTCTGGCCGGAGGCGGAACACGTGCACTCCTTCGGGTCATTATGAGAGTACCGTAGGGTGATGGCCACTAAGGATTTACTGCTTCGGCCATGAATCCCCTTTGATTTGCTCAGGGACGTATGGTGGCGCTTAGCAGTTCGTCATCCTCATCAATTCCTTATTAGCTACCTAATTCAGTCAAGCTGAATTATCTGCATCAGCCATCTTTGAGGTGATGGCCGGCATACCTACATATAACCAGAAGAGTTGTTGCACACAACGATTCATCAAATGCTTTCCAAACATTTGATAACTCTTTTCTGGGATCTTCTCTGTGATGTCCATGTATACAAGCAGAATTCCGATGGTCGGATAGGTATATGCTAATTGATTTTCATAGTGATTCATCTGAAAACATTTTAGAATATTAATGAGATTGATAACTAAAAGTTAGAAGTGGAGTGAAATCACTTTTGTCAGCATTAATTAATAATTCTCTATCTTATATTTTGATACAATTGATTGAAGATATTCTTAAGTGTTCTGATAATCAAAAGTTTGTAGCATATAGTTTATTTTTGCCAACAAGCTTTCAGGATTATCGGACAAGACAAAAGAAGATTCTTTTATCAATTAATTTCAAGACAAGATTGAAAATCTATAATTAATGATTTCTGGTACAAATGAGTTGATAAAATTTCTCTCAGACTTTATAACTATGTATTAGAAAGATATTGAAAATAGTTTTCACAGTTATAAATGGTTTCGATTTTTAGAATACATCGTTGAGAATTTTTAGATCAGCTCATTAGGAGTAACAGAAATAAAATCAAAACAACTTTGAATGAATATGAAGGAGTCATACCAAGTTGTTGAAGGATTGACTTGATCGATTTCTAGGACTTGAACTTAGTAACATTTTGGGAAAATTTGAATCAATGTTTTGTATCTAGTGTAATCAGTAAGCAGTTTGTGAGTTTACTTCATAGTAGAGTTTGGATGAGGAAGGAGCTCTACTTATACTCACGGAGGTTAGACTGAAGGACGTTCAATAATGTAGATTTACTGTAGAGTTGTCCTTCTAAACACGCCTTCGCAGGGATAGGCTGTGATGTCTAGATTTTCTCAAGATTCTTGGAAAAGATTTTTTATAAAGAGCTTTTGTCGTTTTCCAAAGTTTTGAGAATAATCTTAACTTTAATCGAAGTAGTCAGTCTTCGTAAAGTGTGCCTCCACCTTTAATAGACTTGAGAGAGAATAAGTCATTTAAAGGTTTTTTTTTACTCCCATAAGTCAGCACATAAAACTGAACTTATGAAGTGTTGGTTGGCAGATATGGAAATTCAGCCAGTTATAGGTTTTAAAAAAAACATTTTAGATCAACCGATATGAAAGGTGCTGATAAGTTTTTGAAAATCGTTTGCATAAAGCAAATCACACAAGCATACAGATATATCAATATAAGCACAGTATGACAAGGTTTTATGCAGCATGTCTGATAATTTATATTAACAAATCAATTCAGCAGACATGAACGCAAGTCATTTATGAAACAGTAGCTGACCTATTTTATGTATGCAGGAGAGGTAGTCTTGATCAATATTGAGGACTCATCAGTAGATTTCTCATATAGTGGCACTGAAGTCCAGCAGGTATTGATTAGACCTTGAGTGAGTGAAGGATATAGATGACTTGAGTGGTTAGCAATCCTTCAAGAATCAGCAGTCAGGTTGACGTCTGCCGATGGAGAGTAATGTTGCATTTTTGGCTTTTTTGTCGTATGAGTTCCTGCCTTAAGTACTCATAGAGAAATTGTTAGCAACATTTATGAGCTAAAAATAGCTCCAGAAATCCAATAATACAAGTGAGACTTGATAAGCACAAGATTAGAGTAATGACTCAGCCTATAGCTTATAAGTGTAACTCAAGATATTGAAAGGTTAATAGATGGAGTTACTTTCTCACTATACTCTTTTAAACTGATCTGCTCATAGTAGTTTGAGGAATTTGTTCTGATGCTGAGCTGAAGTTCATTGAGTGCATCCTTTTAGGCAGAAGCTTCCCGTTGAAGAAGAATAACTTTATCATTGATGTCCTTAGACCAAGAGCTAATAATCACAGTGATTTTGGAGATGACATAAATTTGATTTCCCTTGAATTTCCTTTGAAGCTCTTCTTATTTCACTTGCTCTAAACTTTAATAGAAAGTTTTCTTGAAAAGGTGTTAGATTGATACAATCGTTAGCCTTATATCAAGATAGCAAATCTTTTAGAAGTGAATCTGAGTAATTCATCCATCACGTATGAAGTTGACGTATTTGCCATAGGATATATCATATAATCCTTAGCAAGTCAATCTCTATTTGACTATAGTACTTCTCTTCATAATATCAATACATTTCTGATATATGATAGATTTTCTTATAGTAATCACATAATCATCACAATATTCTTTCTCACATGTTTTTGAAAACGAAATTGATTTTGATTTGAAAAAGGCGTTTTCAAATGGCTTCTAGGTCTCTCAGTCAAGAAGATTTTTGGAAATGAAATATTTTGAAAAAGACTCTTTTTGACTATGCATCTAATCTGAGCAATTGGATCTAAACTCTCAGGTTGTTAAGCCTGGAATGAAATTCTCAGAGAACCCGCTCTGATACCAATTGTTAGGTCCACGGTGATATGCTCAGTGTATAGGCTAGAGGGGGGGTGAATAGCCTATACTAAGTGTATTAAAAATTTCATTCTATTTTAACATTTAAGCTGAAAGCATGGATGAAATAATTAACATAAATAGGTCATCTTCCTTGTTCTAACAACTTAGCCGATGTTTGTTATATCGGACAATTTGGATCGACAGATTTGAAGAACATGCAGAAGGAAGATGTTGTTATACTTGGCTGATAGACAAGAGTTTGAGCAGCGGTAGTATAAGCAGCTAAAGTATAACAAACAAGATTGAAGTAACTGTAATTGTTTTTGTACAATTTTTGCATAACAGTTAACTAAAATCTTATATTAGATGCATCAATTACTTTCTACAACCAGATTGCACAAGATATATCAAATCTTACAGGAAAGAGAAATAAAGGCTGAATGTATCAAAATATAAATTTTATTAAAATTCAGCAGAGGTTTGCTCAAAGGCAAACATGCTTAGTACATCAACCTAGACTCTCTAACCTAGCAATCTCCCCGGGGGTAGAAGGAAAGTCAATTGGGATACCGGGAAGACTCATGACTAACCTCTAACCTTTATCTCTCACCAAGTACCTTGGGGAAGGTGCTTGTTTGAGTAAAGTGGAGGCGAAAGTGAGAAGAGAATATTAGGCGTTGTTCAAATAGCAAGTATTTGAACAACTGAGTGCTAAGCACTCGGCCAAATGTGATGACAATTTATTACACAATCGACACAGCTTATAATATAGTATAAGTCTGCCGATATGAATGCAATGTGGATTTTTAGGCTCTGGCTCTTCATCGGACATCTTCAAGCTTGATCAGTCTTCAACGAATTGCAGGAAGGCTTGGTCTCTTGCTGAAGATTTGAAGTACAGAGCTGAAGAGACTAAGTCTTTCGAAGGGAGAAAGAACTCAAATCAAAAACTAAGGTTTTGATCAAGCGGGACTTCTCAGCCTTTGGAATTTCTGTTTCTCTCGTACACAAGTGTTTTCTTACACTTGTGTTTCTCACTCTTTTGTGTGTGGCATTCATATTGAAAGAAAGAAGATCGATTTCAATGCCACAACCTCTCACAGATATTCGCATACATTCGCCGTATTGATTGTGAGAATGAGAGTCTTCTTATATAGGTTGGAGAAGATGAAGAATTCGTTGGAGCATTGAATAAGTCTGCCCGTTGGAAATCTGAGTCATTAATTGCACTGGAGTGCGTCGTTCAAACTGTTGGGCAAAGACCGTCCGTTAAACTTTTGTCTTGAATTTGATCCGTAAATTAGGCTGACAGATTTTGACTTGTCATGCTTAGCCTGGGATGTAGCGCACTGTGTTCATCCTTTTATAAAATATAGTCTTGAAGTCCAAACTTTAAACACAGAAGAGGAAATGTTTGCTGGATAATAGTGAAGGTGCAGATATCGATACGTATCTTTGGCTTGTCAAAAAGATCTTGTAACGGATCTATTTTGACTTGTAGCGTTCTGATCAACGACTGATGTTCCTCTTGGATAATCAGCTTCTCTGCAGTTTGTTCATATAAGGACCTTGACCGATACTGAGATCTACCGATGTAATAACTGCTGAAGTAGAGTTTGCTGATGAGACATTCTTTGGAAGGAATGTCTCTTGGTGACATTGCCGATGAGCACGTCTGTTGGCGCATGAAGAGAGCTAATCCATATTAAGGTTGTCATCACTTTGGTAGGACAAAGACTCGGATATGTACAGAGACTTCCTAGTCTAATGACATATGCATTGTTTCAACAAGCTGCCACACTAACCGGTACGCAGCCCTTTTAGCCACTTGTGAAACATGCGTTGTAATGGGAACAAGCAAATCACTGTGTTGGAATATGCATACATAGATATCAGCTGATTTACAGGCATATTCCTAACAGTTAGTCTCTTATTTTTAATTACATTAATTGATTCAATACCCATAAATTAAGGTACCAACTTTTTAGTTGCAAAAACTAAGGATGTTGACTTTTTGGTCATTTTAGTAGTACATATACATGATTGCGCTTAGTGTTCACACTATAATACAGCAAGTGACACTGGGACATGATAGATAGCAAAGGTGAATTTAGTAACTTTTTAGCAAAGGGACACCATTTTGGGGCAAAAAAGGGACACTTAATTTGGGACGGAAGGAGTACTTTATTTGCTTATGGTAAAGAAACTAGCACTTGTGTTTTTCCTTGTGAAAAGTGCTTCACCTTGTGCCCAAGATAATGGCTTGATTTTCCCTTCAGCTATACAATTGACTCATTTTATCTTGAAAACTACCAAACACCAGAAAATAGGAAAACATTTTTTGGAAATCATTTTCCTTGAAAGGAATGGAGCCCTAGATTGCAAATTATGAACCAATAAATCAAACAGAATTATCATGAATTCATGATATTGATGTTGATTTAGTATAGCATCTTACAATGCAATAACAATATTGTTGAAATGCAGGATTTGGATGGTGTGGAAGCATTAATACAGGGTCTTGTTCTTTTCCAAGGAGGTGTCTTGATGGTATTGCGCCTCCCATCAATCTCCATTTGTAAAAGTCCTAAAATCATATTTATGATTTTGCATTTGGCCAACTTACAATCCCTTGTGCTTTCGATTGCAGGTAAGTCACGACGAGCATCTGATATTAGGAAGTGTTGATCGTTGTGGGCAGTATCTGAAGGCCGGGTTACCCCCTTCAGTGGGACATTCCAGGATTACAAAAAGTTAAACTACAATCCAAGTGATCTTTGAAATCGTTCTGTGCTTCAAATTTCCTAGAAAATTTTGTGAGACACACACATACATAAAGCAGGTGTGGGACCCACAAACCACCCTCGTTCCACCACCATCACCACACCTCTCTCTCTCTGCAAAACTGAAAAAACACCCCCTAAATCATATGTATGACAAATTTTAATACAGCTCATTAGCTGTGCATACATATATAGAAGTAAATATATTTATTTAGAGAAATAAAGCAGATCCCCCTCCTCCTCCTTATCCTTCTCCCTCTCTCTTCCTCTTTCTCTCTCTCTCTCTCTCTTTCTAAAGGACAGATTTTTGGTTTGCAAAAAGAATCCAAAAGGGGGTTAAGAGTCTTTGTTTAATTGAGAACGCCGAACACAAAAACAAACAACAAAAAATTTCAGTCTTCTCCATACCCAGCTTTATCGCAACCTTGCGACGGACATCCTCGATGTCGATGGCGGTATGGAGGTTCTTCTTGGAAATTGATTTGCAAGCTAGGGCTTGTTTGGTTTCCCTGTCAATACAGAGTAAGTGATGCCGAATTCACCCCGACCCAGTTTGCGACCCAGTGTTTACTTGTCGGAGATTCGGGTACGGTGGTGGGAGAGTGGGACGACGTCGTTGAGGACATGGATCGGGACTGTGGATGCGGCGGCGTAGGGATTGGGCTTTCGCTGTTGTTGTTTAATGTTGTTGTTGTGTTGGTTCTGTTTTGCTGTTGTTGGTGGCGACGGCCGGAGTGGTCTTCTGTGCGTTGGGACGAATACAGGTTACGCAGTTACCCATAGCGGGCTTAAGTTGGGTTTCACCGGCGGTTGAGGAGAAGATGGAGAGTGGAGGGGAGTAGGTGACCATTGCACGGCAACAAAATGAAGTCAGAGAAAACGTGGGGGGGGGGTTCATTCAGTCTTTTCCCACAAATGTGCCATAGTTAAAAGGCATTTTAGTCTTTTTACTGTATTTCATCTAACAAAACTAACAACATTTAATTTATGAACCAAATTGATATTTTTTGTAAAGTACAATTATTAATTTATAAAAAAATTTTGTAAAATAAACTTATTGGACTTTTTACAATAGTAGAACGATGAAATTGAGAATTACTCCCATAATTAATATTGGGGGTGTATTTATTGGAAGTGGCGGCTTTAAGAGCGCTCCCGAGAAAAGGGAAAACCGGGAGAAGAGCTTGTAACAAGTAAAAGAAACAGTAGCTGCTGGCAGAAGAGCGGGGGAGGTGCAAAAGTGGTGGAGCAATGACGGTGGCAGCCGGAATCGGGTATGCATTAGTAGCATTAGGCCCCTCTCTCTCCCTCTTCATTTCCGTCATCTCCCAAAAGCCCTTTTTGATTCTCACCCTCCTCTCCAGGTATGTATGTAGCTATTTATTCATTCATCTTTGAAAAAAAATTAATTTGGTTAACCCTAAATTAATTAATTCTTCTCAAAAATTTGATGAATGTTTGTGTGTTTGTGTGAGTAGTACGTTGGTGTGGCTGATTAGTCTGATAGTCCTGTCTGGAATTTGGAGGGCTTTTCTACCCCTCAAAACAACCTCATACTGGCCTTATGCCCTTCTTATCCTCTCTTCTGTTGCCCTTCAAGAAGCCCTTCGCCTCCTCTTGTGGAGAGCTTACAAGTACGTTTTCGTTTTGATTTATTTAATTGTTCTTCTCTTCAAATTGTCATTTTCTTTTGTTCATATTTTTTTTTGTTGGCATTTTTGATGGAGAATTTATGTGAAAATATTTTGAATTCATTTTATAGGATAGTCATATTAGACCCATGCGGATGCTACTTTATGAACCAAATGTTGGGCAACTAAGAAAGAATATGTTATGTTAATAAAATATGTTATGTTAATAAAATGAGGGTAGCTGAAATACAAATGTGAAGATGAATATTGTGGTAAAACTAAGGAAGATATAATTGTAATGAATGAAAGTCGCTCCTGTAGCAGAAGAAATGATGTAATTGCTTAAGATTTTGGAGACATATAACGTAGACCGCTTAGTTCACTTGTTAGGAGGTGCGAGTGTATCAACATCAGAGGGGAAGGAGAAGACCAGAAATAGCATGGACATCCATAATAAATAAAGATATGAACGAGTGGTGTGTGTGATGATGTTGCTTTCGACCGAATTCAATTGCGAAAACTGATTTGTGTAGCACTGTAGGCGACCCCAAGTGATTGAGATTAAGGTTGAGTTGAGTTAGTTGAGTTTTTATTTCTAATGGGGAATTTCTCTTTTGGTATGTAGCTAAATATGCATTAGTTGGTGTTTCTCTTCGTTTTACTTTACTCAACCCAGATTAACCATGGCCTGTCCTTCAAGCTACATGTCTCCTCACATTGCCTGCCCAGACTGTGAACAATTGCTAAAACGGCTTCTGAATAATATGAACTGAATCCTAGATTGAATTTTTAAATAGGAAAGGAGATGGGCTGCAAATAAAGGGAAATATGAACTGCCTAGACTTTGAACAATTGCTAAAATGGCTTCTGAGTAATATGAACTGGATCTTTTGATTGAATTTGTAAATAGGAAAGGACATGCGCTGTAAATAAAGGGAAATAAATTTATATGTTTCTAGTTATGGGATTAATATTTCGGGGTGAGTTAAATAGGGGTTTGAGCTTATGGTTTATTTTTTACAATTAATACGTTTTACACTCCTCAATCTGTCTGTTTATTAAGATTTTTACTCTGAAACTTCTACACCGTAATTCTGAGGTACTGTGGCTTAGTGTTAGACTAGCTAGTTCTTGACTAAAGAATTAATGCTTTAGATTCAGATGCCACCCTGCAATTATAATTCAATAGTCTAGTTATGTCGGATTGAGAAGGATGTTTACCTGTCACTTCGCTTCTGTTGTACGGAGTTGAATTTGAGTATAGGGGATTCTTTTGTAGAAATGGTGGACAACTTTTCGGTTTATTAATTCTTTTGTCTTGTATACTCCATGTGTACAAGGACGCGTCACCTATTTTGGCACAGTGTTAATATTATTATTACTTATCAAAAAAAATTATGATAGAATAGTCACTTGTTTAGTAGACTTTGCCAACCCGTGGAGTTGCATTGAAAGCACAAGGCAGTTAATTGTTTGAAATTGGTAAATTACGTACAACATACATAAATCTGCGATCCATGACCATCTCTTTTTGCATTGTCTTGTGGCTTGGCATCTTTGGAGCACCTTATTCACTTTAGAGGCTTTGAGAAAGGATAGGGGTATGCATGTTTATCGAGGTGTGTGGTTGCAAGCATTCTTTATGGAGCTTGTGGAAGGAAAAATGCACACATTTTTTGGAAAAAAAAAATCCCTTTTCCTATCTTATGGAATAGGGTGATTCTTAGCTTCCTTATGGGCCTTAGCGTGGGCTTTTCAGGTAGTTACTGTTTAGGATCTTGCAAGGGGTTGGAGAGTTGTGCTACATTAGTTTCTGCTTCCCATATGTTTGTTGTTCTTCTTCATTGTTGTTTTTCCTGTTTTAGGTGAACCTCTGGTCCACCATATTTGTACATTCTCCTTTTCAATAAAACTTCTTTTCTTATGAAAAATGTATATATTTTTCCTCTTTTTTAGCTTTTCTTGGAGTGTGCCACGTTCTCCACCGCCTTTTCTGTTCTCTTTTCCCTTTTGATACGCCTGCCTTTTATCTCACAAGAGCTATTGTCCTCAGTTCTGCCCGCTTTCTACCTTGTTTTTATAATTTTTTTGACGGCCACGGTTAATTCATTATAATGCTCTTTGTTGATGTCAATAGAGTTTTTACTAGCAATGTTCAATGATGTGATAAGGGTTCTCGACAACGTCTAGAGCACCTAATGCTCCGGCGGTTGTGAACTTGTGGGTGTTTCCGTGTTTCTTTAAGGGGTTGACCACCATATGATTCGCCTTGTTGGTTAGAGGAGAAAAAGGAGATTTTTGTACTTAGCTTCGAAAGGTTTAGGGACATTAATGTTATAATGACAGAGGCTCACGTGTATATAGGCTTTGCAGAAGTCCCTTTTGTTGAACGTGATGCATTTGGAATAAGTACTTGTGATGACTCAAGAGGTAATACAGTCACCTTTTTCCAGTTAGAAGCTTAACGATGTTAAGCAGAGTTATTCCACTTACATTAAGGAGTTCCCTGATTTAGTTTAGGCAGTTGGGGACTAGAGATATTATCTTCTACCATGGGAGTTTGTCTGACTTTGATAACCATGTACTTGAATATCTTTATTCTTGTTACGTCCGTCAAACTTGTTAACCGTCTTTTAAGGAGTTTCTGTTATGATAAGGTCCCAGTGATCTTCCTCGTATTTTACATGTCCCTTCTCAGTTTTCTGCCCTTAATGATGCATACATCATTTTTATAGATGTCATTATTATTTTAACCCTTCGGACGCTTTCCGTTTTTCTTGATTAAGACTATCAACTAGAAATTAGTCCCAATACTGTTTTTACCTAATGGGGTAATGACTGCATTATACAGGTATAGGCCATACATGGAGGAGATGGTATGCACAGTACCGGTATGGGATACATTTTGAACAGAGCTAAATGACCTTTATGCCCATGGTTATAAACGCATTAACGCCTAACTGGTTACCGTTATTCCAATTTTCTGATCTGGTCGCGTTCCCTCTCTTGGAATATAGCTACCCCTGCCTTTTGATGGCACCATCTTTCACTCCGCTGACCATAGAGTGTATGTCTGTTCTGTTGGATATCTGTGTAGAGCTGCTAGGTAAGCCTGAGTGTAGGCCAGGGGGCTGTGTTTGCACAAGTTAGGCACGGGTTAGTTGGCAGAGGCCGGGATGGCTCAGGTCACGTGTGCACAGGTCACGTGGGCCAAGTTGGTGCAATCCCAGGGGTTGCGTCTTAAGTTGAACCATGACACTGTTTGGACATCTGCTTGGATTACCTGTAGCACAGGCCACATTAGTGCAAGTGGGGGTCGAGTTGGAGTGGCCGGGTCAGGTTAAGTTGTTGCAGGTCCTGGGGGGCGAGTTGGTGTAAGCTAGGGGCTCGACTCCTAATTTAACCCGAGCTGTGCTCTTTGGCGGGGCTGAAAAGGTGTATAAGAAAATGATGTTGCACATGTTGCTAACACCTCAAACTTTTAGCAAAGTGGCAAGAGCTTTAATCCTAAAATCTACAACTCGCTCTCTTATGTCTTTAGGAACCGTTCTCCCTTCACCTTACCAGATCGGTATGTCGCTTCCGTCAAGCTGCCGCACCATCTCCCCACTGTTTTCCCTGCCTCAGATCTGAAGTCAGTAAACCAGATCTGAAGAAGTCTTGGCACCGCCACATTTATGCTTCTGTTTCATACCTTGCGGTATCCTTAAATGCCGATGAACTCCTGGCCACCAGTTTCAGGGTGAAATAGCTGAAATTTACAGCTTAAACCTGTTTAGTCATTAATGTTGTTATATTTGGTAAATTATTGTTCTAAGTTTAGTGTATAAATCCTGAATTGTTTGTGAGATTTAATCTCTTCATTGTTTTTTCTTGCCTGATTGTGGAACTACGCATGAACATTTCATAGGGAACCATAGCCCTTTATACATAATGCATCATCTATTGATGTCCAAATTCAAAAACTTCCATTAACTGTCTTCTTCTATGTAGTTGTATCACCTTTTGTAGATAAATGGTCAAATTGGATTATACATGAACAATGGTTAGGAAACATAGTCCTTCATTCGCAATGCATCATCTATAAAGGTAAAAAATGCGACAACTTCCATTAACGTCTGAGTCTATGTAATTATATCTTCTATTGTAGCTAAAGTGTTAAGAAAAACGAAAGAAAAATAAAAAAGAAATGAAAAAGAAGAAGATTTAGACTGTGTTCATTTATGAACACTTTAGGGTTTTAGCAATGACACTCCCATATCAATCAGCCCTAGACAAATGGTGGGGGGGGGGAGGGGATCGGAGAATAATTTGATATTGGTCCAACCAAATGCAGTCTCATCCTAACTTATGTCGCTTGCAAAACATACATTGTCCAAAATAATTGGCATTTCTTCCTGTTCTTGATATTATCTAAAGGTGCAATTATGGATCTTCTTGACTAAGACGAATCTGGGTTACAGCATTTGAGTTTGATTAGCCGTATTGTCTTAAACCGAAAGTTTGGTTTTAGGACATAGTTTTCTCATGTTTCTGGAGTCAATTCCTTAACAGCTACTCCATTGCTATTCAGAATATCCTTTTTTCTTGGATTTTCTTCAGGAAGCTGGAAGATATGTTGGATGCCTTTGCTGACAGAATTTCTAAACCTCGCCTTTTCCCTACAGATAAGATGCAAATTGCATTAGGTACAATCTAGTACCTTCTATTTGTCCCACTCTCTTCCCATCTGCCAAATTTATACTCTGTCATAGTGCTTGTTTATAGATCTCATATTGTAGTCCATTGTGGTTATTATTAGGTTTTACCTTATTTTCTTTTTCTTATAGTGGCATATCCTATCTCACCTAAGGGCTGAGTCTGCTCTCTATGCTTGTTGTGGGGATATATCGAGGGAGGAACGACCTCAGTGGGGGGGTTTTTACAGATAAAACATAGGAGTCTTTGTTTAAGGGAGAGAAAGTCTTCTATCCGTATGAGTTTGCATAGCCTTGAGATGGAATTAGTGGGCTTTCTCTAGCAGTGATTAATGTGGTAGCATTAACATTTGTCTTGTTTGGTCTATGCTAAGAATGCTATGTACATTTCTCCCCAAGTCCACCATGTGATCTCCCTTGCTGCCAAAGGTGCACAAAGGTTGATAGTGAGATGCTGGGATGAGATTGGATGCAGTTGGTGGGTGGGTTTCTGGTGGCGCTGTAGGCATTTGCTCAATTGCCTTGGGTGTTGATCTGGTGGTCGAATAGGGAAGGAGGAGAGAGGTGCTTTGGTCTTTGGGTTTAGACTGCTTGGTAACTTGTTAATTTCTGTTTGAAAGTAATCATGACTTTGATCTATGACCATTTAATGCCAGAACTTCTGGATTTAACAGATTAGGATAGATGAAAGTGAATCACTTGAGTGGGGTTAGAGGTATAATGGAAAAATTGTAATTAGACCTGAGTCGAGGGAGAATTCTTTTATTTTTCCTGAAAATCATGGAAAATCTTATGCCTTTTTGATCTTATTGCCCCACGTGTCTTACTCTTTTTGATACTTATGCAGTTTATCAATATTTGATTGTGTGCAGCTGGTGGTTTAGGTCATGGTCTCGCTCATGCCGTCTTTTTCTGTCTTAGTCTATTAACTCCTGCATTTGGTCCGGCAACATATTATGTGGAGAAGTGCTCATATACTTCATTTTTTCTTGTTTCTGGTATGTCAACTTTTACTTATTTTCTTAATTTTCAGTTTTTTGAGTTCCAAATTTTGGGGGCAGAGTTGTCAAAATGCATTAGGCCCATCGGGTCAGCCCGCCTCGCCGCACAAAATAGGTGGGTTAGGTTGATAAAATGTGAGTAGAGCTGTGAAAGCAGGCTAGCAGAGCGGGCCGGCCCGCGGGCTACTAAAACCTGCCATTTTGGCAGTGCGGTGCGGGCTAACCCGTCAAGGGGGCGGGTCTGAAAAAGTGTCAGCCCAACCCAACCTGTCATGGGTTGTAAGTTGGATGGGCAGCCCACCAAAAAAATAATACATAAATTATAAAATCAATATAATCATTATTGAACTAATACTTGACCATTTTGATATAAACATTATATATATATATATATATATATATATTTTTGATATAAGCATTATATATAAAGCCTGAAAATTAATGAGAAACCCTAAATTTAACTTTATATAAACACAATTCACAAAGTAAGAACTTTGAATCAACAAAAAAGCACCACATACAAAAAATCACACTCAATTCGTATCATTTGTATCATCTTCTCCCTCTTCTTCGTCAACAATCTTAAAAACATTTGACCCTTCGCTTGATAGAGTTGTTTTAATACTTGTATCATAATTATCTTTACTATTTGCATAGAAAAGACAGAAAAATCAATCAAAATAATCTCAATAATCCAATTTATAAATTAAGAAAAAAGGCAATATATAAAACTGTGATGTTCCACATCGGGTAGATGTGGGACTTGTATGTGCCTTATTAGATGGCCACCCACTACCACTGGGCACCAACCCATCCATGGACTTTTGGGTGACTTGTGGTGGGCCAGTTGACCCAGGTGTTTAGTGGGCCAGTGCGTGGACTATGCGTGGCGGACCGGACTTCGGGCTCGGGTCGTTACAAATGGTATTAGAGCGGGTCCCGACCGGAAATGTGTTGGAACACATTGCCCGGGGTACCGATTATTTGGGCCTCCTTTGGGTCTTGACGAGGACGTCAAGGATTCAAGTGGAGGAGATTGTGATGTCCCACATCGGGTAGATGTGAGACTTGTATGTGCCTTATTAGATGGCCACCCACTACCACTGGGCACCAACCTATCCATGGACTTTTGGGTGGCTTGTGGTGGGCCAATTGATTCAGGTGCTTAATGGGCCAGTGCGTGGGCTATGCGTGACAGACCGGGCTTCGGGCTCGGGTCGTTACAAAAACAATTCATAATTCATAAACAAAATCACCATCAACATAACCATGTAACCAGTTATGAGTGCAAATAAGAGCTTGCACTTTTTGAGGAAGGGTAGAACTTTTATACTTTGTAAGCATACGAGCACCAATAGAAAAAGATGATTGTGACACAAGAGTTGGGTATCGGTGCTTATGATTTTTCCAATACTCCAACACATTCAAATTTTTGTAATATGCAAATTCAAGCTTTAACTGTTCCAAATAAAGGTCGAATTGGGATTTTCTCGCAATGTAATAGTTTGGCTCTCATAACCCATCATTTCCGACATTAAAAAAAATATGTTAGTGCAATATATATATATATATATATATATATATATACACACACACACACACACACACACACACAAAGAGAGAAAGTGTTATAATACTTGCATCAAAGATCCTTTTCCCTTTGCTTTTCATTCCTCCTCCACTTGAGTACGGGTAAATGTGATAGAAGAAGAAGATTGTGATTGTAAATGACTTGCAGTGTCGTTATGGGAATATTGCTCATAAAGCTTACAACTTTGCCTTCACAAGTGCCATCTTCTCTTGGTATTTTACGAAATCAAACTCCACCTTTGAATAAAAAAACTCCAATGAAAGTTTTATCATTGGGTCAAGAATAGCCCCAAATGCAAGCACCCTACTATATTGAGTTCAATATTTATCAAACTTCTCCTTCATCTTTGTACACATCACTTATTAGCACATCTTCATTTAACAAAACCTCGATCTTCTAAATTTGTATAAAGTACAAATTTGATGTAGGATCGGAAGAACCCGAGATCAAGTTGGTAGTATCATAAAATGGCTTCAGAAATTCACATATTTTCTCTCCTCTTTTCCACTCTTCAATTGAAGGACAACATTTATAATTTTAATTATTCAACTGAAGAGCAGCAAAAGTCTTTTTATACTTAATAGCACTATCCAACATCAAATACGTGGAATTTCATCGGGTGAACACACCTAGTCGCAAGCCAATACTAGTGTCAATGTTACTAACTACTCTCACACATTCTTCAATTTTTTTCATTGGGCTCTCTAAACCTTTTACATCTTGGACAATGAGATTCAATATATGAGCACAACACCAAACATGAAAGAATTCACCATCACACAACAAGCTATAATGCAAAGAAAGTTGTTCTTTCAGAATATCTTGTATACTGTTATTACTGGATGCATGTCAAAGAAAGGATTTTTTTCTCAATCCCCCATTTCTTAAAAAAGTTAAACAATTTTGCAGCTAATTCAACTCCAGAATGTAGAGGAGGTATATGAGCAAAGTTTAGTATCTTGTTATTCAATTTCCAATTATCATCAATAAAGTCACACTCAAACAAATGTAACCCTTACTAGTGCATGGAGTCCATAGTTTTGAAGTAAGATAAATTCTACTTTTAATTTCAGCTATAACTTGTTTGAGTTTCTCTTACTCCCTCAAATATGTTTTCTCAATGTCAGAAACAAGAGTATTTCTGGAAATGGAATGACCATTAGGATTTAAATACTTCATTGAACTCTAATACCATCATACTCAACAAATGAAAATGGCAAGTCATGCTTAATAATTGCAGAGGCTACTAACCCAAGTGAAATCTTTTGGTTTATTTTTCTAGAACTCAACTTATCATCATGATCCAAAAACCTTTGTCCAACATCGTTATACTTTATCATTTTATAGGTTTTAATGTGTCGCTTCAATGTAGAAGTTTCATATTGCTTGCCTCCTCCATGTTTATACTCTGTCTTTACATGCATTACAATATGGAACTTCTACATTGAAGCGACACATTGAAACTCGCAAAATGATAAAAGTATAATGATGATGGACAGTTTTTTGGATCATGATGGTAAGATGAGGTCTAGAAAAATAAACCAAAAGATTTCTCGTGGGTTAGTAGCATGTGCAGTTATTAAGCATGACTTGTCATTTTCATTTGTTGAGTACGATGATATTAGAGCTTTGATGAAGTATTTCAATCGTGATGTTCATTGCATTTTCAGAAATACTCTTGTTTCTGACATTGAAAAAACTTATTTGAGGGAGAAAACGAAACTCAAACAAGTTATGGCTAAAATTAAAAGTAGAATTTGTCTTACTTCAGATGTATGAACTGCATGTACTAGTGATGGTTACATTTGTTTGAGTGCCCACTTTATTGATGATAATTGGATATTGAACAACAATATACTTAACTTTGCTCATATGCCTCCTCCACATTCTGAGTTGAATTGGCCCCAAAATTGTTTGCCTTTTTAAAGAAATGGGAGATTGAGAAAAAAAATATTTTCTTTGACATTAGATAATGCATCCAGTAATGCTAGTATGCAAGATATTTCGAAAGAACAACTTTCTTTGCATGATAGCTTGTTGTGTGACGGTGAATTCTTTCATGTTCGGTGTTGTGCTCATATATTGAATCTCATTGTCCAAGATGGTTTGAAAATTGATGTTAGAGTTTTGAATAAAATTAGAGATTCTGAAAAAAAATTGAAGAATGTGTGAGAGCATTTGCTAACATTGACATTAGTATTGGCTTGCGACTAGATGTGTCTACCTGTTGGAATTCCACGTATCTGATGCTTCCACGTATTGATGATGGATAGTGCTATTAAGTATAAAAAGACTTTTGCTCCTCTTCAGTTGAATGATAAATATTGTCCTTTAGTTGAAGAGTGAAAAAGAGGAGAGAAAATGTGAATTTCTTAAGCCATTTTATGATACTACCAACTTGATCTCGGGTTCTTCCTATCCTACAGTAAATCTGTACTTTATGCAAATTTGGAAGATCGAGGTTTTGTTGAATGAAGATGTGCCACTAAGTGATGTGTAGAAAGATGAAGGAGAATTTTGATAAATATTGGACTCAATATACTAGGATGCTTGCATTTGGGGCTATTCTTGACCCAAGGATAAAACCTTCATCATTGGAGTTCTATTCAAAGGTGGAGCTTGATTTCTTTAAATGCCGAGAGAAGATGGCACTTGTGAAAACAAAGTTGTACAAGCTTTATGAGCAATATTCCCATACCAACACTACAAGTCATTTACAATTACAATCTTCTTCTTCTATCACATTTACACGTACTCAAAGTGGAGGAGGAATGAAAAGCAAAGGGAAAAGGATCTTCGATGTAAGTATTATAACACTCTCTCTTTGTTTTCTTGTTTTCACTAATTATTTATATATATAAATATATTGCACTAACGTATTTTCTTTAATGTAGGAAATGGTGGCTTATAAGAGCCAAACCATTACAAATGTTGGAAAATCGCAAGTAGACCTTTATTTGGAGGAGCCAAAACTTGGATTTGCATATTACGAAAATTTGGATGTGTTGGAAAATTAAAGCACCGATACCCAATTCTTGCATTGATGGCATGTGACGTTTTGGCTTCTCTAATAACCATTGTTGCATCCGAATCATCTTTTTCTATTGGTGCTCATGTGCTTACCAAGTATAAAGTTATACTCTTCCTTAAAAAGTGCAAGCTCTTATTTGCACTCGTAACTGGTTGCATAGTTATGTTGATGATAATTTTGTTTATGAATTATGAATTGTTTTATATATTGTCTTTTTTTCTTACTTTAAAGATTGTATTATTGAGATTTTGTTTCGTAATTTAGTTTTGTGTCTTTTCTATGCTGATAGTTAAGATAATTATGATACAATTATTAAAACAACTCTATCAAGTGAAGGGTCAAATGTTTTTGAGATTGTTGACGACGAAGAGGAAGAGGGAGAAGATGATACAAATGATATGAATTGAGTATGCTTTTATGTTGATTAAATGTTCGTTCTTTGTGTTGTGTTTATATTAAGTTTTATTGGGGGTTTTTCATTTATTTTCAGGCGTTATATATAATGTTTATATCGAAATGGTTAAGTATAAGTTCAATAATGATTATATTGATTTTTTAATTAATGTATTATTTGTTGGTGGGCTGGCCCGTCTAACCCATGACGGGTTGGGTTGGGCTGTCACTTCCCAGGCCCGCCACCTTGACGGGTTAGCCTCACAGCCAAATGGTGGGTTTTAGTAGCCCGTAGGCCGGCCCGCTTCGCTTTGACACGTCTATTTGGGGGGTTGTGTGTGCCTTATATTTGTTGAATCTTAAAAAGAGTAAATCTCCTATCCTTACATACTGTTTTCTAGCAATAAATTAAATAGAATTTCTAAATTAGTTTCTTTTTCCTCCACTTAAATGGTGTAGCAATAAATTAAATAGAATTTCTAAATTAGTTTCTTTTTTCCTCAACTTAATACTCCATATATGTGGTTGTAATGATCCTCATTTTCATAAATTATTGGTTAGATATGTGAAGGTTTTTCCTGGGTGATAATATATATGTCTGCTTAACTGCAGCAATTATTGCTCTTGCATTTGTAACGATTCACACTTTCTCGATGGTCATTGCATTCAATGGATATGCAGAAGGGAATAAGGTTGACCAACTGATTGTTCCATCAGTTCACCTGGTTTCAGGAATGTTGGTAAGTACCCGTTCTCTTTTGTCTATGCTACCCCCTTTTTTTCATGCATCTATATGGCCTTTAGTAAACTGACTATTGGCTCAATTCAAGGACAATTGCCAATGAATCTCCATCCCTAAAAAGTAAATGGTTAACTATTTATTTACCAAGTGAGTAGTCTATTGCGAGAAATTTTACCTACTGGTTTTGTTTTATTTTATAGATACCTAGTCTTCAGAATACATATATATGATGTTCCTGTCTAGCGTGATTAAGTCCTACTTTTGAATTCTTCAATTGTTTATGGCTTAATGGACATTTGTATTCTAGTGTATGCTCAGATATCTAACTTAGTGTTCAAGTAAAGCTTGTGCAAAGTGCTTTCGAAAAGATGAATCAATATAACGACAGGGGGAATCTATTCTCTTCATGTCATCTAGTATTATTTTCTTCCTCGTGTTTTTGTGTCGAGCCTGAATGTGTATGAAGTGGAAAATGGCTCTTGGTTGTAGTGTATACAACTAGTGTTTTTTTTTTTTTTTATTTTGGCCAAAATGGGTATTGGTGCCCACAAGTTTATACTGAATCCCACACTGGGCTTTTTGTTTCAAGGTTTCTCACTCCCACATAAAGTCCTGAACTTCGATTTCGTGAGCACCTAACTCAGACATACGTTAAGAACCCTAACGTCTTTTGTCATGTGCCTTGCCTGACCCAAACGAGAGGAAATGTGGATAATTTGGTAGGGCCCCCTTTTTCTTTGACTATCAACATAGGGTAAAATTGGTGATTGAGCAAGTTATTTATTTATTTAATTTTCTTAGTAGAAATCAAGAGGATAATTATATAAAGTTACCAATAGAAATTTTAAGAAATAAAAAAGAAAGAGAAAAAAGAGAGCTTGTTAATCAAATTTTGTAATTGACCAGCCTTGTTTTAAATTCAGCATTTCCCAATCAGAAATCTATACACAAAATAAAGAAGGAAAAGAATATTTCTGAAAACAATGTTGAAATTGCTTTTATATTCATAGCTTCTTCTCCATAACCCACGCCGTGATCTACTTAAACCGATCAACTCCTTAACACCACCAACACTATTTTCAAAAAGCCGCCATTTTCTTTACTACCATCTCCACTGCTAGCATGAACCCACAATTTCCCACCCAAACACTACCGCAGGTCTGATCGGATGAAGACAGAAAGAGATCCCATGTGATAAATCAACAAGGAAATTATCAGTTTCTTTACCTCACTGGCTGGTACATTCAACCTGTACCTACGGCTACCACCTACAAACAGCTGTATCAACACCCCTACTTGCTTGAAACCAATCTTCCCCATTAACATCCGTCCATCCTCCCTTTCATCTGCAACTAAACCAATATATTCTAATACTCCTGACGTAGAACAAGTAGATTTGAAACTCAAAGAAGGAATGAAGCGTAAACCAAAAAGGTCTGTGTTCTTGTTTATCGTCAATCAAAAAGTATCCCGACTGAAAAAGTCGGCTAGGAAGCACATGCTAAACTTGTTAGCCAAAAAGCTTGTGTTTAGACTTTATCTGCAACACTTTGAAACCCAGAACCCTATGTAGGATTGGGTGTATACTTGAGGGCACCTATTTGCATTTATCCTTCATTTTTTAATGCAATATATAGAATGCTGATGTCTTGCTCATTTCTCAAGATCAAGATGCAAAGAAAACCAAAAAAGGAAAAAGAAAAAAGAAGGAAAGACATGTGTTACTGTTAAAATGCGGCTGCTTACATGAAAGAAAAAGGAAACTATGAGTTCTCGATGGGTTATTATTGACGTTTGTCGTTTGCAGACACTGCTAAATCTGGCAACTGGTGGTTGCATTATTGGAATTCCTCTCCTCTATGTTGTGGCAATGTCAACCTTGGTGTATTGTGGAAAGGTGGTTTGGAGGAGATTAACTGAAAACCAAAGCAGGCAGGGACATTTCTAATGGAGAATTGGCAAATGGGAAGCTTGGCATGGGTCCATGCTCCCTGCCCCCGCAGCCCCTCCTTTCTTTCTGTAAGCTCGAGGGTGGAGTTACCCTGGAATGTCTGTGTAGGACAATTGTACAGTGTTGACTATATATTTACACACTTGGCATGGGCAACCTCCGTCCAGTTTAAGCTCATCTCCTGATACTGTACAATGGGATCTTAAATCTTTTTTGTAAAACCTTGAATGCAATTGTACCTCCAATATATCAAAGGAGTATCCCCATTTGTCATCAGTCTCATCTATTGATTCATAATCTCACAGGTTGTATATAAGGTGAATGCAGTTCTTCCCTGTTACTAAGATGAAGTTTACTTGTGAGTTTATATTAGTATTTGCAAATAAGTGTCATTTCTAAGTTAAATTGGTCCTAGCAACTTCATTTATTAGTATTAAATTTCACTCCCTACAATCCAAGTAAAGTGTTCATTTTTTATTTATTTTTTTGGGTCTCAAAATGACTTTCACTTTTAACATTTGTTATTAATAACTCTCTCGTTTCGGGCAAATAGTCTAATATTTTATTTTGAAATGTTTCACTTAAAAGAGTTCACTTTTTAAAAATTATGTTTACAATTTTCATAATTTTTTGTTTTTACCTTCCACTTGTGTGTAAGCATCTTGGTTGTGCTTAAGTATTTTTGTAATTATGAGTCTAGACATGACCATTCGGTTCCAAAAATTAGAACCGAACCAAGTTTTAGACCTCCCAAACGTGAACCGTCATAAAAAGAAATCGAATTGAGACGGTTCGATTCGGTTTCGGTTTGTAATTATCAGGAACTGTGAATCGTCGGTTCTAAATTGCTAAAAATTGTTTAACAACTTTCAAATTCAAATTTTAAATGTTTAAAACTTTGAATTTGAATCAATTTGCTCTTACATGCTGTACGCTTGTATCTACTCACGTTAACATAGTAAATATTGAATGTCAAAATTAACATACTATATCATGATGCCTAACATACCCTAAACAATTTTTTTTAACTTTGTATTTGATAATTAATACTCCCTTCGTCCATAAATTATTGTCTCGCTTTTCTTTTTGTTCGTCTATTGTCTTGTTTGAAAATTTTCTTTTTAGGACATCACTTTTACCATTTTACCTTTATTTTTTCTTCCTACTTTAATTATGGATCACATACACATCGGCATTAAAGAAAACTACATACTATATCAATATTAATAACCAAGTCAATTATTTTTTCTTAATCTGTGTGTCGGGTTAAACAAGACAAGAATTTAAGGACGAATTGAGTAACATATTATAACATTTTTTTACACTAATATATTTTAAAAATTAAAAATCAAAACAAATGTTAAAAATATAAATAAAAAATCAAAAAAATTAAAAACACTAAAAATTGGGAAATCAGAACCGGAACCGGCATCCACGATTCAGTTTTGGTTTACCTTGTCACAATTTGTGGAACCGTCGGTTCCGAACCGGAACCGATTTGGGCATGTCTAACTATAACCAACTTCAATGACACCAATATATTCCTTAATTATTAGACTTTTTAAACTCGAACTCTTTGAACAGAACAGAAGGTGTATGTCTCAGTGTGCATTAGTAACACTATATATTGTGTTCACTAAGGGCATTTATGTAATAGATTAAAAGTCAACTTCCTTATATTAAAAAATTTAAAAAATAGAAAAGAACAATTATGTTGGGATGGCAAGGGTTTCTATTTCGCTTGTATTGATCCTTATGGACAATCAATCTAGATCGAGAGTTAATTGTTGGTTCTTTATATCCCCTAGAACAGAAAACAATATATATAGAGTTACGCTAAATATCGCACCCCAAACAACTAAATACAACACCATATTTAAAACAGAATTACCTTTTTGCCCTTACTAACTTAATTATTACTATATTGCCATTAATTAATTTGTTTATTAATTATTTTAAATAATTCACTTTCATTACTCATCTTACTTTATACTGCACCTAACTTTTAAACTCTCAATCTCTCTCGATACTTCTCAATGGATGCGAACAACGATGATAATGGAAATCGAGATAACTATTTTACGGTAATATCAATTACTTTTGATATATATTTAATTTTCTTGATTGCATCTAGTTTAAATGTATTTATTTAAGGTTAAAAGTTGTATTTTGTTTTTTAAAATAAGGGCCGGCCGTAATAGATGGCTAAAACTACAATGGCCGGCTACGGCGGGCGGCTTTATCTCATATGGCCATTTGTCGTAGGCGGCTTTATCTATAATGGCCGCCTACCATGGGTGGCCCTCCAAAATTAAAAAAAAAAAAATTTTTGACGAAAATCATTTGTTTTGTTCACTCTATTAATTTAATTCTTAATTTGTTTTATTTTTACCGAAAATAATTTTTATTTATTTACAGGATCATCACTTTTCGAATGAAAGTGTAGAATATTTTCCGGATGTAGGGCATATTTTCACGACTGGTCAACTGTTTACTAATCGAGATGAGATGGAAAAATGGGTTAGAAGTACAGGAAAAAAGAATAATATGTATTTCTTTACGAAAAGGAAGAAAATCAAAGCAGACGAGTTACCTAGATTATGGTATGGATGTGAGAGGGGTGGAAAGTATAGGTATAATGGTAATGAAGATGAGGAGAATAGAAAACTGAGAGGTAAAAAAAAAAAATTAACTGTCCGTTTGAAGTTTTAGCTGAAGAAAAAATATCAGGTGAGTGGATAGTGAAAGTTGACTTGGCAAAGAGTAGACATAACCATCCATTAACCGACTACAACCAGTGGCATACAGCTGGGGTGAAGCCGAATGCAGAGGAGATTGATAGGATCGAACAGTTAGGGAGTGCAAACGTCAAGCCGAAGCATATACTAAAGGAAATTAAAAAAGAATTCCCGAGAAAATGCCACAGAGAGGCATATACAGAATATCTTGCAAAAGATGCGAAGGAAGAAAAGGGGATCGCTTACAAAGATGCAGTATTTTTTTAGTTTACTAAAGGAACTTGGATACTTTACATGGTTTAAGAATGAGCCTGGGACAAAAATTTTGAGTTACGTAATGTTTGCTCACCCAAAGGCCTTGGAGTTGGTGAAGCTATTTCCTTATGTTCTGATCATGGATGCCACGTATCGGACCAATAAGTATGATATGCCTATGTTGGAGGTAGTTGGAGTGACACCAACTCGACAAAATTTTCACGTTGCATTCGCTTTTATGAAGGATGAGAGAAGTAATACCTTCGATTGGGTGCTGTCACAATTGAGTACGTTGTTCCTGCATGCTGCAAGTCCAAATGTAATTGTTACTGATCGAGAGTTAGCTCTAATGAGTGCTATTGAGAAGCACTTCCCAGGATCAAAACATTTGTTATGTAGGAGACACATAGCCAAAAATGTGGAAAAATACTTGGTGCAGCTCACAAAGACAACAAAATGGTCAAGAGCATTTTCTAAGAGGTGGCGCAGGATAGTGGCTGCCAATACTGAGGAAGAATATAATGTTAGGGTGGCTGAGATGGAAGAGAAATGGCATCACATCCCACCGATGCTCGACTACGTTAAGAGGGAATGGTTGGAGCCATACAGAGATCGATTTGTCAATGCTTGGACCAAAAATTTCAAGCATTTTGGGACACAAACGACTAACAGGTACTACTTGTGCATTTTAAAAAATTAATTTTGCTATAAATGATGATAATTTTGTAGATATGTATTTAATAAATGTATCTGATGTTTTACAGAGTTGAGAGTGCACATTCCCAGTTAAAGAGGTGGTTATGCACGTCCGCTGGAGGTTTCGATCATCTAGTCCCACAAATCCATGACGTAATCGAGCTCCAGCTAAATGAGATCAAGACACACTTTGAAAGGTCAAGAAACTTTGATTTGACGGTAACTGATCACTTTATGTTCCAACAACTGAGAGGAAAAGTCTCACATGAAGCCATTCGGATGCTAGACAACGAGTTTAACTTACGAGGCAAGAAAATTCATACGATCTTTGAAAAATGTGGTTGTGAGATCAAACCGACACACGGCCTCCCTTGTGCTCATGAAATGTATCTTATGGCTGAAGCTAACTTATCGTTGATTCCCACGATATTCATGTGTTTTGGAGAACTTTGCATATGGAGGGAGGACTTGATAAAGAAGATGGTTTTAGAGCAACGTAGATGAACTCCTCGGCGATCTCGTAGGAAATATGAAAAAGAAGTCTGAATTTCTACAATTGCATTATTTACGACAATTCCACGGCATCATGAACGCAGAAGCAACAGATAACGAGGAGCCAGTGATTAAGCGTCATAAGGTCGTCCGAAGGAGAACTCTACTAAGAGGGACTTATCAGATTGGGAGCATACTGAGAAGACCTACTCTACTGGGCCAAAGAGAGGTCGATGTCGAGGTCGAGGTCGAACTTCAACAGACACAGGTAATTCATTATTTTTTGCCTTTGAAATGCCACCCTTCATTTTGCCATTCATCAATAATTATCATAATGTGAGAGCAGATGGAAATTGTGGGTTTAGAGTCATCGCTCACTTTCAGTATGGCAACGAGGAGCGTTGGGATGACGTGAGGCAGGATCTGATGAAAGAGATTACTGAAAATTGGAACATGTGGTTTAGAGTTTTAGGGAGCCATACGATTCGTAAGGTAACCACGAGGTGTGATTGGCATAGGTCTCCGGCTCAGAGTAGTCATTGGTTGGATCTGATAGATATGGGACATTTGGTTGCGACAAGGTACCAGAAAATTGTTACATGTTGGTCACGAGAGAGTTGCAACACATGGTTGCCACTAGAGTCTCGTCTCGATGGGCAAGAACCTCCATCTCAATAGATAAACTTTGGGTTGATTGGTAATCGTAGTCACTTCATAGCACTTTATATGCCTGAGTTTACTCCAATGCCTACGGTGTTTCCTGGTTGGGAATCAATTTGTGATCCCAACATATTACATTGGTCACAGTTATGGATGGATCGTAAACGTAGCTATACACAACAGTGGAATGCATTTAATTCTTCTTAATTTGTAAACGTAGCTATACACAACAGTGGAATGCATTTAATTCTTCTTGATTTGTAAACGTAGCTATACGCAACAGTGAAATGCATTTAATTCTTCTTGATTGCATGAAGATTTTTTTTTTTTTTTTTTTAAGAATAACAGTAGTTAGCAATTTTAGCTTCCAACTTTTTGTAGTATCATAGTTGCAATTCAAAAATGATCTAATCATATCATAATCTAGCATAACAATCTCAATTAACAGCCATATCAGCAGTTTTGTCATACATTACACAGAAGCTTGAAAATTAGATGTACATTGATACCAAGTGGTGAAAATTATCATAGTGGCTGTAGCAGCTCAACGAATATGTTTACATCTCTCCACATTCAGCAATAATGCACGCTAATTTAGGCCGATTGGTCGCTCCGGTGGCTACATTCTAAATCTTCCTCACAACCAAAAGACCATCTCCAAGCACTCTCCCAAACACAACATGCTTGTTGTCAAGCCAGTCACACTTTGCACAAGTGATAAAGAACTGACACCCATTAGAATTTGGTCCACTATTTGCCATTGATAATAGGCCTGGACCAGTGTGCTTGGCAACAAAATTCTAAACCACATGAATGTCGTAGCCTCAAATCCAACCAAGCATGCATGTTGCTTTTCACTAGTTTTTCCAATATGTATGGGCATACTATATCAAAGTTAACTACAAAAATGAAGGACCCAGAGAAGGAAAATAGTATAAATTTTACCACTGAACATTTATGCCCTGAGTACGGGTAGAATCATGTATTCATATAAGGGGTGCCCACTGTGATTAAGAGACTAGTGATTAAGTATAGAAATCTAACGTTGCACCCTTTTAATTGAAAAAAAAGTAAACATCTTCTATAGTTTGTCTCTGCCTGCTATATATTGTGGCTTCACCATTAGGCCAACTATAAACCTCTTCCATAGTTTGTCTCTACCTGCTTAATTCCAACTTAATTTCAAACATGAAACTGATCTAGCAACACAATTATAGACTACTTGTGAATCAGAATATTGATTTAGCAACACAAAAAAACACATCTTAGCAGGGCCGCCTACCATGGGTGGAGATATTAGGGATGGCCACCTAGGACAGCCACAACTACCATGTAGAGCCGCCTAGGGTTTTAGTTGCTATTTAAGAGAAGCGCCGCCCGTTACCGGCCCTCTTCAAATCATTCATACAATTGCGAAAAGAAATTGAATCACAGAATTAAATAATTAACATACCTTCAACCAGAGAAGAATGAGAGAACAAGATTGTAGTCGAGTTCTTCCTCTCTTCCTTTTCCCCTTTTTGTCCGCCTCTTAATTTCCTCTCTTCCTTTCCCCCTCTTTGTCCGCCTACTTCACCCGCCTCTCTCTTCTTTTTTTTTGTTTGTTTTATTAAATAGGATGGAAGGGTGTTAAAAATAAAAAATAAAAAAATAGAAGGGCAATAGAGTCATTTTATTTTAAAAGGGTGCGGTATTTAGTTGTTTGGTGCGGTATTTAGCATCTATGTATATATATAGGGAAGGTTTTAATATCTATTTTCTCTCACTAATCAATGATAGTTACTACTACCTCCGTCCTAAATTAAATGTTGTTTTAGTAAAAAAAAAAAAATTGTCCCAAAATAATTGTCATTATAGAATTTCGAGGAACATTTAGCCATATTCTTTCCAAACTACCCTTATTACTACTACTTTCAAGAAACATTGAAAATTGTTAACAGGAAGAATGAGATGGACATACACGCTTTTTTAAAAAAAGTAGGACGAGTTAAAAGTAATACTAGTAATTGTCAGTACAATTTAATTTGGGACAAATGTAGTATTATAATATTCATTGAATCAAAAATCAAAGGTTGAGATCATTGTATTAAATGACTAACCTACTTGCATTAATTACATTTTTCAACTAATCAATAAATCTTAACATTTAATTTTTGATCAAAAAAAAAAATAGTAGAAATCAATGATTAGTGAGATAAAGTAACAATTGAAAACTCTCCCATATATATAAATATAGGGAGATGTTATTCCTACTACGCTTTTTGCTAATTCACTACATTTATTGTAAATAGACAAATCTATCATTTGACATTTTAAGGAGTCCATGAAACATTTTTACTATTTCAAAACTACCCTTTAGTTAAGCCCCAATTAACGGTAATAAAAAAAAAAAAAAAATCCTAACTACATATCATTATGAATCGCTATTTGGCGATCTAAAACTTACTTCATTCCACTATCTCCTACGGCCTACCATCACCATCAAATCTTACGAAAATTAATTGACGTGGGTGCAATCAAACAACGTAAACACGTATGTAAGCAAACTTCTTTAACTAATCCCCAATAGCAAACAACTCTTGTATGTATGGTAACCCTCTCTTCTGCTTTTGAACACAAAAGGTCGTCTGAGATCCATGGTAGTAGCTACTAAGCGGGATGGGGGTTTTATTTGCTATTTACTACTTCTTCCGTTCAATGCAAAGAGTCAACTATACTATTTTGAGATGTTTTAATTAAAGAGTTAACTTTTAAAAAAATTATCATTACAATTTTTATAATATTTCATCTTTACCCTCCACTTGTGTTATAATCAATTTAGTTGTGCTTAAGTATTTTTGTAATTATGACCAAATCTAATGACACAAATATATCTCTTAATAATTAGACTTTTCAAACATAAACTTTTTGGGTAAAATGGAGGGAGTATTTTTGATCACGCCAAAAAAGGATTGTGTGTCGTGTCTGGTCCACGTGTGTAGTCTAGGTAGGATTCCGGCTTACGTTGCAGGGATTGTCCTTGAAGTATGAACTGCTTGAAACCTGTGATCAACAAAGAACACCGTAAGGGGTGCTGGGTTGTCCCAGCGATAACCCTCAGACGTGAGAATTAACAATACGTCGTGCGAGAGGTAAAGCTAAGAAAGTATGTAAGCAAGTAATTTGCATATGCGTACCTTATGCGGCCTGTTGAGGGTGTTATTTAGAGGGAGATAAGTCATAATCCTTATTAGATTCGGACTAGGAGTGATTCCCGTGTCTTTCGGATTACGTTACCTTATATGCTTAGGACTGATGTGTACAAGAATTATAACAGGACTCTTCTCAGGCATGGTATGACCCCGTATAGGATACTGCTTTGCCGAGTTGGAGGGACTATGCCGAGGTCGGCCTGGATACTTCCAGGTCGCTCTATGTTAATCGAGGTCGGCCTGGCATACACCAGGTCGCTCAATACTATCAAGGTCGGCTTGGCATACGCCAGGTCGCTTGACGTTGGTGAGGTCGACCTGGGATGTCCCCAGGTCGATCTGTGGGTCCCTGTGTCAAGCGTGCTGAGAGAGTATACTGGTGAAGTGGACGACCTGTCATAGAGTAACTTCCAGGTCGTCATGATCGAGGTGGACGTATGCCACCTTGATGCTTGCCCAGCTGGAGCTTATGAAGCCGTAATGCATGCCACGTGTCCAGCTGAAGGCTGATGTCGTTCAATTTTAAAGTGCTTGTTGTTGGTGTCCAATATTTACAATTGTATCAATGAAGGTATCAAGCCTAATTTTGTTTGTATACAGAGTATCTTGTCTTGTGGATGCAGTCCGAACCAAACAGAGTATGGCGTAAATATTGAGTCTGGGCTCGGTTCTAAGTCCTCAAGCAAGTCACTTTGAAAACGCAGCAGCTTTGATAGAGGGGATGAGAATCGAGCTGCTAACTTCATTATAAATTATATAGAAAATTGCTAGCCCGTCTACTTTGGAAAATTTTTAAAAGTTTTTATTCTCTCTAGTCTACTTTTTTTTTTAACCACTAAAAGTTACTTTTATAAAATTGTTACTAAAATGACCCGCAATAATATTTATAGTAGCTTCATTCTAAAATTTCTCCAGTGAATCTTCTTTTCTTTCTAAAATATTTCCGCTCAATTTTCCAGATAACTTCTTCCTAATATTTCTCCAGTGAATCTTCCTTTCTTCAGAAAATTTCTCCGGTCAATCTTCCAGATAATTTGTTCCTAATATTTCTTCGGTGAATCTTTCTTTCTCCATAAAATTTCTCTGGTGAATCTTTCTTTCTAAAATTTTTCCGGTGAATCTATATTTCCATTCCAATAGCTCATAGCAAAGAAAATTGAATTTTGTGGATAGCCCTGTTTCCATTCCAATAAAACACTAGTGAATCTTACTTACTAAATTTTTCGGTAAATCTTCATTTAGCTGCATCGCGATGGTGAAATTAGGTATCGCGATGATGGAATTAGGTATCGCGATGATGGAATTAGGCATCGCAATGATAGAATTCGGCATCGTGATGATAGAATTAGGCATCGCGATGATAGAATTAGGCATCACAATTGGGCATCGAAGCCTAAAATTTCTCTAGTGAATCTTACTTACTAAAATTTCTCTGATAAATCTTTCTTTGCTACATCGCGACGATGGAATTAGGCATCGTAATTGGGCATCGAGTACTAAAATTTCTCTAGTGAATCTTACTTACTAAAATTTCACCGATAAATTTTTATTTGACTGCATCACAATGATGAAATTAGCATTGCGATGATGGAATTAGGCATCGCGATGATGAAATTAGGCATCGCAATTGGGCATCGCGATGATAAAATTAGGCATCGCAATGATTAAATTTCTCCGGTAAATCTTTCATTAATGGCATAATTTCCAAAAAAATGCATTTTCTGATTTTAAAAAAAGATGAGTGTACTGGAGCGATTACAAATGTTGAAAAAGAGACCGGCCTGTAATTCACCCTAAATTATATCCTCCATCTGTTTCAGGTAAAGAGTCTAATATACTATTTTGAAATGTTCCACTTTAAAAGTTCACTTTAAAAAAATTAGGCCAAATTACAATTTTCCCCCCAAAGTATACACCAAATCCCAGTTTGCCACCCATATTCCGTTTTGTCCCATTACGGTACCCAATGTTACCATTTGTCCCATATTGCCACCTGGGATGGACGGACGTTAGAAAAATCCAGTTAAGTAGCACGTGGTCATTCACGTGCGGGGCAATTTGGTCTTTTCAAACAAGGTTTTCTATGTCCTGCAATGCTTGTAAAAACAAACAATTTGCAACTTTTATTTATCTTTATTTCTCAAATATTTCAATAATCAGTGGTAACATGGAAATCTAATTAGTTGAACTAAGAAAATAGAATCTAAAAGACCTATCTCTGTTGATTTTGGCATTCGAACGATAATTTTAAAAATCTAACAAATTCGTATGAAATCATCAATGGCAAACTTGATAATTTTAAAATACGAAATAAATTGATAAAACCAAAAATTACCACGATCTTAATTGGAGCTTGAGCTCGACAAAACCTCCTTGAAGCAACACATAATTGCCGTATCTCCGCCTGTTTGGCACGCCCATTCTTCGCTTCCACGAATTATATCCTCCAAGAAGGTCAAAACCGCTCTTACTCTACCAATTCGAAAACCTAACTTAAGAGAGCGATGGAGATGAACAAACCTATGGAGGAGGTCACGGAGGTCGCCGGCGGGAAGAGAGCGATGGAGATGAACATGGCCTCACTGGGAATAGAGAGAGAGAGTGTGTGTACAGACGGTTTTTGTTGAGGGAGAAATAGAAATGGAAAAGACCAAATTGCCCTACACGTGAATGACCACGTGCTACTTAACTGGATTTTTCTAACGTCCGTCCATCCCAGGTGGCAATATGGGACAAATGGTAACATTGGGTACCGTAATGGGACAAAACGGAATATAGGTGGCAAACTGGGATTTGATGTATACTTTGGGGGGAAAATTGTAATTTAGCCAAAAAATTATGTCTACAATTTTCATAATCTTTCAACTTTACCCTCCACATGTAGTACAAACATATTAACTATGCTAAATATTTTTATAATTATGACCAACTTCAATACTACTTATGTACTCCATTTGTTCCAGGTAAACAGTCCACTATACTATTTTGAGATGTTTGATAAAGTAGTTGTTTGCAACAAAGAAGAGGTAAATAATCATTGGCAAAGAGAATATGATTAATAAAGTGGAACCTCACCATTTATTAACCTTCTTTTCTTTGCCAAGTTTAAGGCTTGGAGAAATGAAAAGAGAACTTCAGCACAAACCATAAATACGAGTGCCCTTGTCCAAGACCTGCTTTCGGGTAAAAGAAATTTCCTGGCCTTCGATTGAGAATAATAGCTAAAGAAACAGTAGAGACACACTCGTGAATTAGCTGTGTCAACTTTACCGAAAAGCCAAAGTTACGAAGAACTTGAAGAATAAATGACCAATCTAGTCTATCAAAGGCTGTACTCATCTCTAGCTTTAAGGCACCAAGAGGTAGGTTTAGTTCATTAATTTTCTAATAGTTTCCACGGGTATCATGGCCCAAAAATATTATCAGAAATAAGCCTACCCACGATGAATGCATTCTGAAAAGGGATAGCAATCGAAGAATTCAGTTTTTTTCTTCTTTTTTTTTTGTCTATTAGCAAGGGTTTTCAACATAATTGCATAAACTTATGGGTCTAAAATTGTTTATTATGGGAGGGCTGCCAAGTTTAGGGATTAAAGCTATATAAGTGTGATTGAGCTCTTAAAGAAAGAAACCATTATGTAGGAAGATTAAGAGTGCTTGAGTAATGGAAGCTATGGAAGGGCTTTAAACTTTAGGGATTAAAGCTACATAAGTGCTGATCACGCAAAAAAGAGTTGATGGTGACCACGACAGATCAACGTGTGTAGTCTAGCAGGATTCCGGCTTGTGTTGCAGGGATTGCCCTTGAAGTATAAGTAGCTTGCAACCTGTGATCAACAAAGAACACCGTAAGGGGGTTGGGTTGTCCCAGCGATAACCCTCAGGCATGAGAATTAGCAATACAGTAGAGAAGATGAATGCTCTAACAAAGTATAGCTTTTTCAGGTAGTTTGCATGTAACGTATGATGCTTGTTGAGGGTGTTATTTATAAGGAGATAGCTCATAATCCTAGTTGTTTTCGGAATGGGAGAGATATGATCAATTCCCATGTCTTTCGGATTACGTTACCTTGTCTGCTTAGGACTGATGTACATAGAGTTGCAATAAGACTCTTCCCAGGCTGAGAGAGTTCCTTGGAGGACTCTGTTTTTACCAAACTGTGAGGGGTCGCGTCGAGGTCGGCCTGGTATATGTCCAGGTCACTCAATGCTAATGTGGACGGCCTGGTATGTCTCCAGGTCACACAGTGGGTCCCTATGGTCAGCGTGCACTCCATTTCTAGTTCAGCTACTCCCCCGCGAGCTGGGCCTGTCCTAAGTCCTGGGGCCCAGTCCCTCGAATTGGGTAAGAAGGCTGTCCTCGACATTGCTGATGAGGGACTAAGTGAGTCCTTCGATGACTGCTCGCCTTCTCACCTGGCTGGTATCCTGGGAATCGACCTTACCCACGTAAAATGTTTTTACTTGATTCCACCTTTTTATTGCTACTAGTCCCTTTTTTCCTGACTTGTTTTCCCTTTTGCAGTTCGCCGCGAGTATCGAGTCGTATGCCAACAGGCTCGCTCAGGCCCACAAGGATAGGCGGGAATTTGTTGGGCGCATTGCTATGCTCGAGAAAGAGAAGCGGAAGGGTGCCAGTAAAGCCGAGCTTGAGGGGGCCCTTGTTCGCGTTGCCAAGCTTGAAACTGTCATTCCAAGGCTCAGAATGGCGTAGACTTGAGTCAAAATTTGGCTGCGAGCAAGGTCGAGGAAGCAAACCGAATTACCGAGTAGGCCGGTCGGGTGGACGAGGAGGTTAGCCAGCTGAGGGGGGAGCTTGCTGTGGTTGCTGCTGAACGGGCCAAGCTTCATGCTGATCTAAAATCTTCCCATGGTGATACCCTGACTGCTCAGGGGGAGCTCACGAAGACAAGGTTGAGCTTCGAGGGCAAGACCGGCGAACTGAAGAAGCAATTGGCGGAGGCGAGGAAGATGCTGAGCCCGGACGCCATTATTGCTAATTTTAAGAAGACTTCATCGTATATGGGTGATATTCTATCTTATTATGACAAGGGTAAAGCTCAGATCCTGCACGTCGCGGCGGCTTACGGTGTCTCCTTGAGGGACCTAGTAAGGTGGGGAAGTGCCGAACTTAAGGGTGACCTGGCTCGTCGGGGGCACGAGCTTGTGCCGTATCAGCCCGAAGAGCTTGAGCTGATTGAGAGAAAGGACACTAAGTCAGGTCGAGAGCCCTGGGTCCCTCCACCTCCCTTTGATAGTAATGTCCCTTATTTGCTTGATGCCTTGGCTGATGGTGACGAGGTAGATTTTGATGGGGACTTCAAGTTGGAGGAATTTGAAGGGGCCAAGTCAAACCAGGATAAGCATGCTCGTTCTATTCATGAAGCTGAGAGCCGTGTTGACTTATAGTCCCGTTGTGTCGGGTTGAATCTGGCCGATATGCCATGTATTTAAACAATATTTTGTTTTATATTTTTGGCCCGTCCAGGTTTGTAAATAATTCAATTTATATATTAACATGAATTAGTTTTATTCAGTGTGCTGCTTATTTTTCTTAGTGTCTTTGCACAAGTATTTTCTGTTCTTACTATCTTCTTCATCGTAGTGAAGAGTAGGTCGTAAGTTGACCTCGACGTGGTCGAGGTGCCTTTGTACTTACGATCTTTTTCATCGTGGTGAAGAGTAGGTCGTAAGTTGACCTCGACGTGGTCGAGGTGCCTTTGTACTTACGATCTTCTTCATCGTGGTGAAGAGTAGGTCGTAAGTTGACCTCGACGTGGTCGAGGTGCCTTTGTACTTACGATCTTCTTCATCGTGGTGAAGAGTAGGTTGTAAGTTGACCTCGACGTGGTCGAGGTGCCTTTGTACTTACGATTTTCTTCATCGTGGTGAAGAGAAGGTCATAAGTTGACCTCGACGTGGTCGAGGTGCCTTTGTACTTACGATCTTCTTCATCGTGGTGAAGAGTAGGTCATAAGTTGACCTTGACGTGGTCGAGGTGCCTTTGTACTTACGATTTTTTTCATCATGGTGAAGAGTAGGTCGTAATCTTTGAACAACTTTGGAGGAAAGTAAATTCGGGGTAGACGCAAGACTGGAGAAATTCTTTTTTTTATTTATAATTTCTGAAAATGTATTACATTAATGATAATATTTCTTCAAGTGGTCGGCATGCCAAGGGTTTTCGAGTGGAGTGTCGTCTTGTTCAGCTAGTCGATACGTTCCCACTCTGATTATGCCTGTCACTTTGAATGGTCCTTCCCAATTCGGAGATAGCTTGTTTCTTCTAGTGTTTCTGCCTGTAACCTCGATCTTTTTGAGTACCCAATCTCCGACGTTAAAGGATCTTGCTCTAACTTGCTTGTCATGATGAATCTTGGTGAGCTGTTTGTAGTTGATCATCCTGAGTCTTACCTCTAGCCTTTTTTCCTCCAGGTAGTCGAGGTCTAGCCCCCCGAATTGTTATATTGCCCAGCTCGTCGAAGTGGGCTACCCTTAAGGTTGGTAGGGCCATCTTTACTGCTGTCATTGCCTCTGATCCGTATGCTAGGGTGAAGGGTGTTTCTCTTGTTGAGCCTCTGACAAATGTGCGGATCCCCCATAGTACGATAGGTAGCTCGTCGAGCCATTTTCCCTTCTTTTTGTCTAGATTTCTTTTTAATGCATGGAGGATTTTCTTGTTCCCTGCTTCGGCTTAGCTGTTTCCTTGAGGGTGAGCAACCAAGGACTTCCAATGCTTTATGTTCATCTGCTCGCATCTCTCAGTGATAGAACAAAACCCTTAAACCAGCCAAGAACCCAGATTAAGCACCCCTAAGTTGTTGCCTTGGTGATAGAACAAAACCATTGCAACAAAACCCTAGAAACCCTAAGTTATTTGCTGAATTTTAGAAGGATTTGGGTGAGAAAATTGGGTGTTTTGGTGTTCTAAAGAGCTAGAAAATGGTCTCCTAAGTCTTACACATGAACTAGGCCAGCCAAGGATGAGTTTAGGAGGACGTGGCATCACCAAATTGCTCAAAAACCCAGCTGGCGCAAATCTGGGCCGAAGTGGCGCGCTAGGGCGCAAGTCTGCGCGCCTAGGCGCGCACTGTTCACCAGCATGCACAGTTTTTTTGTTTTGCTCCGTTTTCTCGATTTGATCGCTCGTACACCCCTAGGTATGATTGTACAACACTTATAAAACATCAAAGGATGTCCCAAAGGGTTCGATATCATTCTTGGATCGATTTAAAGTCACGAGAAAGTTCACGAAACCGAACACAATGTCGACAACTTCTTCATTTTGTAACTTTCTATTAACACAATGTATTTCACTTTTTCAAAGCACGATTTAACAACACGAAACCTCTATAACATCATGTATATCCAGGTATAGAGTATCATGGTTCATAACTTTCATTTCGGATCAATTTACACTACGAAACAATGCAAGAAAGTAAAGTACCGAAACACGAAATCATGAGTTTACGACTCATCAAATTAACAACATGAACCACGATAATAACATTAACAATGCATGCACATAATTATATTATCAACATGCTAATGATATGCTCGGTTATTACACCCTCTCCCCCTTAAAAGAATTCGACCCTGAATTCCTTACCTCAGTTATCAAACAAGTGAGGGTACTTGATTCTCATTTCATTCTCACTTTCCCAGGTTGCTTCCTCAACTGTATGACTTTGCCATAAGACTTTTACCAGTGGTATTGTATTTGTTCTGAGCACTTGTTCCTTACGATCTAGGATTTGCACAGGTTGTTCCACATATGATAGATCAAGCTGAAGATTCACAGGTTCAATCTCTAATAAATGTGAAGGATCAGGAATGTACTTCCTCAGCATTGATACATGGAATACATTGTGGATTCCCCAAGTGCTGATAGCAATGCCACTCTATATGCCAACTTTCCTACTCTTTCCAGGATTTCAAAAGGCCCCACATATCTTGGTGCAAGTTTCCCCTTTTTCCCAAATCTTTTCACACCTCGGACTGGAGAAATCTTCAAGAACACCTGATCACCAACTTCAAACTCAAGATCTCTTCTTCTAACATCGGCATAGCTCTTTTGTCGACTCTGTGCAGTAAGAAGTCTATCCCAAATAACTTTTACATGATCAGCTGATTCTTGAACAATTTCTGGACCCCAAATTTTCGCTTCTCCCACTTCATCCCAACAGATTGGCGATCGGCATTTTCTACCATATAATGCTTCATAAGGAGTCATTCCGATACTTGACTGGTAACTATTATTGCATGCGAACTCTGCCAATGGTAGATAAGTGTCCCAGCTACCCTTGAAGTCAAGTGAACAAGCTCGCAGCATATCTTCCAATATCTGAATAGTCCTTTCTGATTGACCATATGTCTGAGGATGAAATGCAGTGCTCAAACTCAATTTAGTCCCCAGTGCCTCCAGAAGTGTCTGCCAAAATCTTGATGTAAAACGAGGATCTCGATCAGAAACGATACTAACAGGTACTCCATGTAACCTCACGATCTCCTGGATATATAACATAGCAATCTGATGTAAGGAAGATGTCATCTTCACAGGCAAGAAATGTGCAGACTTGGTAAATCGATCTACGATGACCCAAACTGTATCATGTCCTCGGCTTGTCCTCGGCAATCCAGTTACGAAATCCATCGCAATGTTCTCCCATTTCCATTCTGGAATTTCTAATGGTTGGAGTAATCTTGCTGGTCTCAGATGTTCAGCTTTTACCTGCTGACACGTCAGGCATCTTGATACGTAACTTGCAATCCCCCTCTTCATGTTATTCCACCGGAAGTCCCATTTCAAATCTCGATACATTTTAGTAATCCCTGGGTGGATAGTATACTTTGACTTGTGGCCTTCATCCATAACTTGTTGCTTAATTTCTGAATCATCAGGGATACACACTCGACCCCTGAACTTAAGTAACCCATCACTGTGCACATAGAAGTCTTTTTCTTTTTTGCCCTCCTTTAATTTCTTCACGTTCTTTTATAACTGGTTGAACACGAACATTCGCAAAGACGATGCCATGGTTTGATTGACAAGGATTCCATTGACATACATCTCCCAGCATCTTCCATTCCCTAATCATCAAACAAGAGACATGCATTTTCCGACTCAAACTATCAGCAACTACATTAGCCTTTCCCGGCTGATACAGAATAGTGCAGTCATGATCTTTAAGTCTTTCCATCCATCAGTATATACTTCAAATTTAGCCCCGTATAGATAATGTTTCCATTTGTGCAATGTCATGATAATAGCTGCTAACTCAAGATCATGTGTAGGATAATTTTACTCACATGGTGTCAATTTCCTCGAAGCATAAGCAATAACCTTCCCATTCTGCATTAATACACAACCCAGTCCCTCTTTAGAAGCATCACTATAAACAATGAAATGTTCATTTCCATCAGGTAAAGCAAGAACTGGTGCTGACGTCAATCTTTGCTTAAGTTCCTGGAAACTGTTTTCACACTTCTCATCCCACATAAAAGGAATCTTCTTCCGAGTCAAATTGGTCAATGGAGTAGCAATCTTTGAAAACCCTGGTATAAACCTCCGATAGTACCTAGCTAAGCCCAGAAAACTACGGATCTCTGTAACTGTACTGGGTCTCTTCCACTCAATAACTACCTCCACTTTCGTAGGATCAACAGCAATACCTGCTTATGACACAACGTGCCCCAGAAAAGTAACCTCCTTCAACCAAAATGCACATTTGCTGAACTTTGCATACAATTTCTTCTCTCGTAATAAGTCCAGCACCAACCTCAAGTGATGTTCATGTTCTTTCTCAGACTTAGAATAAACAAGTATGTCGTCAATAAACACCACCACAAGGCTATCCAAATAAGGTTGAAATATTCTGTTCATCAAGTCCATGAAAACCGCAGGTGCATTAGTTAACTCGAATGGCATAACAATGAATTCATAATGCCCATATCTTGTTCTGAAAGCAGTCTTCAGAATATCTCCTGCTCGAATTCTCAATTGATGATATCCACTTCTCAAATCAAACTTTGAAAATACAATAGCCCCATGCAACTGATCAAACAAATCATTAATATGCAGTAATGGATATTTGTTCTTCACAGTCACCTGATTCAGTTGTCGATAATCAATGCATAACCTCAGTGTCCCATCTTTCTTCTTCACGAATAGAACTGGTGCACCCTAAGGTGAAACACTTGGTTTAATGAACCCTCTATCAAGCAATTCTTGCAACTGAATCTTCAACTCCTTTAATTCAGCAGGAGCAATTCTGTAAGGTGCTTTCGAAATTGGAGCAGTACCAGGCAACAATTCAATACAGAACTTTATTTCTCGTTCAGGTGGCAACAAGAAATCATCAGGAAATACATTAGGATATTCACATACCACTGGTACCTCTGGTACCTCTTCAAGCTTAGGTGTAACCTTCTGTTTATCATACACATGTGCCAGATACCCAGTACATCCACTAGCCATTAATTTACCAGCCTGTAATGCAGAAATAATATGCAATCTACTACCCCCCTTTTCCCCCAAAAATTGTAATTCAGGCTGATTCGAGATTTTAAAAGTAACCAACTTATGATAACAGTCTACATGGGCATGATATGCACATAGCCAATCCATACCCAATATAATATTGAAATTCTAAATAGGTAGCACAATCAAATCAGCAGACAAATTACAATTACCCACAAATACATCACAATCCTTATAAATCACACTAGCAACAACACATTCCCTCATCGGGGTTGACACCTCCAGTATATAAGGCAATACATGTGGTTGCACATGCAAATTCATAACAAAATGAGATGCCACATAAGAATGAGATGATCCTGGGTCTATCAATATACAAGCTCTAGACTGGAAAATAGTAAGAGTACCTCCTACAACCAACGTAGACTCCAGAACATCTTTCTGGTCTAAGGCAAACACACGCCCCTAGACCTTCGGTTTCCCATCACCCCCTCTCTTAACCCTTGAGGCCTGTTGATTCTGATTATGTGGCTGTTGATTCGGTGACTGAGTATTACTCCATTTCGGGCAATGGCTACGGAAATGCCCAAATTCACCACAAATAGTACATTTGTCCTGCTTTGCCCACATCTGTCTACCATATGATTTCCCTTACCACAAAATGTACACCCACTGGTAACAGTTTGTTGTCCTGATGCCATAGAACCACCGGTATTATTCTTTGATTGCTGTCCTGTCTGCCTATTACCCTGCTGGTTCCCTTATTGTTGTCCTTGTTGTTGTGTTTGTTGTGACCGTCGGGGTGGTCTCTGGGATGACCATTCCGGTTACCCTGTCCTCCTTTATTACTAAAATTTCCTTGACCTCTCCCACCTTGCGAATTAAATCCTCCTCTACTGCTGTTACCCTAACCTCTGCCACCTTGTTGACTAGTTTGCTGCCCAAACGTTGCAGCTCTCTTCACTTTCTGTTCCTCCAAATCATTCTCAACTAATAAAGCTCGATTCACTGTTACTGCATAAAAAGTCAGTTCAAGTGGAAACAGCTTGTTGCGAAGTTCTGCCTGAAGCCCCTTCACAAACTTCCTTACCTTTCTGTCTTCAGTAGAAAGCAAATGAGTGTTATACCTGGCCAACTGAGTAAATTTTGCTCATACTGGGCAACAGTCAAATTTCCCTGCTCAAGTGTCATGAACTCCATTTCTCTCTGTTCTTGAACTACAGCTGGAATGAAGTTCCTTTTGAATTCTGGCAAAAAGTTAGCCCATGTCTGAGGAGTCCCATCAGTCTCCCATTTATCTTTGATCAACATCCACCAGTTATCTGCTATACCCTCCATTTTAAAAGTTGCAAAGATCACTTTCTCCTCTTCAGAACACCCCAATGTCTTAAAGACTTTTTCCATTCCCTCAAGACATCTTTCAGCTTTCAACGCATCAGGTTCACCATCATAGCTCTTGGGATTCAATTTCAGAAATCTCTCAAGTGGTGTAGTACCTGTATAATCCTAATAGGAACTGGATGAGGATTCTGATTACCTACATTCTGATTCATCATCTGTTGATTAGCTGCACCCTGCTGTGCTAACAATGCAGTCAACCTCTCAAGTACTGCAGTCTGGTTATTAGTATTCTGTTGAGCTATCACATCAGTCAATCTCTCAATAGCTTGATATACACCACCAAGCCCTTCAATTTGTGCTCCACTTGTTGGATTAACAAGAGGAATATTAGCGTGACTTTTAGCTCCTTCCTGGAGCCCTGCCGCACTCGTGACGGCTCTATGTGAACCACGACCCTTTCCTCTCGATCCCACCATCGCTCACCTACACACAACCACCCAGTATTAGACACATATACAAAACCTCTAGGCCAAGGATCCTCTCCAGGCTTCTAGCTTTAACAAAAGCTTTGATACCAACTCTGTCACACCCTAATTCAAGCAACTACACGTAACCTAAATTCGGGCATGCCCCAGCTTAACATAATCAAAATAACCACCTGATAAACAATATAATAGCGGAAATAAAAGTATGGGGATAAGCCATCCAACCTCATAAACTGAAAGATACACAACTGAGTTTTCACAACTCATCCAACCGCTATACAGACTAACATAGAAGGCATCCAGCCTTTATATACAACACAACAGAAACAGTGTTTGAGACCTAGACAGCATAACAACCACTGTCTAATATATACAAAATAAGTCTACCCCAAAAGAATAACAACCTTCTAATCTCGCGACGAGCTGCACAGCCTCACACACGTGAACCCTTCGCCTCGTTCCGGTCTAAGGAAAAACAATAATGAAAGGGTGAGTCACCTATGACCCGTAAGATTCCACTAAACTTATGCATGTTATGCATGTATTCAACAGTAATAGGATGCTATCACAAGCAGCATATAATCAGTATAAGTTTTAACCAAGTATGTCACATATACTCAGTATAATCAACAATCAACCAAGTCCCATTACCAGCGTAAGAAGGATCACGACTGCCAACTGTCCCATACCAGTTGGAAATAATGACCAACTTACAAAGTAATGAGCTAATAACAGTTCATATCACATATCAAACAAGTAAAGATCATGTATCAGGATATAAGAGTCGAGGTATACCTCTGACTCACCGGCACCCCTTATACACCATTCAGCTTTGAAGTTCATATCAAATCATTGTAGCCATGTAATTCATATATCAAACATTCCGCGGAACAAGTCAATATGCCCCAAGTCCCTACAACCTTGACATTCATGTGACAATACCACTCTTGTCCAACAATCTACGTGGTGTAAACCCTACTTTGGCCAGAAATAGGAAGATAGGCCGGATTAAGGTAGCCACAGCCCGACTACCACTGCACTCCGCCCCATGACAATCGGTAGTCAACCAAAACTCCCTAAAAGTTAGTATTCGAATGTGCACATCCGGTTAGTCAAGTTCACGTTCACACTTTATTCCATTTTCGGTTACAAATTCGGCATTTTAGTTATCCTCCAAGGATCAATTCGAGTTCTAGATTCACAAATCAACATAATGAACACTTTAACCATCTCAAATCATTCAATATCAAGTCACAAACCCTAAATCTCAGCCATGACACATACTTTGTTTAAGTCAATTCTTGCTGGTTTCGCCAATTCGAAGGTACAATCAAATTTCAACCATTCTAAGGCTCATATATCAACTAACACATCTTATGAACATATACCCATGGTCAAATTCACATTTTAAAGTAATTCATATGGCTAAAATCTCAAAATTTTAGCATGGTAACATTCTTACATAGATTATAACCGAAATAACAACAACATGAACAAGTAAATGGTCCCTTACCAATTTAGAGAGTTAAACCCCTGAATAAGTGTTGAAATCCAGCCCTTAAACTAGCCAAGAACCCAGCTTAAGCACCCCTAAGTTGCTGCCTTGGTGATAGAACAAAACCCAAGAAACCCTAAGTTATTTGCTGAATTTTGGATGGATTTGGGTTAGAAAATTGGGTGTTTTGGTGTTCTAAAGAGCTGGAAAATGGTCTCCTAAGTCTTACACACGAACTAGGCCAGTCAAGGATGAGTTTAGGAGGAGGTGGCATCACCAAATTTCTCAAAAACCCAGCTGGCGCAAATCTAGGCCGAAGTGGCGCGCTAGGGCGCAGGTCTGCGCGCCTAGGCGCCCACTGTTCACCTGCATGCGCATTTTTTTGTTTTGCTCCGTTTTCTCAATTTGATCGCTCGTACATCTCTAGGTATGATTGTACAACACTTATAACACATCAAAGGATGTCCCCAAGGGTTCGATATCATTCTTGGATCGATTTAAAGTCACGAGAAAGTTCACGAAACCGAACACAATGTCGACAATTTCTTCATTTTGTAACTTTCAATTAACACAATGTATTTCACTTTTTCAAAGCACGATTTAGCAACACGAAACCTCTATAACATCATATATATCTAGGTATAAAGTATCATGATTCATAACTTTCATTTCGAATCAATTTACGCTACGAAACAATGCAAGAAAGTAAAGCACCGAAACACGAAATCATGAGTTTATGACTCATCAAATCAACACCATGAACCACGATAATCACATTAATAATGCATGCACATAATTATATGACCAACATGCTAATGATATGCTCGGTTATTACAAAAGGTTACTGGAGAGAGTGTTGTTCAATACTCACCACCTCTCAAGTCTCAAAGTAGAAACTTGGTTTAGATTATCAATTAATGATTAACTGTATCTAAAATGAGGTTTGTGACCTCTATTTATAGTGAGTGTGGGATGACAGAGAATATTCCAAAATTCCATGCTAAGGTATCATCATCCTATTAACTATTCAATGATTACAGGACAAGTGTCACATAAGCGAGGACCACAATCAAATCTTTTTATCTTCTCTCTTTGGATCCTTTTCTCTTCGGTAATCAGGTCACACCCGACGCACGTCCGTAATATTGCACATTGTACAACAAGTTATAGGACTTTCTCTTGACTTTAAGCGCTAAACCAATAACCCTCGAGGTTCCCTAAAACCAGCTCAACCTCTTGGGGGTTCAGGGACCTTAGGCCAGCTATTGCACTTAGTTGTTACAATTTGAGTAAATCGTCCGGTAGTGCCCTAAGCCGGGAAGGATGCCAGTACTAGTGGTAAGTTTTTTCCCTTTACCTTAGGATGGAGTTAATTCCTCGGAACCTTAGCAGCGAGTTAATTCCTCGGAACCCTGGGAGGAGGACAAGATGTCCTCGTGACGGAGAATTTTGACCTTTGTGCCAACTTGCTCGTGGAGACTTTATAGAGTCGGGTGCGGCCGTAGTGATTTTGGTGTCATAACCCTTAAGTCTATCTCCCGGAGCCTAGTACATTCTGGTACGTTAGGTCTTAGTTTGGGGAAGATTAGGTGATTACGTGACAGTGACAATCACCTAAAGTGACGTGTCACAACCCCTATTACATTGAGCATTATAGAACAACCAATTAGCATATCCAAGTAGAAACAGTATTGAGACGGTAATAGATAGCCGTCCTTATTAATGTTGCTTTTGGAATGGGCCAAAGCAGCCCGTACTAGGAAAATCGTAACCACATAGGGTAGACGATTAGCCCAAAATTTGTCCTTGAATGGAGATCAAACCGTCTTTTATCAAAATCATAATATTGTCTCTCTCTTCTTTTCCCATAATTATATCTCCCTCCTGTTTTCCCCCAACTTCTCTCCATCAAAATGTGACATACCGAATCTTTTTGAAAACGCAACTTACAATAAACCTCTCTCAAAATTAAAGCGAAGTCTCTGAAGAAAGACAAGCTTGCGATTGTGAGGGTTCAATGATCAGCCTACTGCAATTTCAGGTTAATTACATTCCTTTTTAATTTTAGGTTGATTACATTCCTTTTTTATTTAAGGTTAACGAACAGCTTTGTGTGACGGCTGTTGATTGTTAGGTACTTGATTGACTCGTGATCCGTGTGAATCACAAATTCCCTAGGTCTAAGGTAGTGTTCCCATGTCTTAAGGCATCCTACCAAGGCATACAACTCTTTGTCATAAATGGAGTAATTCAGGGACGCTCCACTTAACTTTTCACTAAAATATGCTATGGGTCTATTCTCTTGATTTAAAACACCACCAATACCAACACCTGATGCATCACATTCAAGTTCAAATATTTTCTTAAAATTTGGTAAAGCAAGAATGGGTGCAGAAATCAACCTTTCTTTCAAAAGCTCAAAAATTAATGTGACGCATTTGAGACATTCGTATCATTGTTGAATGTTATTGTTGTGGTATACTCCCTACTTTGGAGTATGACCTTTTATTTTAAATATCGAGTAAACATCTACTTGTGCATTTAGTTAAGTCCATGGCATTCGTGTTGGCGGTGTATTGACGCTTGATTATTGCGGGAGCTGGGGCTATGTAATAGTCGAAGGCCAATACATAGGGCCTCGCCCTACCGTTGGCTACGGTAGGGGTATAGCGCCATTTGTTGTACGGAATAAACGCAACCATGGTAAGCTATATCCGTGGTTGATTCTTGGGTTGTAGGGACCGAGATCACCCGTCGACGTGAATACAGAAGATGGTTCACACAGTGTTATGTTATTTGGTATTCTTGTTCGAGCACGTCAACAACGGCTCTACATTTGGTATTATATTGGTTGGTTGGTTGGAAGTATTGGTTTGGTCGGAGGTGTACCTCGATGCCGCATCCTTTGTAACTTGTTTACTTATAGCTCTTATGTGCTTCCTGTATAAGCGAATGTTGGTCATGGTTTCCAACCGGTATGGGACGGTTGGCGATCGTTGAGCCTCTCGTGTAGTATGGGGTTGTTTGGCTATGTGTATTGATGTTACGTAATTGTCGTAATTTTTATAAGTTGGTTATTTGTGGTGTAGGATTATTATAACTCATTTGAGACATTCGTATCATTGTTGAATGTTATTGTTGTGGTATACTCCCTACTTTGGAGTATGACCTTTTATTTTAAATGTCGAGTAAACATCTACTTGTGCATTTAGTTAAGTCCATGGCATTCGTGTTGGCGGTGTATTGACGCTCGATTATTGCGGGAGCAGGGGCTACGTAATAGAAAGGTTGATTTCTGCACCCATTCTTGCTTTACCAAATTTTAAGAAAATATTTGAACTTGAATGTGACGCATCGGGTGTTGGTATTGGTGGTGTTTTAAATCAAGAGAATAGACCCATAGCATATTTTAGTGAAAAGTTAAGTGGAGCGTCCCTGAATTACTCCACTTATGACAAAGAGTTGTATGCCTTGGTAGGATGCCTTAAGACATGGGAACACTACCTTAGACCTAGGGAATTTGTGATTCACACGGATCACGAGTCAATCAAGTACCTAAAAGGTCAAGGAAAGTTGACTAAAAGACATGTTTGGTGGGTTGAATTTATTGAGTCTTTTCCATATGTAATCAAGTACAAGAGGGGTAAGGATAATGTAGTAGTCGATGCCTTGTCGCGAAGACATGTTTTGATTACTACCTTGCATTTTAAATTACTTGGTTTTGCGTTCATTAGACTTGTACTGTAATGATGATGACTTTGCATTCATATATCAATCGTGTGAAAAAATGTCTTTTGGTAAGTATTACAAACATGAAGGGTATCTGTTCAAGGAGAACCAACTTTGTATACCAAAGAGTTTTATTCGTGAAGCTCTTGTGCGTGAAGCACATGGTGGTGGCCTTATGGGTCATTTTGTATACGGATTTAACCCTTGTAGTCCTTCAGATCTTGTTCCTATTCCAGTGAAAGAACATGCAAGCATGGATGGGAAGCGCAAGGCGGAAGTAATCCAAAAATTACATAAACAAGTGCGGCTGAATATTGAAAAGAGGATGGCGCAATACGTCAAGCAAGCAAACAAGGGTCAAAAACAGGTTGTGTTTGAACCTGGAAATTGGGTATGGCCACATTTAAGGAAAGAATGATTTCCAATAAAGCGTCGTTCTAAGTTATACCCTAGGGGCGATGGACCTTTCCAAGTTCTTGAAATTGGAAAGGCTCAACGACAATGCCTATCGACTTGATCTCCCAGGTGACTATAATGTTCATGCAACATTCAATGTGACTGATTTATCCTTTTTCAATGCAGGTGATGATTCAAGGTCGAATCCTTCTAAAGAGGGAGGGAATGATGGATATCATGGACTAAGTCAAGAAACCCATATTCGCAATCAAGATCCATTGAGCATACCCGAAGGCCCCATGACTAGATCGTGTACCAAAAAGATTCAAGAAGCACTTGTCGCTGGTAGAGAAGATCAAGTCCAAAACAGTAATCACGGACGATCTAGGACATCAAGGGAGGTTCGTTTGCACGTTGGAGACTTTAACGACATCACAAGGCAACAAACCTTCAGCAAGTCACGCGCCCAAGCGCACCCAAGCCACGCCCTAGCGCGCAAACTCCCAAAAGTTTTCAGAAAAATCAAAATTTTGCAAACTTCATGTTGTTCCCGCATCCTAGCGCATCTTTTTGTGCGCCCTAGCGCGCAAACTCCCAATACTTTCAGAAAATCAGAACTTTAAACTTCAGGGAAGTATCGCGCCTTGGAACGCAGGACGCCCGCGCCCTAGCGCGTGTACATACGTCGTGAATTTGAATGGTTTTTCTGTTGATTTTGAACTTTGTTTTCATCACCTTCGTTTTTGGTTCCTGAGGCAACGTGTTTGCAGATATCTAAGGTTATATAAGGCTTATTCTAATAGTTTTTGATGAAATTATAAACATAGTGTTTATTCATTTCACTTTTCTTAGTAAATTGTGAGTTTATCGAGTTTCTTGGATTGGAGACTCACACTTGAACTTATCAAGCTCGAGGATCGCGAATTAGTGGCGTTCCGTGATTGGTGTTCATAGATAATTGCGTCTATCGAGTATCAATCACACTCCAAGGTTCCTATTCAATTGCGAATAGTGGGTTGAGGAAGATCCACCTATCGTTTCAATATCTGCCATTTTTCTTCGTTCATCTTTTGTTGAGTACTCGGTTGCATTCTTCAATTCAATCTTGTCCAAATCACATCACAAACCACTTTGCTTTCTTCCAAAAGTAGGACAAAGCTAACCAAGCAATCCTTCTCCGAAGCTATCTTAAACAGTTTAGGGAAAGACCTACTCAGCTCCAAATCCTCACACCATCTATCCATCCAAAATTTGACAGACGAACCATTCCCTACCTCGAACGAAATATGCCTCAAATTCCATCCTTTTCCAATACCTTTCCAAAGTAGTACAATATTATCTGGAAGGAAATAAAATAAAAGATAAAACTTAGTAATAAATTTGAGAACTCATTAATTAATGTACAAGCTAAGTAAAATAAAGTTAGTTGTCATTCGTGCTTGCCACTAGGGATTACTCAAGGCAGCCAACATAGCTAGACAATTACTTTCTAATACTTTATGGAGCTCTACAATATAATTATTCTTAAAACAAATAAGTATTCTAATTAAATAATCATATTAGGACCAAACGAGAAATCATATACTCCCACTGTCGTCCCAAAAAAAAAAAAGTGTCATTTTTCATACTAATAAAATGTCAACATGGACAATATCAAATTAATATTTACCGTACTTTTTTTTTTTCAATACTAAAATTTTATACATTGAAAACTACAATAAAAATACTATTACCAACTACATCTTTAAAAAATTTATGACACAAATTTATATAAATATTCCGTAAAAATTAAAAATACAGTTAACCAAAAAAAGTCAAAATTGGACAAGTTTTTTTTTTTGAAGTGGAGGGAATACTCCCTCCGTCCCTTAATTATTATTTTGTTTAACCCGACATACGGATTAAGAAAAAACAATTGACTTGATTATTAATATTGATAATGTATAATTTCCTTTAATGCCTATGTGCATGTGACTCATAATTAAAGTAAAAAGAAAAAATAAAAGTAAACTGGTAAAAGTGTTGTCTTAAAAAAGAAACTTTCAAATAAGATAATTACTCCCTCCGTCCCGGATAAATGTTCCTAGTGGATAAAACACGGAATTAAGAAACATAATTAATGATGTCTTTGTAAAATATGTTCGACAATAATACCCATGAACATTAATTAAGTTCAACTATTTTAAATAGTTAAGTTTCTTTGGGATATGTTATAATAAATGAAGCTTTAAAATTATATTAGGAAAAATAGTAGAGAATAGGTAAATCAAAAGTCTTTAGGAACATTAGTTGCGACATCTCAAAATAGAAAGTAAAAATATTTATCCGGGATGGAGGGAGTATTTTAGGACGGACAAAAAAGGAAAGGAAACAAATTTAGGGACGGAGGGAGTTTCTTTTGAGAGAATAACATAAATATTCGAAAATAAAAGTTTTCACCACATTTGGGTAATTTAAGCTAACAAATGGAGTGGACTAGGGTTGATCTAGAGCTAACATTCAGCCCACTGGCGGCAGATTCAATGCTCGTGAGAAGGGGAAGGGCTACCAGTTGTGTATCCTATTATCATTGAGAACCAAAGAGAAACAAAGCTAATAAAGAGAAGTTGGAGATGGAAGCAAAATCCATCAATCTTGGGCCGAATAAGTTAGACAGATAACCACATAGATACTTCCTCCTCCTCCTCCTTTTCTTCTCCACCTGCATTTGACTACCAATGAATCAAAATATCTTCATATGCAAACTACTGAATGTACTGCTTATAAAGGTTACCTGTTAAGCATCAGATAGGTGATGAAGACAGATATATCATCAGAATACCAAAGAAAATAGTATACCATGCCCCATTTGAACTCTTGATCAGATGCCTCAATTTGAACCCAACGTTATACCAAGATAATTAATTGTATCTACATCAAAATCCCGTTGTTAATCCCATTCTTCGCGGGATTAGAATCCACTACCGTAACAAACTTCTTTTACCCTCTTGACTGTCCTTGGATTCCTGGCCTGTTGCATGTAATTTCTTCCCCTTTTTGGACTATTAGATTTTCTAATTTTTCTTGGCAAGTAGTCTGACAGATTTTCTTATTGCAGGTGTGTTCTGGATTTTCTTTGATTTTCTTTCCTCTTCAGAAACAATGCTTGCATGGGATACGGAAACAACCTTTCTTGTGCTTATAGGTTCATATGGTTTTGCAGAGACCACTGCAGTAGATAATGTATCATAAGATTTGACTGCAGATTTATGAGTAGTGTCCATAACTTCCATCAGTTCTGCAGTTGATATGGCTGCATGATTCACATTTGAAGTATTTCTCTCACTTAAAATACCTCCAATTGTATCTGAAGAACCCTTTGGTTCGGGAACTGACTCAGTAAGACTGCACTTCATAAATATGATTGGAGGATTCTCCACCTCGTTGTTTATTAAGTTTCTCATTCTACTCATGCTTCTTGTGGCTACCCCTTTACTTGAACTCAGGGCTTCCGCACCAACCTTAGATTGACAAGGAGTTCTCTGAGAAATTTTTGTTTTCTTCGGCATCCCAAGGGAAATAGAACCATCATCTTTTCTCTTCTTTTCAACCTTATTTCTCTCATGATTTCTTGGGGTTTCGTCCAGCACAGAGTCCCTGGTAATTACTTGACAAGTGTTTTCCTCATTTAAGTTAGCTGAAGGTTCACAATGACTAGAAGAAGAATCACCCACACACTTGCGAAGTATATCACTGAAAATAATCCCTGTTATTGCACAATAATCAGGCCCAGTAGTGGTCATTAAAAGATCACGTACTCGAGTGACTGGAAGATCATCAAAAGATATAGGAAGGTTGCTTTCTGTGCCATCATCTTGGCAATTGATAAGCCCATCAAAACCTCTGTTGGTTGATTCTTCGCAAGATGGTTGATCAGCATACTCTTTCCAGTTATATGGAAATTCATAGAGGAAGTGACTGCAAACCTGTTCAAAGTAACACCAGAAATTGGATTATATTTACAAAGGGAATGTAGTCTTGAGTTTATTTTCTCCCTAGGAGGGTGGGAAAGTAATTTGAATCATAGCTAAAACAAAACTCTATTTGTTATATCTACCCATAAGACAGTTGAATTATATATCCAATGTTTGCAACTGTGTTGCAAACAAACCATCCTTAAATGAATCCAGTTGAAGGTTGTTAAAGACAAAAGTATGAAGTTAGTGGGACATGACAACATGCTGAAATAGGCTTTGACGCTATTTCTATGTTGAAGCAATTTTAGCTGGAATTCTGTAGGGTTGTTCTGAAAAATTATGAAGAAAATTGTGAAGTTTGAGCATCAGTTATATACTTAATCTACTTATATTCCTGCTCCTGAAAGAGATAACTTAAAAATGTTTTGCGTTGCTGAATTTAGTGTAGAGAATGGATACAGTTGATACTCTAAATCAAGAGAGAGATGAAAATTTTATCAACTATTAGAGTTTATGAAGTACTCCCTCTGTCCCAAAAAGTTAGCCCCATTTAACAAATCAAACTTACTTTGTAGCTTTACTTGTTTGTACTTTCTTTGAATTGCACTATAATATATCCTTTCTTAGGAATGAGACTACTTTTTGGGACATACCAAAGAGGAAATTTTCGGGACATTCCAAAGAGGAAAGTGTGACTATTATTTTTGTGACGGAGGAAGTATTATGTATGCTTTTACTCCTTCAAACCTAAATTAGTTTCTACAAAAATAATTGATTAATGGTGTATATTAATTCTAAGACTGCCAATTGTATACTCTAGAACATTTGTACCAAAAACCAAATTGTAGGATAGTAGCATTTTTTGGTAAACTGGTTTAAAACTATGTTTCGACTCCTAAGACGTGTCCTGGCATGTCTCCTACGCGCATCCCATAGTATGGAATAAGAGAAAAGGAAAGACGGTGATATGAGATCATAGCCCCACTCCCAAAGCTCCACTACATATCTGTGCAACTGTGCTTCACAGAGGCATGCATGCCTCAAAAGCAGCTAAGAGTTGTTTTCTACAGAGTAATGGAAAACATATTTAACATAAAGTTCAAATGGCAATGAATTCTAATAGGCTGTTACAGACATTACAACTCAACCCAACCTTTTCCCAATCACTTCTGCCATTCGATTCGGTCCAAAGCAAGATAATATATATTTTTTTTGATAGACAAGTGTGGCCCCTTGGTATGGTCAAAAGCAAGATCATCACGCACACCACATTCATATCTTTTTTATTACAAATGTCTATGTTAGTTTTGGTCTTCCTTTCCCTATTTCTAATCTCGTTGATTGTTGATACACCCGCACTTCCTAACGGGTGCACTAATTGGTCTACGTTGTGTGCGTCCAAACCATTTGAGGCGATTTTCTCTCATTTTATTATATGCTATTAGGGCAACTTTCACTATCTCACGAATTTTTCATTTCAAATCCTATCTTTACTAGTTTTAACACATATTTATCTTAACATTCACATTTTACACTCATCTTGTTAAGATGCTCTTTCTAAGTTGTGCAACATTTGGTTTTCATAAAGTAGTGCGGGTCTAATGGTAGTCGGATAAAACTATTATGGGCATTTACTAACACAAATATTCGAACCAAGATAAGTTTATGAAGCAATAAGGAGAAACGGTTACATACCTCGGACGGGAAGCCATTCTCTAGTGTGCGAGACCTATTTATGAAACCACTCACTGTAATTGTGATGCCATCCACTGTCTCAAGTGTGACATTGTCATGCCTCTTGGCAATTGCTGAAGAGCAAAAAACTCTAATCCCTAGTCTCCTGAAGTATAAAATCCATGATAAGTTAACATAAAATAAAAAGATCTGTCGGCTATTCAAAAAAAAAAGATATTCACAAAAGAGAAGCATGCATTGCAGTAGCTCCACAAATTAGAAAACTTTGATCAACCTCCACCCGTTCGGATCACTTGACCATCTTTATGCCAAGTTCCAAGTACAGCCTTTTTCAAATACTCCCTCCGTCCCAAAGAGAGAGCGGTACTTTCCATTTTAGGTTGTCCCATTAGAAGAGCCCCACTTCCAAAATTTGAGCAATAAATCTTCACCTAAAAATTAAAAAAAAAAAATTCCTTTCTCTTCAAAACATGATATTCTCTTACCTATCCTACAATGAATATACTCCTTCATTCTACTTGAAGAGTCCGCTTTCTAAATTTTAAAAACAGGTGTACATATCAAACCAATATTCATCCCATGTGATCCGTCTTAGTTAATAAAATTCCCATATTAAGAATACTATGAATTGTGATTTTCATAATTCTGTAAAGACAAGTAAATTTATTTAAGCCTTTGGTTAAACTTTAAGAAATTCACCAAAAAAAAAAAAAGTCAAAAGATGACTCATTGCATGGAACACAATAGAGGAAGTACAGTATAAGTGGCTTGCTTTGTTGTTTTGCACTTTCTATTTATTTGGTCACACCAACCAATACAAAGCCACTAAATCTCAAAGCCAAATGCGCCTTAATGGTTTAAGAGGATTTCAAATGTTATATATAACAAGTATGACCTTTTGTCCCAACAACTTATCTTTTTTTGGTCTTTCACCAAAAAATTGCATTAACTTCCCAAAATAACCACGCCTCTTCCTCTCCCGCTGTCTTCCTCCCGCTTTTCCCCTCTCCGTCTTCTCTCCCAAACCCATACCCAAACCCAAACCCTAACCCTAACCCTAACCCTAACCCTAACCCTCTCCCTCTCCCTCTCCCTCTCCCTCTCCCTCTCCCTCTCCGCACCACCATCAACTGGATCTCCCTCTCCCAAAACATCTCTTTACTTACATACATGCTTGCACTCCCCTCTCCTTCTCTTTCTCTCTCTGTCAAACCCTACTCGGGTGTTGATGATGAACGACCCATGCGTCGTTTGAACTACCCTGTGAGTCGTTTGAACGAATCGTGAGTTGTTCAAACCAACCCGTGAGTCGTTCAAATGAAGAAACCCCATTTCAATTGCGAGAAAAGTAAAAAGAAATAACGACTTGCAAGAAGAAGCAAACCTAAATACATACCATCTCGATGTAAATCCTCCGACACCCAATCGCCAGCCATTGGAGTCACTTTCGACCTTCATCAGCCACCAATCGTACAAATAAACCTGAAAATCAAAATCAAAATCAATGTCGGAAAAGTTAGGCAAGTGCTGAGCAAACAAACAAAGGTTACGGAGGGAAACTGAAAGGGATTGGATTGGATTGTTACTGATCGGAGTTGTGGGGAACAGATTGGTGATTTTGCAATGAGAGTAGTCCTGTGACTTCGATTTGGAATAGTTGTTCCCGCTGAAGGTTTCGCCATTAGAGTTGCTCAGACAGTAGACTTCAGGGCTAGTTTCTTTTCCTGGTTTCTAAGTTCCAGCCCAGCGATGAAGATCTAGGGGTGTAAGCCCACACCGTGGAACCGCCGAATTGAATCGAATTGAAATGAATTGGTCAGTTCGGTTTAATTTTGGGTTAGGACGATTCGGTTTAGGTTTGAAAATTTTATAAATCGAACGGTTCGGTTCGGTTCGGTTCGGTTTGCGATTTTTGGTGTCAAACCAAACCAAACCGAATCGAATCGAACCACCACTATTTAATTTATATATATATATTATTTAGTAATTAGTAATTGAATTTAATAAGAAAAATATTATTGTTTGTCTACATTTTGATTAAATTATTGTAATTTTAAAGTTAATTTTTTGACTTTTAATTATTTAGTTTGTGTTAAATTAAAGTATTTTTTTTTATATTTAAATTTTTTTTAGAATATTTAAATAATTAAACTGCGAAACCGAATCAAACCAATCGGTTCGGTTCGGTTTGAAGTTTGTAGCGGTTCGGTTCGATTTGAAATATGTGAAACCGTTATGGGGTGGTTCGATTTGCGATTTTGGCTCAAACCGAACCAAACCAAATCACCTTCACCCCTAGATGAAACACATTTAGAATAGAGTGACGGTTTTAGATGAAACACATTTAGAATAGAGTGATGCTGAAACCGTCAAACGCATCGCCCAAAATTTATTAGGTCAGCCCTATTAACACAACCCCCTTTTTATTTAAATATGCTCATTCTATCAATACAATCATTCTCTCAATACACCCACATATACTAATTCCACAACAACCTAATCATTCAATACACCACTTCTATATTTTTTTTTATTTTATCCCTCGTAATTAATACACTCTTTACTTCTCAATACACCTACCCAACCCCCTTTCCCTCGTACCAAAGACGACAACCCCATCCTTCACCCTAACCCGCCACTCCCACCCCCAATCCCGCAACCCCACCTCGTCGCCCTAACCCGCCACCCTCACCCCATCTCGCAACCCCCACCCTTCCCATCCCTCCGCCCTAACCCGCAACCCCCACCCTCAATCCACGTGCCGACAAAAGAAGAAGAAGAAAACAGGAAGAAGAAAAAAAAGGTTCTTCTCCTTCCTCATTCTCTTTTTTTTTTTTCCATACCTTTCCTTCCCTCCTCCCTCACTTTCTTCCCAAACCCGCCAAAAAAAAATCGATAATTTCTCCGTTTGGCCATGGTTGATCGAACAACCAAGTGTTGTTCAGTTAGGGCTGACCTCGGTTGTTCGGTCAACTATGGCCGAACGGAGAAATCGCCGAATTTTTTTTTAAGAAGGGGTGTGTTTTGGTGGTGTGATCTCGGAGAGAAGAAAAGAAAGGGAGAGGGGAAGTGATGAAAGAAAGAAAGGAAAAAAAAATTAGAAAAGGAGAGAGATTGCAGCAGCAGGGCAGTAAAGGGAAGGGAAGACCTGCTGAGGAAGATGAACAGCGCGGGAAAGAAGGGCTGGGGGAAGAAGGAAAGGGAAAAAAAATAAAATAATAAAGGGTTTTGGGGTCTTTTAACACAATGACATTTTTGTAATTAAAATTTTGGAGGGTGTATATAGAGGAAAGGGGGTGTTAATAGCGCTCCCCAATTTATTATTGTCGTTTTTGCCCTTACATCTTATAAAAACATTGAAATGATCATTTTGTCCTTTGTCCCTTATAATTAGAATTACTCATTCTATAACCTTTCATTATCAACTCAAACTCTCTCTAAAACATTGTTCTCTCTAAAATATTGTTCTTCTAAATTTTTTCGATCTTCAACATTTTCTCATTCAAGTGGAAAAAAAATGTTTTCAATTCATTACATTACGATTTCATTTTTTTTAGATTTAATGTTTGTGATGGAACGCAATAAATTGAGATCTACATGGCAAGAGGCCCACACGCGTGTCAAAAAAGATTTGGACTATGGCCTCCACGTGTCATCCAACCCTTGAGGGTTTCCCCGAGGTCCCGACCTCGAGCTTTAGCCCTGTGACGCCCCGACCCGGATCTCTATACGAAATCCCAAGGTCGGGTCACCAATACAACATCAAGACACCACTAAAGAAGAAAAGCACGTGGCGTAACCACCCGTACTTACGACAAAACACAACTGATAACCTGAGTAACACAAGTATGAACAATCTTCGGCGATAACAAGGCCGGAAAACAACTAGTAACAACCACGAGTTTACAACTCGGGAAAGACAACTACTACAACAACATCGGCCACAACATGCCGGAACAAAACATAAACCACGAACTACACTTGCTCGGGAAAGAAACTGAACTTACTACGAAGTTAAATATACAAGCACGACATACATACGTCGGCTACCAAAGAATATATGGTTTACAACACAATAAATACTACCCAAGTAAAGTTTACATAACTTTACATAACCGTCGTCCTTACCAAAAGAAATACTGTTAAACAACAACAAGCTCCAAGAGCTACTAGACCAAAATACAACCTTCGAGCTAAACGGAGTCTCACCGACCTCACCGGGAACCGCTAGGCTGGCTCAGATCTAAGGAAAAAAACAAATAAACACATAACGGGGTGAGTCATAATGACACAGTAAGCTACTAATGCAACTACATGGCATGGCATGATGCTCAAGCAATAAACATAGCATGGCATTAACATTTATATATCACAACCAAACATATATCAACATACTTGATATACCATTCATTCAACTCACATAACACTTTGGTTAACAAATAAGTGCTTATAAATAAACCATGTTATAGAAGGATATCATATATCTTTCTCCAACCTTGTGTAGCTCCTGCAATACACAAATAACCAATAGTGCCTCGATACTCGTGTGCGTAGTATCGACGTCCCCGACACAATCCCGTCGAGTTCAACCTAGCAAGCCAAAGTCATGCATGTTGCTATAACAGTGGAGCTACTTCTCAACTGTGGCCAACAGAAGAGGGGTGTGTGCACTCCGGTACGGCGACTTATAGCGATCACGAATCCCATTCGTAAAGACTATAGGTCGTCCCACCATGACATTAACATCGACGACGCCAGCTGGACTTACACAACACACAAGTAGGTAATCTTACTCAACTCATGCAAATAACCGTCAAGTTCAAAAGTAGTGAACTTGACAAACATCATGTAGATTACATTTTTCTACAACATATAACCATCAAACATATTGTTATACACATTTGATACCCAAACAAGCACATCTTAAGGCTACTAATTTAGTCTAGTTACAAACCCATGTTGAGATTACTCATATAGTTCTCAAGCACAAACACATCAAGAATACATATTTAGTACATTAACATCGAGTGCGAAGTACTAATCCCACAATGACGTTTGAAGCGTAAACAACTCATTCTTATAAACACAAGTACCCTCAAGTACACTTTTTCTAATTCATATGGTTTTGTAGTTAAATTCCAAGTTTTACAAACATCGCTTATTACATCGAGACTGATGTACTAGTCTCTAACATTTTGTATTTTAATATTCATACGTATAAACAACTCTCGGGAGTTGATAATTATATTAAATGAACATCCCAAACTACACAAGTCCGGGTATACGGCGTGCTAATTTAATTAGACGTCATCTTACGAATATAATCGGAGTTTTTATTTTACCAGTACCAAATAATCGGAGGGCTATAAACTATAGCAAACGAACTCTAATTCACGTAGGAATTTAGCATGTTATTCGGTAGATATTATTCTCTTCAAATATCAAATTTCTAGAGTCATTAACATACTTCTCAAAATTTGGGTATAATTACCTTAGGTGAAATTTTCCCATTCAAGTCTCATCTTGTCTCCATAATTCAATTCCAAGGTTGATACACCAACAATCATACATGCAACCCATTTCAAGTCAAGCAAATATCATATTTATGATTCTCACATACCAACATAGCAATTAGACATGAAGATATCATCTTTAACAAGTCTAACATGTGTATTGATGAACTAACATGTAAGAAATCCTAAAGCATACAACAAGGGGGTTAGTAACTTACCTTAAAATGAAAAATCAACCCAATGAAATCACAATCAAAGCCTTCTAAGATGCTCCCCTAGTCATCCCCATCACATGCATGGCCTTGGATCAAAGTTTGGTTGGTTGGATTGAGAGAACAAGAATTACACACACTAATCTCACCTTCATCTCCCACACTAACTCTCAAGCTCCATGGATGATGAGAAATGAATTGAGAGAGTTTGAGAGTCTCTCAAGGGTCTTTAGAGGGTCAACAAGGCTGGTCATAAAATCTTGGGTCGTCCTTAAGTGAGTCAAGGGGTTGAAATGGCAAAATTACAAACTTTGGAGAATGCTGTCTAAATTAACAGGTTAGGTCTGATTTTTAGTCAACTTCAAAGATGTCCCTAGGATGATATATAAGTCTAAAAATTACAAATAATATATGGTTGGAAAGCTCTTTGAGTCTAGTTTACACAGAATCAAACGGTTTGCAATTCTGAGTTTTCTACACAAAGTTATGACCAAATTACTATAGGCTGTTCGGATGGGCAGAGTCGATACAGAGCGATCGCTTTGCTTTCTGGTTGCAGAGCGATCACTTCGATCTTCCCAAAGCGATCACTTTGTGACCAGACCCTCCAGACTCTTCGAAAATGCTCCGAAACACTCCCGAAATGATTCTAAATGATCCCAAAGTGATCCTAACCTCCAACAAAGATTAAAACATACTTTAAATTCATTCAAAACACATGTAACAAGGCTTAAAATGAAATGCATTCTTATTACGAATGATGAACAAGAATTAAATCACAACCGAAGCATTTTAATCTCATGAAATTAATGCGTGAATCAATCAACATGTTGTTTAATCAAGTCTAACAAACATGCTCAACATGATAATGATACAATATGATAAACAAGTCAACCATAGGAGGAACCAGGGTATTACAAGCTCGAGTCATCTTAAGATCGCATCTTCTTCTTCTGTTAAACTTCTGTTGAAGCCCGCAAGAACCATTCCGAGCTCCTCAGCTTAGACCGAAGATCATCCACCCCAGATATGAAGTCAACTCAACATTTAATGCTGTAATAACCAAGCATATTGTGACGCCCTGAGTTTGGGATCCGACGTTGAACCCCAACTCGGTGCGCCAAATTAAAAGAAACAGCTAAAGTCCACAATATGTGAACGAGCTACACAAGCTCAAAACCAAACTACGCAGCGGAAAACCACAACTAAATAAAACCTGAGTTTCAAAAACTCAAATAACAAAACTATAACTAGAAAACCTCCACGGCTAAACACAAGCCTGAGAAACAACAACACTAAATACTCACAAGCTAACATGCTCAAAAAAATTACAATAATAAACGGCTCGACATCAAGTGTCGGCTCTAAAAATATACATCAATAAAAAGAGTTACAAAACAATGCTACCCATAAGTAAAGTTTACATAACTTTACATCAACCATCTTTCTCACTGAGCTAAGAAATATAAGTATAAACAGGCTCCGAAGAGCAACTACCCAAAGATTAATCTGCCAGCACCGCAGGTCTCACCGACCTCAGCATGTCGTCCTTCGATTACAATCTAAAAGAATCAACACAATAAGAGTGAGTCTACAAGACCCCGTAAGCCACTATAATGTATTGTGTGCTATGAGTATGAATGCAACAGTAAACCAAAACTCTACATGTAGCTAGTCTAAGTAGCACCTCCGGCTTACCTAACATCTCAGCCACCAACCGGCAAATCAAGGTACTATTCTAACTTGACCAATAATCAACAAGCTATTACATGCGACTATATGACATGGCATGATGCTCACAGTAGGAATAACATGGTAATAGCATTTATATACCATAACGATCAAGTATCATATTGAAGGTATACAAGTCACATAAATCACTTAGCACTTTGGTGTTCACATAAGTGCAACTCAATTAAGCCACATCATGAAGGATATTATTTCTCTGTCTTTCAACTTCGCGTTGCTCCTGCAATACACGAGAAAACATACGTGCCTCGATACCCGTGTACGTAGTATCGACGTCCCGACACAATCCCGTCGGGTTCTAACTAGCAAGCCAAAGTCGCGTATTGCTACAATGGGGCTACATCCCACTGCGGCCAACAGTGAGGGGTGTGTGCAACCGGCACGTCGACTTATAGCGATTACAAAACAAATTCGTAAAGACTATAGGTCGTCCCACCTTGATTAGTCAAACAATGCCACTGGACTCAATGCAATGCACAAGTAGGTATTCTCGTCATTCTCAACAAATCATCATGTGTTCTTTGAATCACATATCAAATCAACTCAATGTACTTGTAAATAATAAACACACAATCAATCATCAAAGTAGGATGATTGTCCTCGATTAATCATCAAAGTAGGATGATTGTCCTATCTCATATTAGAGCAATCACATCATGTGAATCCTTTGAACATGTAAACTAAATAAGACAATAGGCAAAGTAGGCCTATTGTACAATTCAACCACCGAACATTAATACGTGATAGCTAGACACATACATAAACCCCAATGTAAGGTATTTATACCTTAAAATCAACTGTCAAACAATGTCCAAAATATGGAACCTATATAACACAAGGATAGGCTATTCATTCCTAATCCCAAAATAAAGTAGCATGTTTCTCACATGTACACAAACTCATAACCCCACATAGGTAAGTCTACTCGTACCTACAACTATTAATAGCAATACTCATGATTGGTGTATTTACTACCCATATAAATCTCGCAAGTTCATCGCGAGTAACTTCTTGCAAAATCCCAGCGAACTACTAATATTTGATATTTATTAACAACAACAACAACCACAACAACAATTACACTTCCATCGAGTCTCTAATTATTGGAGACTAACAACAACAACATCAACAATACACTAACTTATATTTAGGACTGCGCACTAGTGTCATTAAATTCACCAAATGTTATACGAAACTCCAAATATTACAATTATTCCATATTTGGAAACTAGACATCTGGAACTATATTTTACCACTTTGAATCACCTCATTTGGACTTATAATCATCAAGAATCAGCCACTTAAATTCGGAACTAGTGCCCAGAATTTCCAACAGCAGATTGCTCTGCGCAGCACTAATGTACGACTTAAACGAGATACTTCCCGACCTCTAAAATTTATGAAATTTTGCAGAGAACTTTCTAACATACAAAGGAATAACATATCCAAAATTCAACTAATTCCCAATTGTAGATTAGTACCAGAATTTTCCCAAAAATAGCCCAAAACAGGGGCTGCAACTAACTTGAAATTCATGTATTTCTCATTCTAAGTTGTAACCAACAATTCACCAAATATTCTATGCATGTCCGAATATTATAAATCTTACATACCCAAAAACTAGACATCCCAAATTACATTTTACCATTTTGAATCAGTCCATTTGGACTTATATTCATCCATATCCAACCACATCAAGATTGAACTACAACTCAGATTTTCTAGCAACGATTCATTCTGCGCAACGATATTACAAGACCCATTTGAGGTACTTCCCAATATCAAAACTCAATGAAAATTTACAGGATGCTACACAACATATCAATGTAAAACATATCCAAAAATCATGCAATTCTCATGGACGGATTTTTCCCAGAAAATTCAACAACATGCCTTAAAATTGTGACAAATCTGATTTTATAAACTAAGCATTTGCTTCCAAAAATTATCATGTCTTCTCCCAATTATATTTGCAACCTCAAACAACAACATAATATTTCATAACATAAGTTAAAGCAACTAATCACATGTTTCATCCAAGGATTTAACACAATAATGATCAACTAACACCACCTACATGCTCTACTCTTCCATTTCATCTCATAATCAAACAAAACATTATAGTTACTTACTTTTACCGCAAATCCTTCACGAAATCAAGGGGCTTTGGTTGGAAATTGTTAGGTCCAAGGTTGCTCTATATAGGCTAGAAGGGGGTTGAATAGCCTATGTCCAATTTTTGAAATTGATTCAAAAATCTTACTTCACTAGGGTTTTATAAATTTTGCGGCGGAAGACTTGTGAAGCACGGGACAAGTTGAGAATGGGCGATCTTGGCGGGACAAGATCGGCGGTTCTTAACATTGGAAATTGGAAATTTAAAGCAACACAATCAAATCACAATCACACACAAATAGACAGAATATTTAATATGGTTCACACTTATAAATAAGTGCTACGTCCACAACCAAAGTGGTCAACTTTGGATTTGAAAATCGTGTACTAAGTTTTCCACTAGATATTTTACAAACTAAATCTCTAATGGATTGTGTACAAAAATTTTGTTGACCAAGTGTTTGTGTGGGAGAATTGATATCAATAAGATACAATTCTCGTGAGCTATGAAAAGCTAGGTGTTGCAATCAATGAAGAGCTTTTAATGGACTAGGAGTCTAAGTATGAAGCTCTTCAATGAAATACGAATAGGACGTTTAAGCTTTAATGCACTTGAAGAAGATGAAGAAGATTCGAGTTGTAGTTGTTGAAGTGTGTTGAATGCAGCAATGGAGTCTCCTTTTATATGTAGGAGGAAGCTTGGAGCCGTTGGAGATCTTCTAATTTGAATTTAAGAGCAATTAATGCTCTAATCGGTTGTTGACTCGATAGGCGACTGTAGCTTGCGTCTGTCTCCGACACTTTGCTAAAAATAGGCGGTGCATTGCTTGGGAGGAATGTCCTTTTACGAGTGTATGCCAAGAATGGAAACCTTCATTGAATGTGATTTGCGGGTTAACGTTGCATCGAAGTCAATGAAAGCCTCAAATCAGGACATGTCTTCGGCGGTTCTCTTATCGGACGTTCTTAAGGTTCTTCAACATTGCGATGAGGCTTGGCGATATGAGCTTGTCCGATATCCAAAGGAAGGCTGGCGATGCATAAATTGCCTATTGTGCGAGAGGACGTCCGATGTCCTATAGGCTATCTTCTTCAAGGCAATATACAATAAGCAACCTAAACTATTCAAGCTATGCCTAAGTTCAAGTTGCCACTCTAACGGACACGCAGGCCCATTAGTCACCTTGACTTAGACTTAGGTTATGGATTCAAGCAAATCTAGGCTAAGATGCAACAATCTCCTCCTATTTGCTTGAGTCCATGACCTACGAATACAATATCGGTGACCATGTTCAAGTCTAGTAATAACATGCTTGTAAGATTGATATATTAAATAAGCATGCCCTAGATGAACTTACATAAAGGTCATTGTATTCAAGAATTACAAAGTGTTTACAAAAGGAAATTAAGCATCAGACACTTGTAATTAGACGAATTTAAAGACATGCGAGATAGGCGAGAATAGGCAATATAGGACATGTCTTTAAACCGGTGGTTTAAATTTCATGCAATCACATAATAAGCGAGTTCATAATAAACATGAAAGTTTTAAAACATAGACATTGTTAATTAAACAAGTTGTTTAATTACAAAGTTTAGTAAAAAGATTATACAAAATATTATCGGCTGGTTCTAGAAGATGACCGAGATGATGCACGACCTTTGCCTTTGCACGATGAAGATTGCCCATATGCCCTTGATGCCCATTTAGAGTCAACGGCCTTAAGTCTTGCAATTTCTTCGTTTCTTCTAGCTCTTCTTTAGTATCGGCCAATTCGAGAGCTCTTTGTTCTTACGCGAGCGAGCATTATGCTCAATGAGCTTGGTCTGCGATCATTGTTGAGTCGGCCATCTCCTCCTTCATGGACGCAAGCGAGGCATCAATAAAGCCGAGGCGGTGCTCGGTAGTTCTGCGCTCCTTGCGGTAGTAAGCCAAGTGCTTGGCCGTGAGATTACGCGTTGCTCGCACGGAGGAGTGAACGGGCGATTGGCTGGCGTTGAGAGTGAAGCACAAGCTTGTAGCCGGCTTCAACCATGTCGACGACTGCATCGGCTTAGTGGCTATGTTGTCCCGTTGGTTTCGAAGATGGCGACGTCTTGGATGAAGAGGTGAGATTTGGTGGCAAGGGCGGCTTGGTGGAGATGGATCGTAGGCGGGCATCAAAGCGGCCTTGCACCTTTGGAAATCTCCATCACTGGGTCATGCGGTCGGCTGCACATGGGTGATGTGAGGCGTCTGCGAGAGTTGGTGCGGGGCCTTGGTCGGTCAACGAGATGACCTCAAAATCTTTCAAAAATTTGTGTATGCCTCGGCGGGATAGGTATCGACGAGTCGGGATGACTTGCGATGGTCTGGCGAGGGGAAGGATGGTGGTGGCTTGGGTAGGTGAGGGTGGAGGATGGGTGGGGAGGAGAGGGATTGGCTGGAGGAAGAGGAGAATGGATGGTGGAGGAAATGGGAACATAGGGGTAGAAGGGAAGGAAGGCTAGAGAAGCGAGGAACAGGGAAGAGCCTTTCTATGTAGATGACATAGGAAAGGGGTGAATGAAGAAGGGAGGAGGAGAAAAGAAAGGGGAAAGGCTAGGAGAAAGGAAGAGAAGAGGGATGAGAGGGTTGAAGCCAAGGAAAGTGTGACTACATCAATGAAGTGTAGACCACGGGGTGAAAAAGGATGGAAGGATGGCGGATAATGGTGAAGGCGGGGGTTTAGGCGAGAGAGAGGAAGGGGAGATGTCCGATTTGGTTGGAAGGGAAGGCCTAGGTCTTTATGGATTGCAACCCATTGGTTGAAGATCATAAGATCTTGAACCGCGAGTTGTGGGAGAAAAAGAGTTGGGACCGGCGGGAGGAAGAGGGTCATAGTAGGCACCCCATTGAAAGATGATTTCACTGCGGACATAGGGCGACGGAAATCTCTTGGGGTAGTCAGGGTGGCCAAGAAGGGGTCGAGTCGGCGGGGTTGGGTTTAGGCTGCGTCTCGAAGGACAGCGAGCTGAACCTCGGGGTGTAGGTTGGCATAGGGGTTGGTTTTGAGGCGTTTGGGAGGAGGCGGTCGAAGAGGGAGAGATAGGTCGTTTGGAGGATGGTGGTTGAGAAGAGGTGGCGGTGAGATAGATGGCTCTTGTGTGGTGGTTGTTTGGATGGGAGCGAGATGGAGGAGGTGAGGAAGTAGGTGAGGTGGTAGTGGTAGTAGGCGAGGTGGTGAAGGTGGAGAAGGTGGAGGAGAAGAGGTTTCATCGGCGGTTCCCACAAAATGTACCTTCTTCTTTGCACTCTTTTTAAAACGTTTGCCATGCTTGGACTTAGTAGGAGTGGAAGAGGCGAAGTTGGTGATTGAGATGTTGTGGTGAGCTGCTGGTGGAGAACGGCCGATGGAGAAACGGTGGTGTGGAGGCCGGTGCGGACAGTGAGGATGAGACCTTAGGAAGGCCAAATGATTCGTCAGTGGGTAGGAGGGTTTGTTTGGTTTTGGGTTTGGAGGAATGGGAGGTAGGTTTAGAGGTTTGGAGAGGTCGGTGGTTGGAAGGTTGATGTGTCCTTCTCAAGGCGCCTTTGAGCGGGCGAGCTTCTGGATTGTTTGAGTTTAGGAGTGAGAGAGGAGAGTGTTTAGGCTTTTGGTAGAGGCTCGGCGGGCTCATATGGGTCATGATCTAGCTGCGAGGTCAAATGTTCAGCGGCTCGGCCCCATGGGTGTAGGCTCCTCCTCCTCGGCCCGGCGGCGGTGTAGGTGACCTTCCTCTTACCCTTGCGGCTTGGGTAGAGGGCCACCGATAGCATAGCGACGGCCGAGTGCGCGCGGCCGAAGATGCAGCGGCGGCGGCGGCCTCGGCCGCGTTGGTTGTCCTTTTGGCCATATCATCCCTATAGCGGGTGATGTTGTTGACCGTGAAGACGTAGGTGTTGGACACCTTGATGAGGTCGTCGAGCGACCAGCTCATCAATCTCCTCATAACGCGGAGGATGACATTGATAACCCGACAAAGGGCCTCTTCATGGACGGGTGAGCTTGGACTTCAACGCTACGGGATAGCATTGAAAGATGATCTTTGCCCGGTTGAGTTGCTTGCGAAGGACCACACTTTGGTCCACATCAGTGGGGGAGGTGAAGATGTCCCTCGAGCCATTCTTGAATAAAATGCTCTTGTCGAGCGAGATGGCGATATGATAGGGGTTTTCGGGAAGAGGTTCCTAGACATCTCGGAAAACCTCTGCGGTTGGGCGAGACCCCTCATCATCTCCCAGCAAGTGCCGATTCGGCATCGGTCAAGTCCAATTTGCCTTCACAAGGCGGTCAAGGATTTCTCCAACATCCTTGTAGGTCAACTTGATGTAGTGGCCTCGATGTAGCCCTTGATATAGCTTAAGTTGGCGGCTCGAGGCACTAGGGAGGAGGAGGCGGAATCATCCTTGTATAGAATTCCTCGGCTAGATAGTTCTTTGTAGTGGGTGTCGTTGAGTTGGAACAGGGGAGGAGTCCACACTCGGTTAAATCTTTTAGCAAGGCATCAGCGGATGTGCAAATGATGGAGTCTATGTCGATAGTCATCCCTGGGTGATAGCTTGACACAGGAAGGGTCCTTATAGGGAGCTCGGCGGCAATGCGGCCCTGGTTGGCTTAGCGAGCGGAAGATGAAGTGGTAGGCGGCCTTTGAGGATTTAGACTTTCCCTACATGATCGGCGGATGTGAGAACATATAGGAATCGGCGGATATGCAAGAAACACAGATAATCATGCAATCGGCAGATAATAACATAAACAGTGTTGAGGATCAAAACCCAAAATATAGACAAATTGAACCAAAATATAAGAACAGTTCATCATCTCGGGTTTTCAAATATCTACTGAGTTTGTCATTCAAGCAAACAAAGCGATATAAACGAAAACAGTACTATAGGAATCTCTACAACACATTTTACACCCAAAACATGATTCAAGCAACAATCGCAAGATAGCACAGTTTATCAATGGCGGACGGTTTAAAAGCTCAAATTAGGTCAAAACAAGACCTAAACTGGATTTAAATGAATGAAAGGTGTAGAAATTCTTACCATTGATGATTTTAAGCTTGAAAACGAGAATTTGAGAATATTTAGAGGATTTGAGAGGATTGCAGATTGGAAGTTGAGAGGTTTTGAAAGTTGAAAATGGCGGTTGTTGAGAATTGTGAAGAGTTCTTGTACATTTTACCCTTTTATACCTCGACAGGCCACTAAATGGAATTTGATAAAATTTGAAGTCCGCATTTATTACGATGAGTTCTTACGTATGGCGCCCTTAAGTCTGCCTATATTATCGAGTCTGCCTATTTTATCGAAGGCGCCGATGTGGAGATAGACACTTACCCAGGTTGTCTATTTACTCGGTAGAGTTGAGATCGGCCGATCACATAGGCGGTTTAATAACGGCGGTTTATAAATAACTTAAAGAATTTGCTAGAAAGGATTAAGGATTGAGGTCAAGCATACCAAGCTCTCCTCTTAAATATGCAAACCTGGTTGAATCAAGTGGTTTTGTGAAGATGTCGCTACACGATTCTCTGTAGGCACATATTGCATGCGATGTTACCTTTTTCAACATGATCTTTAAGAAAGTGATATCTCACATCAATGTGCTTTGTTTTGGAGTGCATGACGGGATTTTGAGAGCGAAATTGCGATGTGTTATCACACATTATAGGACAATCATCGCTTTGATCTCATAGTCCACTAGTTCTTGTTTGATCCACAGCGGTTGTGAGCGGCGGCTACCGGCGGCTATGTATTACCTGATTGTTGAAGTTGAAACAGAGGTTTGCTTCTTCTGGCCCATGAGACAAGTCTATTTCCTAAGAATTGACATGTCCCACTTGTGCTTTTCTGTCAACTTTACATGCAGCAAAATCAGCATCGAAATAGCCTATAAGATTAAAAGATGAATCTCTAGGATACCGATTCCCAAATTGGGAGTATCTATCGGATATCGATGATTCTTTGCTTGTAGGTGAGACTCCTTTGGATCGGCTTGAAACCTAGCACAAACACAAACACAAACATGATATCGGGCCTACTAGCGCTTAAGTATAAAAGTGAACCAATCATGCCTCGTAGAGAGTCATGTCCACTTTCTTGCCCTTCTCATCTTTGTCAAGATGGCGGTTAGTAGCCATAGGAGTCTTGAAGTCGTTTGCATTCTCAAGACCAAATTTCTTGATGACATCCTTTGCATATTTGGCTTGATTGATGAAGATACCATTTGAACTTTGTTGAATTTGAAGACCAAGGAAAAAGTTGAGCTCTCCCATCATGCTCATCTCAAATTTACTCTGCATAAGCTTTTCAAACCTTTTGCAAAGATTTTCATTAGTAGAACCAAAGATAATATCATCAACATATATTTGAACAAGTAAGGAATGACCTTTATGCTTCATAATGAAAAGAGTAGTGTCAATTTGACCTCTTACAAAGCCTTGAGATATCAAGAACTTTGAAAGGGTCTCATACCAGGCTCTTGGAGCTTGTTTAAGTCCATAAAGGGCTTTCCTTAGCTTGTAGACATCTTCTCTTCTTGAGCAGTCTATGAACCCGGTGGTTGCTCAACATAGACTTCTTCTTGAAGTTCTCCATTCGAAATGCACTCTTTACATCCATTTGATAAACTTTGAAGTCCTTGTAAGAGGCATAGGCCAAGAATAATCGATAGCCTCTAATCTTGCAACAGGGCAAATGTCTCATCATAGTCAATACCCTCCTCCTGTCGTATCCTTGGGCTACCGGTCTTGCCTTGTTTCTTGTAATGTTGCCGTTTTCATCCATTTTGTTTCGAAAACCCACTTTGTGCCAATAACGCTTGTCCTTTAGGCCTAGGGACTAGTGACCGAGACTTGGCATCTGTCAAATTGGTTTAGCTCTTCTTGCATAGCTTCCACCCGCTTGGATCTTCGAGCTTCATCAATCTTTTGGGTTCAATGTTAGATACAAATGCGTAGAATACATGCATTCATTTCTTGAAGCTTGTCTAGTTTGAACACCGGCATTAAGATCTCCAATGATTTGAGTGATAGGATGATCTTTTACTTCCCTAACTTCGCGGAGTTGAACTTGTCCTATTGTATCGGCGAGTTGGATTCTTGAGAAGTAGAAGTAATTGAAGCTTGGTTTTCTAAAGGGTAGGTTAATTCCAAGGTAGGTTGTATGACTTCGGTGTGGAAGGCAAAGGGATTCAGGGTTTTCGAGTGTTCATTTGTTGGTTCGTTTGAGGATTCTAACAGGTTGACTCTTGGAAGATCTTGTGAAGAAGGAGGATCGGCGGATCGGGATTAGGGCGTTACGTACTGTCTCATATTCATCGAATCATTAGTAACCTTAGGAGCCAAATGTGGCCCAATGAAATCAAATTCATCAAAAGAAACATGTCTGATTCAACAACTTTAAGTGAAGTTTTATTGTAAACTCGTATGCTTTTGAAAACTTGGCATATCGAGAAAAATTCCTTCATCACTTTTGGATTCAAACTTACCTCTATGTTCTCTACCATTGTAAAGAACATAGCATTTACAACCAAATATTTTAAAGAATCCAATGTTGGGAGCTCGCCTCTCCATATTTCATATGGAGTTTTGTTATGAAATTTATTTATGATGGACTGTTTTGTGTGAAGCAGCGGTGTTCACGGCTTACGCCCGAAATACATAGGCGGTTTGGCTTCGGCAATCATTGTCTTTCTGCTTCAATGAGAGTTCGTTCTTCCTTTCGCAACTCCATTTTGTTGAGGTGTGCCAACTGCAGAGAAATTGTGACCAATTCCATGGTCATCACAATATTTGGCAACACCATTGTTCTTGAACTCGTTCCATTGTACGATCGACATCGAGATATCATCCGAGTGCGTAGTCTTCGAAGAGTTCATAATGATGTCATATGCTTCATCTTTGGAGGACATCATTTCTACCCAAGTAAATCTTGAGTAATCATCAACTACCACAAGAGTATACTTGCGCCACCAAGACTTGTAGTAGTTACAGGTCCAAACAGATCCATGTGCAAGAGCGTAGAGGTGCGGTTGTTGATAGGCAAGGCTTGCTTTTGAAGGAAGATTTATGTAGTTTGCCCAGTTGACATGCTCGCGAGACGTGTGATTCAGTGATATTTTAGGCAAACCGACAACTAGATTGTCTTTTGATAGCTTCTCCAGGTATTTGAAATTGAGATGACTAAGCCTTTTGTGCCACAACCAGTGTTGTCGGTTGATGACCTAGCAACCAAGCAAAGATTTGATTTTCTTCCAACGGCATTTAGGTCAACGGCATAGACATTCCCTTTTCGAATCCGTCGGGATAGTTGAACATGTCTCATTGTCCTTTATGAGACATTGACTAGAGGAAAAGCGACATGTTAGCCCTTTATCACGAAATTGTGATATGCTTAGCGGTGTGCTTTAAACCTTCAACTAGAGAGACTTTGTTGATGGAGAGATTGCCTCGATTATACTTCCATAACCAATGGTCTTCCCTTTTGAGTTATCTCCAAATATGACCGAGGGACCTTTGCTTCAACAATGCTTGAAAGAAGATTTGGATCACCGATCATATGCTTTGAGCATCCTTTGTCTAGATACCATAGATCTTTCTCTTCTTCATTGACACCATGAAGCATTCTGAAATATAGACATTTAAGAATATGGTCCCCTTTTATTTTTGGGTCCTCAAGGTTAGCAACCTTTTGGGATCCACACTTGTTTAACCTTTGGAGGAGTAAATCCTCTAGATTTAGGTGTGAATCTCGAGAAGGCATTCATGAATCTCATGACCATGGCATTTGCGAAAGAGCATTTGTGAAATCCTTCAACATGAGTAATGATTTCTTTTGAGGCTTCTTAATATCGAGTCTTTGGAATGATCTTTCTGCGATAATTGGCCTATAGGACTTAGGTGAAAATGCCTTTTCTTGTTGATGTTAGGTTTACCATAGGTAGACCTTTTATCAAAAGATTTTGTATTTGAGCACATGTCCTTTAAGCTTTTATCTGCAGAATTCACTTCTTTTACCCTTTTATAGGCGGTGTTGGGATCGCGGTCTTGCCTTTGACAAATTTAATAGGTTTGAGCGAGAATTCCTAGACTTGCTATTAGTCATCCCTGTTTTCTTAGGGTGACTAATGGCGGAGTTTTAGTTGCTCGAGACTCACTATTAGCAGTCATTCTTTGGTTGCTTTCTTTTGGACTTGTCTTTTGTGTTTTGGGATAAACAAAAGGAACTTTGTTAAAGCCAAGTCCTTGCCTTTTGGGCTGCTGGTCATAAGAAACTTCTACAACCAATTCTTGACAATCACTTGGATGTCTCATCCTTTTGAGAACTAGAAGAACTACCTACTTTGAACTCACTTTGGAAACCAATGCCGTTTGTCATCTAAAGTTTTCGGTTTGAGAGAATGGCATCAAAGTTTCCTTTAGAGTTATTCCAAGTATTGACAACCTTTTGAAGGTCATCTTTCTCGAATTTATCTTCTTGATGTGTTCAAGTAGGAAATCCACTTTTTCAAAGCTTTGTTCTCTTTTTGCAATTTGATACTTTCACTTTGTCTATCAAGATCTTTGATCTTAGACATCAAGGTTGATTTCTCGAGAGACAGCTAGTTCATGCTTCTTGGCTAATTTCACATAGGCGGCTTTGAATTTTGAAAACTCTTCCAAATGTCTTTGTTAGCTTTGATGAGCTCTCCCTTTGATGGTTCATTGAGCTCATCATCATCATCCTTGTCATCTTGTTGAAATGGTAGTGACCTCACCGAATCATGTGGTGACTCCTGGCCATAAGGCATATGTTGGCTTCTTCGGCAAAGTCACAAGAGTCATCCTCATCGGTGTCGTGTCACACCATGTAGGCGATTGCTTTCATCAATGTCTTCACCACCATCCCTTTTTGTTTTTGAAATTTAGTTTCGGGACGTTTCTTATAAAATTCATATTTTGGCTTTGGACATTTAGAGGCAAAATGGCCTGGTTTCCTACAGTTAAAACAAACTAGCTCATTATCCTTTTGATGGTCTGCGATTTATAAGGAGCGAGTGTTTTGGTTGGCGCTTGTTTTATAAGGAACGGCATTTTGTGAAGAAGCGCCTATGTGATGATGGTTTATTAAACCTTTTGAAACGTTGATATTTCTTTACAAACATAGCAAAGGCTTCGTCGAAAGAATATCATCATCTTCACCGGAAGTAGAAGGTGTTTCATCGGGTTTTGAACAGAAGGTTCAAGAGACATGGTGGTAAGGACAAGTTTTTAAAACTCTTTTCCATTTCTTGAGCTTGTTGGATTTCAAGCTCATAAACCGAAAGACTAGCATAAAGGTTTCTAAGAGTCAATTTGTTTAAATCTTTTGACTCTTTCATGGCGATGATCTTAACATGCCATAGGCTGCCTAGTGCATTTAGAAATCTCATGTTTATTTCTTTCTTTTCATACTTCTTTCCTAATGAATAGCAAGAGTTGACTACCTCATAGAATCTGTCATAGGCACTTCGCGAGACTCTTTGGGATCCTTTTGAAGGAGTCAAACTTCGGATGCGGTATATAATTTGTTGTTCTTTGTCTCGCCATCACCTTCAAGATATTCAAGGATGGCTTCCCACATCTCCTTTCTTTGTGTCCAAGTTGATAATCTGGATAAGTACTTATATCAACACAGTGGTAATGATGTTGATGGCCTTTCCATCGAGCATCATTCTTCGTCTTCATCATCCCACTCTTCTTGGCTTTGGTACTTCGGTGCGCGGTTGGATCTACCGCGGCCGGTGTATTAGGCTTCATTGGAATTCGGGTCCATCTGACACATTTCCACAAACGTTTGTCAATTGAGTTCATATGTCTTTTAACTTTATCTTTCCAGATGTCAAAGTGAACTTCATCCAAGACAGGACAATGGTTCACGTTTGAGGTTTCCAACATTTGGTGAGCAGCCATGATCTTTAATCTCTCAAGAGGTTAATCTCGGAAAAACTAGTTTTCAAAGAGTTAAGCTCGATACCAATTGTTAGGTCCAAGGTTGCTCTATATAGGCTAGAAGGGGGTTGAATAGCCTATGTCCAATTTTTGAAATTGATTCAAAAATCTTACTTCACTAGGGTTTTATAAATTTTGCGGGCGGAAGACTTGTGAAGCACGGGACAAGTTGAGAATGGCGATCTTGGCGGGACAAGATCGGCGGTTCTTAACGATTGGAAATTGGAAATTTAAAGCAACACAATCAAATCACAATCACACACAAATAGACAGAATATTTAATATGGTTCACACTTATAAATAAGTGCTACGTCCACAACCAAAGTGGTCAACTTTGGATTTGAAAATCGTGTACTAAGTTTTTCCACTAGATATTTTACAAACTAAATCTCTAATGGATTGTGTACAAAAATTTTGTTGACCAAGTGTTTGTGTGGGAGAATTGATATCAATAAGATACAATTCTCGTGAGCTATGAAAAGCTAGGTGTTGCAATCAATGAAGAGCTTTTAATGGACTAGAGTCTAAGTATGAAGCTCTTCAATGAAATACGAATAGGACGTTTAAGCTTTAATGCACTTGAAGAAGATGAAGAAGATTCGAGTTGTAGTTGTTGAAGTGTCTTGAATGCAGCAATGGAGTCTCCTTTTATATGTAGGAGGAAGCTTGGAGCCGTTGGAGATCTTCTAATTTGAATTTAAGAGCAATTAATGCTCTAATCGGTTGTTGACTCGATAGGCCGACACGTAGCTTGCGATCTGTCTCCGACACTTTGCTAAAAATAGGCGTGCAGGCTTGCAGGAGGAATGTCCTTTTCGAGTGTATGCCAAGAATGGAAACCTTCATTGAATGCGCTTTGCGTTAACGTTGCATCGAAGTCAATGAAAGCCTCAAATCAGGACATGTCTTGGCGGTTCTCTTATCGGACGTTCTTAAGGTTCTTCAACATTGCGATGAGGCTTGGCGATATGAGCTTGTCCGATATCCGAAAGGAAGGCTGGCGATGCATAAATTGCCTATTGTGCGAGGACGTCCGATGTCCTATAGGCTATCTTCTTCAAGGCAATATACAATAAGCAACCCTAAACTATTCAAGCTATGCCTAAGTTCAAGTTGCCACTCTAATGACACGCAGCCCATTAGTCACCTTGACTTAGACTTAGGTTATGGATTCAAGCAAATCTAGGCTAAGATGCAACAATGCACTTCTCAACGACCTCTACACTTCTATGGAGTCCAATCATCGAACTCACACTGATCCAAGCCCGAATCGAGCTTTCTTTTCCGAAAATTCGCTATCTCTCTCTAAAAACGTGGGTGGAGATGAAGGTCCGTGATTCGACAACGGATCGTGGAAATTTCTTGGCTAGAAATGATCCCTTCGTCGCCCTCTACGCTACGGTGAAGACGGATCGTCGATCCGACGTCGGTAGCTCAAGATATGGAGCTTTCTCTCTCTACTCTCTCTCTAAACTCTCTTCTTCTTCTCTCTTTCTCACGGTGGAAGGGCTGAAAAATGGAGTCTTTTGGGTCTCCTAATTGTGTTAAATGGAGAGTCAAAGTCTTGCCTAACTTTGGTCAAACAAAATGGGTCAAATAGTCAAGTCACTTAAAACTTGGTCAAAGTTGTCAAAATTCTAATTTTCATTCAACTTTAAAAATATTTCTGGGATGATCTACAAATCCAAAAATTACAAATAATATATGGTTGGAAAGCTCTATGAGTCTAGTTTACATAGAATCAAACGGTTTGCAATTCCGAGTTTTCTACACAAAGTTGTGGCCAAATTACTACAGGTTAGTAAATCTGCCGGATAACGCGCGGCCGTGCAAAAAATGTGCGCGCGGCCGTGCAAAACTTACGACACTCTTACGGCCGTGTCAAGAAAAGGCGCGCGGCCGTGCAAACCTTACTGTCCAGTCCCACTTCTATTTATCTCTATTTTCTCGGTTTGATCACTTGGCCACTCCTAGGTGTGATTATACAACACGTATAAAACATCTCAACGATATCATGGATTACATATTAAGGTGTAATCAATCTAACAATTCTTATAATTATGAATTGAGAATATGAAATAAAGCATTATTCACTATCATGCTAGTAAAACAAGTTTAACACATAAGTCACACATAAAATAAGTAAATCATACATAGGAGGATTCAGGGTGTTACACATATCATTAGCATGTTAATCATATGATTGTGTGCATGCATTGTTAATTTGATTATCGTGGTTCATGGTATTGATTTGATCAGTCGTAAACTCATGATTTCATATTTCAGTACTGTACTTTCTTGTATTGTTTCGTAGCGTAAATTGAACCGAAATGGAAGAGATGAACCATGATACTTTGAACCTAGATATACTTGATGTTATATAGGTTTCATGTAGTTAAATCGTGCCTTGAAAAAGTGAAATATGTTGTGTTAATTCGAAGTTACAAAATGAAGAAGTTATCGACATTGTTTTCAGTTTTGTAAACTTTCTCGTGACTTTAAATCGATCCTAGGATGATATCGAACCTTTAGGAACATCCTTTGATGTGTTATAAGTGTTGTACAATCATACCTAGGAGTGCACGAGCGATCGAATCGAGGAAACGAAGCGAAACAAAAAAATTACGTGACACTGATGAACAGTGTGCGTCCCAGTGTGCCTGGCCTCGCCCTAGCGCGCCTGGTACAGACAGAATGTCCAGATTTGTGTTTTTTTTATTTTTCTTTGATTTTCACCTCATGTTTTGGCTTCCTTATCTAGTCTAAAACATGGGTAAGCCTTGGAAGAACATACTCCAGCCTTTTAAACTCAGAAAACACCCAATTCTATCTCTCAAATCCTCCAAAATTCTCCCAAAATTCCATTTTTCAATCTAGGGTTTGTGAGAGTTCTTGCTTGATAAGTTGTTCTTCTTTCAAGGCAGCAACAAAGGGCTTGTTTAAGTGAGTTTGTGGCTGATTTTAACACTGAATTCCAAGGGTTTAGTAGTGACCTAGCTCCTTGATTTGTTAAGGGACCTCTTGCTTATCCATGTTGTAGTTTAATCGGTTTATTTCGACTATTATCAATTGCTAAGTTGTTATCATGGAAAGTTTGTAATTTTCAGCCATGCTATGATGTTTATTAGGCTGATATGATTATGAGTATGTGTTAATAAAGTGTGTTGTTGTTCATATGAGCCTTGAAATTGTTGTAATTCGATTGTGTACTCGAATTGGTGAAACCAGTAAAAAGTTGACCTAAATAAAGTATATGACATGGCTGTGATTTAGGGTTTATGACTTGATATCGAATGATTTGAGTTGGTTAAAGTGTTCATTATGTTGATTTGTGAATCTAGAACTCTAATTGAACCATGGAGGATAACCGAAATACTAAAATTGTGAATGAATATGGAATAAAGTGTGAACGTGAATTTGACTAACCGGATGTGCACATTCGAATACTAACTTTCAGGGGGTTTTTGGTTGACTACCGATTGTCATGGGGCAGAGTGCAGTGATAGTTGGGTTGTGGCAACCTTAATCCATCCTGTCTCCCTATTTTCGGCCAAAATAGGGTTTACACCACGTAGATTGTTGGACAAGAGTGGTATTGTCACATGGATGCCAAGGTTGTAGGGACTTGGGGCATGTTGACTTGTTCTGCAGAATATTTGATATATGAATTATATGGTTACAAGGATCTGATATGAACTTCAAAGCTGAATGGTGTATAAAGGGAGCTGGTTAGTCGGAGGTGTACCTCGACTATTATATCCTGATATATGTGATCCCTAGTTGTTTAATATGTGACTTGAACTATTGTTAGCTCATTACTTTGTAGGTTGGTCATTATTTCCAACCGGTATCGCCATACTTTTATTTTCATTTGTTATATTGTTTATCGTAGTTATTTCGATTATGTTTAGCCGGTCATGCACGAATTTAGGCTATGTGTAGTAGCTTGAATTGGGTGTGATAAATGCAGCATTTATTGGCAAGCTCCGTGTCTTTCCTAGAGGAGTTGTCGACCCCTCATTGGTCCACATCAACCTGCGGCATAGTTGAAAGTATGGTCGAGAAAATCTGCACGGGTCCCTAGGAGAGGACAAATCTTCTTCTTAAATGCACTTCAACCGCTCTAATAGCACAAATACTTGGGAAGTTCTCAACCAATCCAAAGCTACATGTGGCAACCTAACTGGCATCCAACCAACATTCCTCTGGTATAAATAGAAGGTGATTGCTTTCATTTACGCTCTTAGTCTACATTTACTCTCTTTAACTACTATTTCTTCCTAAAACTCTTGTGCATTTACTCTAGAAGTTAATGCTCAAGAGCCACACTCACGGTGGAAGATAGCTTGGAAAACACACACATACATACCTTGTATGCTCACTCTCACACCGAAGGGCTTTAGCCAGACGTAACGATGCTCTCCTTGTGATTACATGCACTTTTCGGTAGTCAAGTTCCAGCAACATTTGTCTTCGAGAGTCGAGGCATCCTATCAGTCAACTAGCAACACTGGTGGAATTGATGTGGTCACTATAGTACATTTTGGCGTGATTAGTTTGGTTTCGTTGCCGGGACCTTACCAGAAATTGTAACGCCTTGAGTCCGAGATCCGATGTTGAACCCCAACTTGGTGCGCTAAACTAATAAGAACAACTGAATCAACAAATAGGAACAAGCTACACAAGCTCAAAACCAAAACTATGCAACGAAAAACCATAACTAAAGTGCAGTTAATCAATAGATGGTGAATCAGAATGCTGGTAACCAGAATCCTCATCCAGTTCCTATTGGGATTATACAAGGTACTACTCCACTTGAGAGATTTCTGAAATTGAATCCCAAAAGTTATGATGGTGAACCTGATGCATTGAAAGCAGAAAGATGGCTTGAGGGAATAAAAAAAGTATTTAAAACACTGGGGTGTTCTGAAGAAGAGAAGGTGATCTTTGCAACTTTTAAAATGGAGGGTATAGCAGATAATTGGTGGATGTTGATCAATGATAAATGGGAGACTGATGGGACTCCTCAAACATGGGTTAACTTTGTACCAGAATTCAAGAGGAACTTCATTCCAGCTGTAGTTCAAGAGCAGAGAGAAATGGAGTTCATGCCACTTGAGCATGGTAATTTGACTGTAGCACAGTATGAAGCAAAGTTTACTCAGTTGGCCAGGTATAACACTCATTTACTTTCTACTGAGGAGAGAAAAGTAAGAAAATTTGTGAAGGGGCTTCGGACAGAGCTTTGCAACAAGTTATTTCCACTTGAGCTGACTTCATATGCAATAGCAATGGATTGAGCTTTGTTAGTTGAGAATGATTTGGAGGAACAGAAGGTGAAGAGAGCTGTAATGTTTGGGCAACAGACTAGTCAACAAAGTGGCAGAGGCCAGGGTAACACTAATAGAGGAGGATTTAATTCACAAGGTGGGAGAGGTCAAGGAAATTTCACTAGTAAAGGAGGACAGGGTAGCCGAGATGGTCATCCCCAGAGACCACCCCGAGGATCACAACAAACACAACAACAAGGGCAACAAGGGAACCAGCAGGGTAATAGGCAAACATGACAGCAATCAAAGAATAATACTGGTGGTTCTATGGCATCAGGACAGCAAACTATTACCAGTGGGTGTACATTTTGTCGCAAGGGTAATCATATGGTGGACATATGTTGGGCGAAGCAGGGCAAATGTACTATTTATGGTGAATTTGGGCATTTTCGTAGCCATTGCCCAAAGTGGACTAATATTCAGGCACCGAATCAGCAGCCACAGAATCAGAATCAATAGACCTCAGGGGTGAAGAGAGGGAGTGATGGGAAATCGAAGGTCTAGGGGCGTGTATTTGCCTTAGACCAAAAAGATGTTCTGGAGTCTACGTCGGTTGTAGGAGGTACTCTTACTATTTTTTAGTCTAGAGCCCGCATATTGATAGACCCAGGATCATCTTATTCTTATGTGGCATCGCATTCTGTTATGAATTTGTATGTGCAATCGCATGTCTTGCCATATATGTTGGAGGTGTCAATACTGATGGGGGAATATGTTGTTGCTAGTGTGATTTATAAAGCTTGTGATGTATTTGTGGGTAATTGTAATTTGCCTGCTGATTTGATTGTGCTACCTATTCAGAATTTTGACATTATATTGGGTATGGATTGGCTGTGTGCATATCATGCCCATGTAGACTGTTATCATAAGCTAGTTACTTTTAAAATCCCAAATCAGCCTGAATTACAATTTTTGAAGGAAAAATAGGGTAGTAGGCTGCATATTATTTCTGCATTACAGGCTGGTAAATTGATGGCTAGTGGATGTACGGGGTATCTGGCACATGTGTATGACAAGAAGAACGCCACTCCTAAGCTTGAAGAGATACCAGTAGTATGTGAATATCCTGATGTGTTTCCTGATGATTTCGTTGCCACCTGAATGTGAAATAGAGTTCTGTATTGAATTATTAGCTGGTACTGCTCCAATTTCGAAAGCACCTTACAGAATGGCACCTGCTGAATTAAAGGAGTTGAAGATTCAGTTGCAGGAGTTGCTTGATAGAGGGTTCATTAAACCAAGTGTTTCACCTTGGGGTGCACCAGTTCTATTTATGAAGAAGAAGGATGGGACTCTCAGGTTGTGCATTGACTATCGACAACTGAATCAATCAGGTGACTGTGAAGAATAAATATCCATTTCCTCATATTGATGATTTGTTTGATCAGTTGCATGGGGCTATTGTGTTTTCAAAGTTTGATCTGAGAAGTGGGTATCATTAGGCGAGAATTCGAGCGGGAGATATTCCAAAGACGCTGAACGAGATATGGGCATTATGAATTCATTGTTATGTCATTCGGATTGACTAATACACCAATTTTCATGGATTTGATGAATAGAATCTTTCAACCTTATTTGGATAGCTTTGTGGTGGTGTTTATTGATGACATACTTGTTTATTCCAAGTCTGAGAAAGAACATGAACATCACATGAGGTTGGTGCTGGATTTACTACGAGAGAAGAAGTTGTATGCAAAGTTCAGCAAATGTGCATTTTGGTTGAAGGAGGTTACTTTTTTGGGTCACATTTTATCACAAGCAGGTATTGCTGTGGATCCTACGAAAGTGGAGGCAGTTGTTGAGGGGAAGAGACCCAGTACAGTTACAGAGATCCGTAGTTTTCGGGCTTAGGGTACTACCGGAGATTTATACCGGGGTTTTCAAAGATTGCTACTCCATTGACCAATTTGACTCGGAAGAAGATTCTTTTTGTGGATGAGAAGTGCGAGAATAGTTTTCGGAGCTTAAGCAAAGGTTGACATCGGCACCAGTTCTTGCCTTACACGATGGAAATGAGCATTTCATTGTGTATAATGATGCTTCCAAAGAAGGATGTATTAATACAAAATGGGAAGGTTATTGCTTATGCTTCGAGGAAGTTGACACCATGTGAGCAAAATTATCCTACACATGATCGGAGCTAGCAGCTATTATCATGGCATTGCACAAATGGAAACATTATGCGTACGGGGCTAAATTTGAAGTATATACGATCATCGATCTGAAGTATCTTTTCTCTTAGAAAGAGTTGAACAATCGTCAGCGCAGATGGATGGAAAGACTTAAAGATCATGACTGCACTATTCTGTATCAGCCGGGAAAGGCTAATGTAGTTGCTGATGCTTTGAGTCGGAAAATGTATGTTTCTTGTTTGATGATTAGGGAATTGAAGATGCTGGGAGATGCATGCCAATGGAACCCTTGTCAATCAAACAATGGCATCATTTTTGCGAATGTTCGTGTTCAACCAGTATTGCCTGAATGAATTAAGGAGGCATAGGAAGGAGATGTCGAGCTACAAAAGATTGTAAAGAAATTAAAGGAGGGCGAAGAAGAAAAAGACTTCCATGTGCACAGTGATGGATTACTTAAATTCAGGGGTCGAGTGTGTATCCCTAATGATGCAGAAATTAAACAACAAGTGATGGATGAAGGCCATAAGTCAAAGTATACTATTCACCCAGGGAGTACCAAAATGTATCGAGACTTGAAACGGGACTTCTGGTGGAATAACATGAAGAGGGAGATTGCAAGTTATGTATCCAGATGCCTGACATGTTAGCAAGTAAAAGCTGAACATTAGAGACCAACAGGATTACTCCAACTATTAGAAATTCCAGAATGGAAATGGGAGAATATTGCGATGGACTTTGTGACTGGATTGCCGAGGACAAGCCGAGGTCATGATGCAGTTTGGGTCATCGTAGATCGATTTACCAAGTCTGCACATTTCTTGCCTATAAAGATGACATCTTCCTTACATTAACTTGCCATGTTGTACATCCAGGAGATCATGAGGTTGCATGGGGTGCCTGTTAGTATCGTTTCTGATCGAGATCCTCGCTTTACATCCAGATTCTGGCAGACACTTCAGGAGGCACTGGGGACTAAATTAAGTTTGAGCACTGCATTTCATCCTTAGACAGATGGTCAATCAGAAAGGACTATTCAGATATTGGAAGATATGTTGCGAGCTTGTTCACTTGACTTCAAGGGTAGCTGGGATACTTATTTACCATTAGCAGAGTTTGCATACAATAATAGTTACCAATCAAGTATCGGAATGGCTCCTTATGAAGCATTATATAGTAGAAAATGCCGATCGCCAATCTGTTGGGATGAAGTGGGAGAAGCAAAAATTTGGGGTCCAGAAATTGTTCAAGAATCAGCTGATCATGTAAAAATTATTTGGGATAAATTTCTTACTGCACAGAGTCAACAGAAAAGCTATGCCGATGTTAGAAGAAGAGATCTTGAGTTTAAAGTTGGTGATCAGGTGTTCTTGAAGATTTCTCCAGTCCGAGGTGTGAAAAGATTTGGAAAAAAGGGGAAACTTGCACCAAGATATATGGGGCCTTTTGAAATCCTGGAAAGAGTGGGAAAATTAGCATATCGTGTGGCGTTGCCAGCAGCACTTGAGGGAATCCACAATGTATTCCATGTATCGATGCTGAGGAAGTACATTCCTGATCCTTTACATGTATTAGAGATTGAACCTGTGAATCTTCAGCTCGATCTATCATATGTGGAACAACCTGTGCTAATCATGGATAGTAAAGAACAAGTGCTCAGGACAAAGACAATACCGATGGTAAAGGTGTTATGGCAAAGTCATACAGTTGAGGAAGCAACCTGGGAAAGTGAGAATGAGATGAGAATCAAATACCCTCACTTGTTTGATAACTAAGGTAAGGAATTCGGGGTCGAATTCTCTTAAGGGGGAGAGGGTGTAATAACCGAGCATATCATTAGCATGTTAATCATATAATTATGGACATGCATTGTTAATGTGGTTATCATGGTTCATGGTGTTGATTTGATGAGTCGTAAACTCATGATTTCGTGCTTCGGTGCTTTACTTTCTTGCATTGTTTTGTAGCGTAAATTGATCCGAAATGAAAGAGATGAACCATGATACTTTACACCTAGATATACATGATGTTATAGAGGTTTCGTGTTGTTAAATCGGACTTTGAAAAAGTAGTATACGTTGTGTTAATTGAAAGTTACAAAACGAAAAAAGTTGTTGAAATTGTGTTCGGTTTCGTGAACTTTCTCTTGACTTTAAATCGATCCAAGATTGATATCAAACCTTTGGGGACATCCTTTGATGTATTATAAGTGTTGTACAATCATACCTAGGGGTGTACGAGCGATTGAATCAAGAAAATAGAGAGAAACGGAAAAATTGCGCGACACTGATGAATAATGCGCGCCTTAGGGCGCCTAGCTGCGCCCTAGCGCGCCTGGCGAGACAGAATTATGCCAGCTGGGTTTTTGGCTTGTTTCTTGACTGCCACCTCCTCCTTTACCTCCCTATAATCTAGCCTAGTTCGTGGGGAAGAGATAAGAAACCATTTTCCAGACCTTAAACCTCACCAAAACACTCAAATTCCTCACTCAAATCCTCCCAAAATTCAGCATATTAACTAGGGTTTCTAGGGTTTTATTTCAAGTGTTTTGTTCTTCCAACCATGGCAACAACAAGGGATCAACTTAGGGGACTTCAAGACTGTGTTTATCACTAAAATACAGGGGAGAAACAAGGGTTTAGCTTTTGATTTGGTAAGGGACCATTAACTTATCCATGTTTGATGTTTATTTGATGAATCTTGACTATAATCAATGTAGAAGTGTTATCATACTAAAAATCTGAGATTTCATCCATGAGAATTGCTTTATTTTGTGAATTTGACTATGGGTATGTGTTCATAAGAGGTGTTAGTTGTTATATGATCCTTGGAATTGTTGTAATTTGATTGTACCTTCGAATTAGCGATACCGACAAGAATTGACTTGAACAAAGTGTATAACATGGCTGTGATTTAGGGTTTTTAACTTGTTATTGTATGATTTGAGATGGTTTAAATGTTCAAAATGTTGATTTGTGAATATAGAACTAGAATTGATCCTTGGAGGATAACCGAAATGCCGAATTTGTAACCGAAAATGGAATAAAAGTGTGAACGTGAACTTGACTAACCGGATGTGCACATTCGAACACTAACTTTCAGGGGGTTTGGATTGACTACCGATTGTCATGGGGCGGACTGCAGTGACAGTCGGGTTGTGGCGATGATGTATGATTTTCAAATTAATCACTAAATCCTACCGCAAGCGCACGGCTTATCGTATAGTATTTAGGATGTCGATCCCACAGGGACTTTGAATCAAGTACCGAAGAATTCGCAACTTAAATTATCTAGACAGATTGATTTCAAGGTTATTGTAGAAATGAACTAAAATTAAACTAATTAGACTAAATTAACTAAGTAAACAAAAAATTGGATTTTTGATTGAAAATAGTAAATAAAAGCTTCTAGGATTTCGGTTTACCACAACGACAAATTTATAAACTCCGCAACGATCTTCCCTTACGATAAATGTCAAGTTTTGAAGGCGAATTGCATCAATATAGTTGATTGTATTCTCTCGAACTACTCTCAACCGTGCCTAGCTTAATTCAAATCCGATGTCTCGCTCAATGAATTAAACTAAACCCATTATGTCTTACAATTCAATTAGCCTCTAGAAACTCAATTAACCGTCGTTCTCATGAATTTCTAGTTCGATTTTAGGGTTCCATTACCTACACTTCACCTTTCGGTCCTTCGCTTTGGTAATTGAGATTATCACATAAACATAGGAGTTTCACCTCTCGGTTCTTCACTACCAAATATTCATGCAATTATTAACGAAACTAAAATCGAATCAAAACGGGTAACATTCATATAGTAAACGGAAAGATCGTAACTTCATTCATAAATTCATCGTGGGCTACACCTAATCCTAGAAATAGAAAACTACTCACACATGATTGAAGAAATCAACAAGAACATCATGGGAAACATTATAAAACAACGAAATGAAAATAATAAAATTAAAGAGAGGGAAAGAGAAAGAACTTGTCTCCAAAATGATTCCAAATGATGAAGTCTTCAATCTTCAACTTACAATCCAAAATTTGCCCTAAAAATTGTGTAGAAAAGATATGAAAAATCCTAGCTTTTTGTAGAGAACAGTGAGTGTCTTGAGAGAGAGAATGCGCTCCCTTTTTAATCTAGAGGAGACGAACACGAAAAGGGAGGAAACTCAAGAGTTTCTTCCTAATTTAGACTTAATATTACACTTGATACTAATATAGGGCGAAACAGTAAATCTGCCCAAAATCTACCGGTTCGTGGGTGCGAAAGAAATCGCAGCCTGCCCACGAACAATGCTGATGGCACGAACCTCTTCCTTTCAGCTTTAAATCACCACCCAAGCTTAAACTTTGATCCAAAATGCTCCAAGTCTGCACAATTAAGCTCAAAGATAGTGAAATGAACTAAAACAACTAATTTTACTTTGAAATACACATTATTGAAGAGAAAACAAGCCTAAAAACATCCTAAAATATAGACATTTTGTATATTTATCAGGCGACTTTGATCCAGCCTGTCTCCCTATTTCTGGCCAAAGTAGGGTTTATACCACATAGATGTTGGACACGAGTGGTGTTGTCACATGGATGCCAAGGTTGTAGGGACTTGGGGCATGTTGATTTGTTCCGCGAAATATCTGATATATGAATTACATGATTACAATGATTTGATTTGAACTTCAAAGCTGAATGGTGTATAAGGGGTGCCGGTGAGTCGGAGGTTTACCTCGACTCTTATATCCTGATACGCGATCTTTCCTTGGTTAATATGTGATATGAACTGTTGTTAGCTCATTACTTTGTAGGTTGGTCATTATTTCCAACTGGTATGGGACAGTTGGCAATCATGATCCTTCTTATGCTGGTAATAGGACTTAGTTGGTTATTGAGTATGCTGATTACTTGTGACTTAATCTGTTATTACTTATGCTGAGTATATGCTGCTTGTGTTAGCATCTATTACTGTTGCATACATATATAACATGCATATGTTTAGTGAAATCTTACTGGGTCATAGTTGACTTACCCTTTCATTATTGTTTTCCTTAGATCGGAGCGAGGCGAAGGGTTCACGTACGTGAGGCTGTGCAGCTCGCTGCGAGATTAGAAGGTTGTTTTCTTTTAGGGTAGACTTCATTCTGTATATGTTAGACAGTGGTTGTTATACTGTCTAGGTTTTAAACACTGTTTCTGTTATATTGTATATAAGGGCTGGATGCCTTCTTTGTTGGTCTGTATATCGGTTGGTTAAGTTGTGAACACTCAGCTGTATATTTTGATGTTTATAAGGTTGGATGGCTTATCGCCATACTTTTATTTTCGCTGTTATATTGTTTATCAGGTGGTTATTTTGATTATGTTAAGCCGGGTCATGCCCGAATTTAAGCTACATGTAGTGGCTTGAATTGGGGTGTGACATATAAAGTAATAATTATTAAATTTAGTGGGTATTACACTCTTACCCCCTAAAAAGAAGTTTAGTCCTCTAAACTTAACGTACCTTGTCAGACAAAGAGGTTGGGATGCTTCTCTAGCATTTCTTCCTCTAATTCACAAGTAGCCTCTCTCTCTTTGAGTGATTACTCCATTGACCTTTCACAAATGGAATGGTTCGCCTTCTTAGTACCTGATCCTTTCGATCCACAATAAGAACAGGTTGTTCATCATAGTACAAATCCTCTCGAAGTCGCAATAGTTCATATTCAATCATATGGCTCAGATCCGGGAAATACTTCCTCAACATAGAGACGTGAAACACGTTATGGACAGCAGAAGGCAACACCTGAAGGCGATACTTTAGATATTTAGAGAGGAGAAGTTGTATGCTAAGTTTAAGAAATGTGAATTTTGGATGGAGGAGGTAGCCTTCTTAGGTCATGTAGTTTCGAAGGACAGAATATCAATGGACCCAACTAAGATTGAAGCAGTCGTGAATTGGAAGAGGCCGACGACCACCACCGAAGTGCGAAGCCTTTTGGGGTTAGCAAAATATTATCGCCATTTTGTAGAGGGGTTCTCAAATATTGCAGTACCCTTAACCAGATTGACTCAAAAGAAAGCAATGTTTATTTGGACGAAAGATTGTGAGTCCAACTTCAAAGAGTTAAAGAAAAGATTAGTTTCAGCACCAGTCCTTACTCTACCCTTTGGCATGGGTGGGTATGTAATCTATAATGACGCCTTACTGAGAGGCCTGTGGTGTGTATTGATGCAGAATAAGAAAGGTGATAGCCTACGCTTCTAGATAGTTTAAGAATTTTGAGAAAAACTATCCGACTTATGACTTGGAGCTCGCGACAGTCGTATTTGCCCTAAAGATTTGGAGACACTATCGGTATGGGGAAATGTGTGAAATCTACACCAACCACAAAAGCCTTAAATATATTTTCAGTCAGAAGGAGTTGAATATGAGACAACGAAGGTGGTTGGAGCTGTTAAAAGACTACGACTGTCGATCTTGTATCACCCTGGTAAGGCTAATGTAGTAGTTGATGCTCTAAGTCGCAAGCACAGGGTAACATTGGCTATGATGTTAACTAAAGAGAAGAGAATCCTGGACAACCTAAAGTCTTTGGGTTTAGAAGTTAGAGTAAGAGGAGGCAAGGGTTATTTGGCACATTTGAGTTTTCAACCTTTGTTATTAGAGAAGATCAAGACGGCGCAGGGGGTCGATCCAGAGTTGGTCAAGATCTCTGAGAAATTGAAAGATGGGGCTCAACCAGAGTTTTGAGTTGGGAGTGACAATATTTTACATTTTAGTGCTAGAATTTGCATTCCTTCTGATCCAGAATTGAAGAGAGAGATATTAGAAGAAGCTCACAGCTCAAGACTTTCAGTGCATCCGGGAAGTACAAAGATGTACTAGAATATGCGTGAGACGTTTTAGTGGGAAAATATGAAGTGCAAGATCGCAGAGTTTATTGCCAAATGCCTCGTGTACAAGTCAAGTGTGAACATCAGAGGCCTGAAGGTTTGTTGCAGTCTTTGCCGATTCCTGAATGAAAGTGGGAACATATTAACATGGATTTCGTGGTGGGGCTCCCTAGAATGCTTGAGGGGCATAGGTCAATTTGGGTTATTGTAGACCGATTGACTAAGTCAACACACTTTCTTTCTTTTAAGATTAATGATTCTCTAGAGAAGTTGGCGAAGCTTTATATGGACAAGATTGTCAGACTACATGGAGTTCCAGTTTCAATAGTTTCAGATCGTGATTCCAGATTTACTTCTAAGTTTTGGGGTAACCTATAGAAGGTTTTGGGCACAAAATTGAGCATGAGTACGGCATTTCATCCGTAGGTGGACGGTCAGTCATAGCGGACCATTCAAACATTGGAGGACATGTTTAGTGCTTGTGCCGTAGATTTATAGGGAAATTGGGATAAACACTTGCCGTTGGTAGAGTTTACGTACAACAATAACTTTCATGTAAGTATTGGAATGGTGTCGTACGAAGCATTATATGGGAGGAGGTGCCGCTCGCCTACTTATTAGGATGAAGTGGGTGAGAGACAGCTCTTGGGGCCAGAGCTAGTGCAAATTACTTCAGAAGAGGTGCAATTGATCAAGAAGAGACTCCTTAAGGCAAGTATTATGCCGATAAGCGTCATCATGAGCTTGGTTATGAAGTTGGGAATCATGTATTCTTAAAGGTTTCACTCATGAGGGGAGTTATGTAATTTGGCATTCGAGGGAAGCTCAATCCAAGATTTGTCGGCCCTTTTAAAATTTTGAAGAATGTGGGGGAAGTTGCGTATAGACATGCCTTGCCACCTACGCTTTCTATAGTCCATAACGTGTTTCACGTCTTTCTACAGAGGAAGTATGCCCTGGATCCGAGTCATGTGATTGCATACGAACCATTACAACTTCAGGAAGACTTGTCCTATAATGAACGACCCGTTCGTATAGTTGATCAAAAAGATCATGTCTTTGAAGAGGCTGTTAGGTCTTAAGGTGCTCAAAGAGGCTAGAAGGGGGTTGAATAGACTATTTCCAATTTAAAAAATGTTTTACAAAGTTATTTCACTTAAGGTTAAAAAGGATTTTGCAGCGGAAAGGAGTGAAGTATAGGACAAGTTCAAGATGGCTGATCTTGATAGGACAAGATCAGCTATTTTGAAAGCTGTTGGAATTCTGGAAATTTATAAGTAAAAATAAATCACAAGCACAGAAAGTAGATAGACAAGAAATTTAATATGGTTCACACTTATAAATAAGTGCTATGTCCACAACCAAAGTGGTCAACTTTGGATTTGAAAATCGTGTACTAAGTTTTCCACTAGAATCTAGATCTCTAATGGATCATGTACAAAAATTAGTTGACCAAGTGTTTGCGGGAGAATTAATATCAACAAAGATATAATCCTCGTGTGCTATGAATACTAAAGATTGCAATCAATGAAGAGCTATAAAGACTAATCGTCTCAGTTTGGAGCTCTTCAAAGAATGTTTTTATAGATTTGACTTTGAAGCTTTTAATGAACTAGCTTGATGAAGATGAAGATTTCAGAGTTGTAAATTCAGAGCTGTTGATCCAGAGAGTTCTTCAATGCTTCAATAGAGTCTTCTATTTATACTTAGGGAAGCCCTTGTAACCGTTAGAGATCTTCAGCTTTGGAGAATTTGAATTTAAATGCATTAAATGTTCCAATCTTGCTGTTGAGATCTGATAGGTAGTTCTGCCAGGTTAAGTCTGAATTCTGTCATTTTGCCAAAAATAGGTAGACAATTGATGCAGGCAGAATGTCCTTTTTTTTTTAGATAAATGCCTAATAAGGAAAGAGTCATTAAATGAAGTTTGTAGGTTATCATTGTATCAAAGTCAATGAATGACTTTGCCGATAGCTTAAGGCATATCTTCCAACAAGTCTAGATCAGACAATCCTTTGGTCTTCAACTTTGCTGATGAAGCTTGCCTAAAACAAACTTGTCCGATGACTCGATGGACTTTGCTGAGACGAACTTGGCTGATGACTTGAAGATAGCTGATCTGAACATGGCTGATATACAACAGGCTATCTTCTAAAGACTGAGCTAATCACAATATGCAATCCTAAGCTATTCAAGCGATGTCTAAGTACAAGTTGCCACTCTAACAGACACGCAGTCCCATTAGTCACCTTGGCTTAGACTTAGGTTATGGATACAAGCAAATCTATATAAAGTACATCAATCTCCTCCTATTTGCTTGGTCCATGACCTTATGAATACAATGGAAGCTGACCATGTCTAATTCTAGTAATAATATGCTATAGATGTAATATATTAAATAAGCATGTCCTAGATGGACTTACAGATGGGTCAGTGTATTCAAGATTACAAAGTGTTTACAAATAATGAATTGAGACAAAAAAAAAAACACTTGTAAAGTGACTGTGTTTAAAGACAAACAGATAAGTACTTTATAGGATATATCTTTAAACCAGTGGTTTAAATTTCATGCACACAGAATAATCAATTAATTATAAAGCATGAAGATTTTAAAAAAATAGTCATTGTTCATTAAGCAAGGAGTTTAATACAATGTTTTGTCAAGGGTTTTACAAAAATAGGGAACAAGGGAACAAAGAAGGGTATACTAGCTATGTTGAAGCTTGTCCTTCATGTCTTGAGCTAGCAGCCGCTTTGAGTCTTGCTATTTCAGCTTTGGCTTCTTCTAGCTCTGTAGAGAGATTTTTGTTCTTGAGCCTCAACATGGCATTCTTTTCAAGGAGATCGGTCAGTTGATCATTGTGAAGTCGACTCATCTCCTCCTTCATGGACGCAAGCGAGTGGTCCATGTTGGAGAGCCGATGAGCAGAATTCTGAAGCTCCCTCCGAATTGATGCATAGTCCTTGACCGACAGCGTTCCTGTAGCACGAACAGATGAATGCACAGAGCGAATTGAGCTTGAAGTACTTGTTTGTAGCCGGTATCGATCATCTCAATCATAGAAAGCAGCCCTTGAGAAAGAGCCTCACATTTGTCGTTGATGAGGGCTGTGGAGGCATTAAAGGAGTTTGACATTCTGACATGCAGCAACATTGACATCTGAGGCTGCATTCTTGGCATCTCGAGCGACAACTATGACTTGAGTCATAGTTGTCGTATGAGATTGTTTGGCCGCCAGATGCTGCAGAGATGTGTTGATGTCGGCCGATATGGTGTCAAATTTTTTCAAAAGATCCTCAATAGAGGAAGGACAAAAGGAGACAGGACGAAGAGGCTGGCTATCAGGAGGTGTAGGTCGGCTGGAGGATGGTAAGTATTGTGGAGAAGAGGATTAGGGTTGGCTGGTAAAGGTTGAAGAATGACTGGTAGAAGGATGGCTGATGATGGGTGAGAAAAAGGTTGGTTTGGAAGATGAATTACCAGGCAGGCTGGACATACGCGAAGTACAGGGAAGAGTTTATCTATGTAGGCATCATAGGATTGGTTGTGAATGAACATAGGAAGAGAAAATAGAGTTGGTAGATAAATGGATCGGAAAAGAACAGGAAAACGAAGGTTAAAGCCAATATAGGTTGCAACTACTTCAAAGAAGTTGCAGACTAAAGGCTTGGTGAAAATGGAAGGATGACTGATAATGGTATAGATAGGAGGTTTTGGAAGAGAAAGAAAGAGGGAGATGTCTGATTTGGTTGGAGGTGGAAGGCCTAGATTCCTGTGAATAGCAGTCCACTGTTTAAAGATCATAAGATCTTGCACAACAAAGTTGTGAGAAAAGAATTTCAGGGACCAGGAAGGAGGCAGAGGGTCATAAAGGCACCCCACTTAAGAAGAATTTCTCCAGCAGACATTGGCTGACAATGGATGCATTTGGGATAGTCTAGAGTGGATAGGAATGGATCAGTGTCGACTGGGTTTAGCTTAGGTCGACTGTCTTTAAAGAACAGCAGTTCTTGCACTTCCTGGTGAAGACGGCTGTAAGGGTTGGGTCTGGTTCGTTTGGGAGTAGGCTGGTCAGAAGAGAAGGTTAGAGGGCATTTGGAACAAAAGAGGGGTTGAGAATTAGGTGAGTATTGTAATTCTTCTGAATCAGAGGGTATGAAGGTGAGAATGATAGGCGTTAGAATTGGTTGGTCAATGGGAGCAAAAGAAGCAGGAGAGTGAGCAGGTATGGGGAATAGCTGGCTCAGGTTGATTAGGTGAAGACGGAGGTGAAGATGTCTGATTGGCAGAGGGCACAAACTTAACCTTTTTAGCACTATTCTTAATGCGTTTGCCATGCCTTGACTTTGAAGGAGTTGAAGAGGTTTGAACAGATTTTGGGTTATCCGATGTAGGAATGTTTAGTGTTGAAGGAGTTGTAGTCGAGGTGGTTTTGGGAAGGCTAAAAGATTCGTCTGTAGATAGAAGAGTTTGTTTGGTTTTGTGCTTGGCTAATTTGGAGGTGGGTTTTGGAGGAAAAGTAGAAGGTTGACTGGTGGTTTGAAGGTTGACTGGCTGGAAGGTGGTTGTGTCTCTTTCAGCAGCTTGTTTGGATTTAGTTAGCTTCTTAGATGGTTTGGGTTTAGGTGAAGATGGAGGTGTAGATGATTGTTTAGATTTCTTGGGAGAGGGTTCATCAGGCTCATAAGGATCATGATCGAGCCTGGTAAGGTCAAAATCCTCAGGAAGTTCAGCGCCCAGAGGCTTAGGCTCCTCCTGAACAGGAAGCCCCTCGGAAGAATATGTCACCTTCCTCTTACCCTTCTTATCTTGGGTAGAAGGACCAGGAACAGCAGCAGCCCTTTTGGCTAGATCTTTTTTGTACTGAGTGATGTTGTTGGCCGCGGTAGGGGCATAGCGCCATTTGTTGTATGGAATAAACGCAACCTTGGTAAGCTATTTCGTGGTTGATTCTTGGGGACCAAGATCACCCGTCAACGTGAATACAGAAAATGGTTCACACAGAATTGGTTATGTTAATGGTTTTGATTCATCGATCGAGCACGCCAACAACGGCTCCTACATTGGTATATTATATGTTGGTTGGTTGGAAGTATTGGGTGTATTGGAGGTGTACCTCAATACTGTATCATTTTAAAAAGTGTTTACATATCGCACTTATGTGGTTCCTATATATGTGAATGTTGGTCATGATTTCAAACTGGTATGGGTTGCTTGGCGATTGTTGAGCCTCTCGTGTAGTGTAGGGTAATGTGTTATTATGAGATGCTTATATGCTATACCTTGGGATTGATATATCTTTCTATAGCTTGTATTACTTATTCATATTATTGTCTTGCATCTGGTATGACATATTGTTGCATTAGTAGTTTATTGAGTTTTAAACTTACCCCGTCCAATGTTTATTTGTTTTCCTTAGATCACGGTTCGGCGAGGAACCCATAGTAGGAGTTTGCTTCGTCTCGGCGTTTGTGCAAGTTGTTCTTTTGGTAGTGCTATTCGGGCCTTGTATTTCTTTTGGTGAGGCCGAGGGTATACATTGTTACCTAAACTATGTAATGTTGGATAGTGTGTGTTGGTCTTTATGATTGTAATATTCTTTTGGTTGTGCCGACATGGTTGTCGTGCTTGATGTATTTACAAATACTAGTTACTTCTGCATACTCTGATTTGGTTATGGTTGTTGTTCTCCGAGCTTGTTGCTCGTGGAGGTTAATGTTTACATAAGTGGTTTTATGTTCAAACTATGTTTTAAACAAGTTTTGTTTTCGGCTTGTTATTATGCCGATGAAGTATATTGTTTTGGTTTTAAAGAAAAGCTTTGCACGTGCATTACAGGGTTTTTTACATTCACTTTATACTTACATCTTAAGGAATTTTTATGATGTGTACCTTGTGTCTATTACGTTTCCCACGCGATCCGACTCGGGATTCCACGTAGGAGTCTGGGTGCGGGTCGCGACACGTACACCTCTACTTCTTTGTGAATCATGTCATGAAAGAGCGTGGTAGTAGCTCTTTGGTATATAGCCCCAGCGTTTTTTAACCCGGAAGGCATGACTGTATAACAGTAGGTTCCCCAAGGGGTGATGAAGGAAGTTTTCTCCTGATCTTCTTCCGCCATCTTGATCTGATTGTAACCGAGCATTCCATCCACAAAAGATCGTATCTTATATGAAGCTACTGCATCTACCAAAATGTCAATGTTGGGTAAGGGAAAGTCATCTTTCGGAGATGCTTTGTTGAGATCCCGAAAATCCACGCAAATTCGAACCTTGCCGTTCAGCTTCAGCACTGTCACAATATTGGATAACCATATCGAGTATTCTACTACTTTGATGAACTTGACTTTCAACTGCTTGATAATTTCTTCCTTGACTTGCAAGGACCATTCAGGCTTGATTCTGCGGAGCTTCTGCTTAACCTGCTTGGCGTCGGGGTACAGCGGAATCCGATGTTGAACGATTGATGGATCCAACCCAAGCATATCTTCATAAGACCAGGCAAACACATCCTGAAATTATGTCAATAGGTTGATCAATGCTGCTCTTTCTTTATCTTACATGTAGCTTCCAATCTTGACCTTTCTGACTTCATCATTCAGCCCCAGATTGATGGTGGACAAGTCTTCTTGCAGAGCTTCCAATCGGCGCTCCCCTCGTTGTTTGATCATCTTGGTCAATTCAATTAAAAAGTTTTTATCTTTTGGATCCTCATTATTAATCGATTCATTATTAACAGGATGATTTATCATGTTTTCAGTTAGTTCATCTTTTAACACATTGGCAACCAAGGAGTACACAGAAACACTTGCATTATCATTAATGAAAGGAAAGGCTACAAGGTCGACCACCTCATCAAGGTCCTCACAATTGAGATCCTTGATTTTGGCGTCGGGAATAGAATCGATTGATGACTAGTTCTTAACAAAAGGAGAAGAAGGGGGTAGGGTGTATCCAAAGCGCTCCACCAGGTCCTCGGTCTCCAACAATGGTCCTGTAGTGGTGTACCAATTTCGAAGCGGATTGTATGCCATTGTCTCGAATTCTACTACTGAGTTCTCTGTGCTATTTGCTGCTTCGTTGATCAGTCCCAGAAAACTGTCTCCCATGAAGTCTTCTCCGAATAGGGCCAGGGCAGAATCTTCATGATCGATAGTCCATGTATTCTCGACCGTTACTACCTTGTAAGAGGTGTCACGAGGGCCGATGATCACTTTTTCCATTTCTTCTGCTACAAGGCTGATGTTGTTGAATATCTCCCATCTGGGGTGCATCTTTCTGCCGTTGTCCATCCATGGCTCAGGGAAAAGGAGATAAGCCATGGTTTCTCCATTCTTGACAAAGTATCCATTCAGGGTTTTCCTGTAGGGGTTCATGGGAGGTGCTATGTACGGATGGTTCCTCTGAACTGCTCTATTTCTCTTGTGCTTCTCTTCCATTACCGTCGCTACTTCTGCAGGTGTAGGCTTGTATCCCAGCCCAAAAGGTGGTGTGCATTCTTTGATGTCATCTTGTATCAGGTTGATTCTGCCTTGCTGACTCTTGCCCAGCCCCAGTCCTGGCATGTACCCTATATTGCGGATTATGCAATAAGGGACTATCTCTCTAGGTTCCACAGCTTTCTTGTCACTGACGTTGGTTTCTTCTGTATGCTGAATTGCGTTCACCCTTTCCTGAGGGATTACTTCAAATCCACTAAAAAAGATGCCAGTGTCATCATGCTCAATCTCGAGAATAGGAACATCCCCTTTCTCTTTTGATTTCATGAGTTTGTCTGCCAAAATAATGACTATGTGATCTTTATGGATAAACTTCACACATTGATGAAGTGATGAAGCTACTCCTTTCACGCCATGAATTCGCACACGACCTAACAATAGACTGAAATTAGAAGAAATATCCAATACTTGGAACTCGACGGGTATTTCCAACGGGCCAATGGTTAGCATAAGCGTTACCACCACAAGCACACATCGACTGGTGTTATCATAGGCTCGCACTGATTGCGATGACGGCGCTAGGTCCGAGATCTTCGTTCCCAACTTAGCTAAGGTTGTTTTTGGACAGACATTCAAAGATGAACCATTGTCTACCAGAGCCTTTGGTACCCTTTTTTCTTGGACACCGACAGTAATATGCAATGCATCAACATGGTCGACACCTCCCTTTGATAAATCGAGATCAGTGAACATGAGAACGTTCCAAAGTGGATGTTTCCAATCATCTGAGTCAATTCGTCAGGCGAGGTCCCGATTGGAATGATTGCTTGACTTAATGACTTGGCAAGACTGTCACGGTGGATCTTGGAGGAACATAGAAGGCCCCAAATTGAAACATTAGCTTGGGTCTTCTTCATCTGAGTGAGGAGAGCGTCTTCAATGTCTTTAGCCCCAGTATCCTTGGCGCTTGTATTAACTTCTTTATCTTTCCCTGACGGAATGCTCTACCAGATCGAGTAAGATGAGAGACATCGCCTCCTATCCATGAGGCTCTTTCGATGTTGTTCACTTCTGCTTGGGAAGTATCCTGGGCACTGTACAAAATGTCGCTCCAAGAGAGCATGTTGCATTCGAAGTTCTTCTCCTTTGAAGACAAAAGGATTAATAGGTATGATAACGAAGCACTACAGATTTCAAATTCGGCGGGGGAGCTCACATCTTCTATTTCAAATTGGATGGCATTGACATGGTTAGCTGGCAGAGGATTGTTTACCACATTAGGCATGTGGTGTGGCTTCTCAATGATCCTGTCATCGATCAGGTTCTGGATTGCTCGCTGGAGCACGAAACATTTATCAATGAGATGTCCACTAGACTGATGGTATTCACAATATTTTGTATGGTCCCATGTGGCAGGCAATGGGTTAGGAGGTCTGTAACCTTCGATAGGTTTGAGGACTCCTTGTGCATTCAACCCTCGAAAAATTAATGACATAGGAGCGTGCAGTTCATCAAACTATCTATCATTTTTGCGAAAATTATTTCTTACACCTCTGTAATTGTTGTTGTCCAATGTATTTATAAACCCATCAGGTGAATAACTGAAAGGCATAATTCCATAATTCTGAGCAGATGGTATAACTGGCAAGGCCATAGTCGAAACATTTCCTAACATATTTACAATAGGTACAGACGTTGCTGCTGCCTTTCCTTTGGAGTGAAACGAGCTTGGAGAGGGATCGACCTTGATCTGTCCGGTACGGATCTCTGTGTCGATGTGAAATCCGACGTCTAAGATTGCAGAGAAATCAGCATAAAAAAGGTAACGCATATGGTCCAGATAAATCGAATGAAGGTTTCTAAAAAAGATCCTGACTTGTTCAACTAGGTCAGGCCTGTCCAGGGTTTTGGCAATCTTTTTTCTCCACCTTTCGGCATATTCTGAAAATACCTCCTTTTCTCTTTGGGTGCACGAATCAAGATCTCTCCTGTATTTTTTCCAATTACTGTTATCTTTGTACCTCTTCTAAAACTCATCTGCGAGTTTATCCCACGTAGCAACCACAGTGATGTCCACAGACATCAACCATTACTTGGCAGCCCCAATTAAAGTCAAGTGAAAATTGGAGGCCATCGCTTCGAAACTTGCCCCTCTTTGCTGCATAGCATGGGCATAAGACCTAAGATGGGCAATAGGGCATCTTGTCCCGTCAAACTTCTCGATATCAGACATTTTGAATTTTAGTGGTAAAATGGCAGCAGGCTGAAGCGTCATTGCTCGGGTGGTGAATTCGTCTTTGTTCAAGACTTTCAGAACCATGTCTTTCAATTCTCTGATCTCTCCTTTGTTTACAAGTTCAGCATCGTTGGTATCAACCATAGTTGTGCCCCGGAACTGTCCTACTGGAGGAACTGGATAAGGTGATGCATAGCTGGCAAATGGATACATTGGTTTGGCTGAAGGCTGAGGATTGTAACTATTTGGGTTTAGATGTGGATTGTCCTGGGTTGGATTGGTCATATAGAATGAGAATGTATTTGGATTAGGGAAAGGAATGTTGGTAGGTAGAGATGTGATGCGAGTTGTAGGAGGTGTAGTAGTATTTGGGATTGGGATTGTGGTAGTCTGAGACTGGTGATGGATGCTTGGATTGACATTCGGCTGAAGTGGAAACGTATTAGGGTAGGATGGGTAAGTATTTGGATATGGGAGATATGAATATGGAGAGTAGGTATGCGGGTATGTAGGATAGGTGTTTGGATTGGGCAGACTCGCATTCACACTTGAGGGTGATGGGTCAGTAGTTCCTGTGAAAACGGGCAAGGTCCTGTTATTAGCCCCATAACTTTGGATAAGGGTTGAAAACCTATTAATCATGGCTTCCATGTTTTGGTCCATCCATTGTTGCATTGCTGGGGTTGGAGTATATCCTGGAGCCCCTGTGTCATGTCCTACAAAAGTGCTATCTTCCTGATCGGCCATCTGATTCCAATGCAGACTTTCTGTACTTGACTCTGAATCCCAGTTTGAAACTCTTGTCAACCTCCCAGTGCTAGTCCTCCTCCAATTCAAGGCCAAGTTTATGAATGGTTGGGATATGGGTAGGAGTTAGGTTTTGGAAGTATTTCTGGGTACAACACAATTTCATTGTTCCTCTTTTCCTTTTGACACGACTTACCTTATGGTGGTTGGACAAGCGACAATGCTTTGTTTTGACTCATGAACCGTTTTGGAATAGTAGATTCTCTCGCCAGAATATAGGACCTTCGTATTCCACCTGTATTTCGACTTCCCAAGATTGGACAGATCTCAGGTGAAGGGACTATATTCTCTTCAGCATCCACCATCCGAATTGTCTAGGCATATGTCATTGAATTCTTTGTTAATCCTGTGCATGAGGACTTTGCTTGTCGACCTTTTTGATCACCATGATTCTCTTTTGGGAGAGTATGACTCTTTTTTGATTTTCTTTGGTGTTTATTTCTCCTTTTTTGCTGTGATCAAACAGACTTTTTTGTCGGTCGATGACTCTTTTGATTTGATTTGATTTCTTTTTGTTTTTATGCACAGGAATGACAAAGGATGTTTGTGCCAATAAGAACCAACCGGTCTTTGAAGTGTCCTAAAATCTATATGAATTACGCGTGGCTATGCAGGGTTAGGATTGCTTACTTCCCGGGGGACGATTAGTAATCACGCGAAAAGGAATAGTGTCGGCTGAAGGAATGCTGGGCGCATGACTTACCCAGTTTCACTTCAATGTGGCTATACCAGGGTTTGAAGCTTGGCAACAGTTCGGAATAAATGAGTGCGCGTGTGTGCGCAGTATCTAAGAGACTCTTTTTACAATTATATGTAAATGAAAGTGAGATAGATATATACAAAATAAGAGGGAAATATGTCCATTTTGTTTTTGATTCATGTGATGTGGGTTGTGTTTTTGTTAGCAGTTGAAAACAGCAGGAAGGAAAACATATCCACAGGTCGAGGGTTTAAAACCTCGAGGAAAGAGAAGAAAAGAAATGAAAAAAGTGGGAATTCTATCCTATTTCTAATTATTACATTTTTGTCCTATTTCCCAAAATAAAAAAGACATAAATGAATGTATAATTGAATGATGGGCATTGGCCCGAATAAATGTACAAATAAAGAATAAATGTGTACCTGCAGAGGTGAGTATGAACAAAGTAGTATATACTACACAAAATAACACTTTAGTCATGTTATATACAAATCAAACAAATTTGCAATATTTAAATATGTGAGCATGCAATTGTATATAAAAAATGAGTCTAGCTCTCTTTTTTATTTATTTAAAAACAAACAATCCCTAGCAGAGTCGCCATTGTGAGCGCCCCAATCCACAGATCGTCCCTGGGCTTTTTCGCTCTGGACTCCTGAAATAAATGTTATGATAAATGTGCACAACACTTTTAAATTGAAAACAGAGTCGCCACCCTCGTTTATATAGGAAACGTGAGAAAAATTGAGATTGTGGATTTGGGGGCCAAGTTACGATTTGGGAAGGTTTTACGCACCCAATTCGCCCTTTCGGTCTATACACATTTGCATGCTCATATTTAATTATCGTAAGTTTGTTTATTTACAGAATATATATATTGCATGTATTTACAATGTATTTTATAATGCATTAAAATAATCACATACATTTATTACATCTATTTACATATCTAAACTAACGAATGAAAGGGGTTACCTTCTGTCGTTTTACAGAAATCGGGCCACGTTCTAGGCCGTTGTATTATACCGGATCAAGCTATCTCGTAGCCTGACCGTTGTGCTTCCACTACTACCAATCGAGGAAAGGAAGACTTACGTTTTGTGTGTGTTGAGATAGAGTCAATACTCTTTTCTCTTTTCTTTCTCTCTTTTCTTCCTCAAAAAGACGCTTGATAGAGAGAGAGAGTGGTGTGTGTGTGTGTGTGTCTTAGGGAGAGGAGTGATGATGATTGTTGTTGTTCTTCAGTGTGTGTAAAGAGAGAGCTGATCATCTCTTTATATAGGAGGCCTGGGAGAGGAAACGTTCGGGGCCAAGTTTGGAGGAAGGTTCCTTTTGCCTTCAAAGTCTTCAGCAGCCGATGGCTAAACTTTGAGGACAAAATGCAGGTTTGGTGCGCGGCACACCTAGCATGGTGCCCGAGCACCAAACCATGTTTGGTGGTATCAGCGCACTCAACAAGGCTTCAGCGCACCAAACCATGTTTTTGGCTTTTTCCAGGCTTTGTGTCTTGCACTTTGGCCCTTCTAAGCTGTGTATCTTCAGTATAGACCCTTGATGTTGATCTAATGGAAGATTGTTTGTGTGTCGGACATCGTTAGTCCTGTTGTATCTTCGAGTTTTACCCTTGATGTTGATCTAACCGAAGTTCGTTGTATTTGTTGGACGTTGTTGGTCCGTTGTGTATGTTGTTTCCTGAAATAATCATAGGAACATGTGTTAGTCCATTTGTAAATAAAATGTTGTTTATTGGACAATTCGTATAATGTAGGTGTACGAATTCTGGGTGTCTACAATTGTTCATAGTTAGGTCTTTCATAATGATTCCTAATAGGATTAATATATAATTTGGTCCCTGAACTTTACATTTCCTTGTGATTCGGCCATTGATGTTTAAAGTTTCCTAATTTGGTCATTGAACTCAACATTTGAAGTCGTATTAGTCCCTCCTGCCATTATGTCAAACAGAACTGTTAAAATTTTTAAAATGACATAGTTGGCTAGTTGCCCTCATTTGAATCTGAGTGAGATGCCTAGGTGTAATAATTTCTGACGAAAAAGGATAACAACCTTTCCCTCTCTCTCATCCTTCATCACATTCCCCCCTCTTTCCCTCTCTTTCTATCTACTCCAATCCATGCCTCCCCTCTCATACCCAAATTATCCTCATTTTCGCGAGAAAACAATATCCCACCTACACCTGCCAACTACCGCCTCACCACCACCCTTCTCTCCCAATTCATTTTCGATCACCCTTCCTTTGTAAACCCTAATTCCCAATATACCTGCAAAACGCATCTTAATTTTTCAAAGTTTTATTTTCTCTTTTGAATTTCATTTTGAGGTTTCTGTTTTTGCTAGCAAAGAAGCTGCGATAGCATCAATTTTGTACAACTACAAGCATGGGTTCTCAGGTTTTGCTGCAGTACTGACTCCATCTCAAGCTGAATTGATCCCGTGATATCAATGTATGCAGATTTCCCTTTTATCTGCCTGAGAACTTTGAGTTCTACCTCTGCCAAAGCAAGGTCATTAGAAGAATCTCTTCACAAGAGGAATTCTAATTATGAGTATTTATAGATGAGAAATCAGCATAAGAGCAACAAAAAAAAAATCATAGTGATGGGTATCTTCTTCTTCTTCTTCATCACTTGATTCTATGCTTTGGGCATCTTGGGTGAGTTGGACACCATCGAATGTGGCGGTATTGGCAGATAGGAGAGAGGAGCGAAAGCGGAGGAGAAAGAAAGGAAATGGGTTTTGAATTTGAGAGTTAATTTGGGTTTTGGGTTTACTGGGAAGAAATGGGTTGGGATTGAAAAGGGAGAGTGTACAAGGGAAATATTTTTATACAATTTGTTGGAAAAATGGTAGAAGGCGAAGCTGAAGTAGCAGCATTGGGTGTAATGAAGGAAGAAGCTGACCTTTTTTGAGAGAGAGAGAGAGAGAGAGAGAGAGAGAGAGAGAGAGAGAGAGAGAGAGAGAGAGAGAGAGAGAGAGAGAGAGAGAATGAGTGATGAGTTTTTTATTTTGTGTTCTCTGTCAGCAAAAAAATTGCCATGTGGATCTTCTTCAAACTTAGCGGAGGGCAATTTTGTCTATTCAAGTTCTCTTTTAACGCTGATGTTTAAAATAACGGCTTTAGGGACTAATAACGCTTCAAATGTTGAGTTCAGGGACCAAATTAGAAAACTTTAAACATCAATAATCGAATCACCAGGAAATGTGAAGTTTAGGGACCAAATTATATATTAATCCTTCCTAATATTATGAGGTCTTCTATACTCTTGTATAGTTTGTTGAGATCTCTGTGAGGGCCTAACTTAATAAAATGACTCAACTACTCTATTGTTTGACTTGATAGCTAACCTTGCTTGATTAATCTGAGATTGACTATTTGAATTCATACAAAGGAGCTTAACTTCTTCATCATTTACCAAAATCTCTTTTCCTTTTTGTTCATTGCTTTTTACAACTTTGGTTTGAATTGGATAAACAGATTTTTGTCTATAACACTTTTTCATTTTTTTACTAATGTCTTTGTAATCCTTTTGAAGTTTAATCATTCTTTGATTCATTTTAGCAAATTGTTCTTTCAAATACTCATTATTAGTGTTTGCATTTTGTAAACTGACATTTAAATCAAGTATTTTCTTTTTATATCTTAATACTTTATCTTGTAATTCTTTTACGAATTCAGGTTGTGTAGCAATATTTGTTTTTCCTGTAATGTTGTTTACTTCTTTAGTTACTTTAATACATTCAGCAATTATTGTTTTTAAACTATTTTCATATTTCCTCTTTTGAATATACATAGTACACAACAACCTTCTTAATCCTTCTACATCAAGGTTTTTAAGGTTACTTACCTGATTTAATTCTGCTTCAGGACTGATCAGAATCTTTATTATCACTTTCTACATTTGCAAAGAAGCACATAGTAGCTGGATCTTCATCCTTTGTTTTTTGAATATCCTTCTCATTGTTTCTCCCTGTCACAGACATTTTTAAACTTAGTAAAAATGATACTGCACAAACATATATTAGACATGTTATGGATGATCTACACGAGCTGTAAAGCTTAAAGACTTCTTAAGTCTCTAAGAACCATGGTCTAATACCAATTGAAAGTTCAGTTCCTAAACAAGCAAGCTTAATTAAATCAATCTAGTATCAAGATTGCTTTGATACCAATTGAAAGATCTCAAAAACTCTCTTTGTGCCAATGACAGGTTTCAAAATAAGCCTTAGTACCGAACAACTAAGCTCTGATACCAATTGAAATAACCAGGAAGACTGGATCAAGATGCTTAACCAAAATAGCTAAGCTTTGATACCAATTAAGAGTTCAAAGATTACTCTTATCCCGTAGGTATCTCTTGGTTGTTACACAACTCTAATACCAATTGAGAGTTCACTTCTCATATCAGTACACCTAGTGTATTGGTGAAACAGTTAAAGACTTTTTACCAACTGAGAGTGAAATGTTTGCAAGTTAAATGGCTTGATAGGTTTGACATTAAATATATTGAAATAAGGTAGTTTCCTATTGCAATAATCAAAACCTTGATACAAAGGGTTAATACACACTAAATATAAGCCACTCAGATAGAGTAACTCTAAAAATAAGAACAGCTGTTTGATGAAAAATTAAAATAGTTGAGTTTGAGTCAAACATCTAAGTTTGTAAAACAGAGTTGTGCACATTGGAATTGATTTAGGCAGTGATCTTAAGACAAGTTATGATCTATCTTTGTTTGTGTGATATCTTGATGATTATAAACAATATAAGGTCAGTTTGATGATTGATTGAACATAATAATATAAACTGTTTAGTTCATACACAAAGTTGAAAATAAATTGCAGAAATGTGAAGAGTTTAAGGATAGAGAAATTTTTTACAATAATTTACAGTGGTTCAGATCTCTTATCCTACATCCACTCCTCACAGCCCTCTGGCTCTATGATGCAATAAACCATTTAACTCTCTTAATTACATAGAGTATTGGGAGGCGAGGAAAGATCTCAATTCCTTCTCAACTAGCTAGCTCCCCAACTAGGTTCTCTTTAAGGGGAGGGGGAATTGTTTCCTAATACAAAGACTCTAAATAGTCGAATGAAACTTCTGTTATAGGCTCGATGTCACTATGTGTCTACTGCTTGTTGTGCAACTATCGTATGAAACAGTTGAGGTGTTGCGTTGCTTAGTCTGGCAGTTTGTGAGTGATTGTTGATTGTTGTGGGATGGTTGATGCTTGCATAGCTTGGATATCAAATGTCTCAGGCTATTCTTCACAGACTGATACTAAGCTGTTTTAGAGTTTCTTTAACCCTAGTCTCTCTTGTCTCTGCATCCTTACTATGATATATCTTTGTGTGAGCTATACCATCCTAGTCACTCTCAGAGACTCTGTTTGTGTTGTGGAGAACTTTCCTATGTATAGACAATGATTGGAAAGTTTCCGTTTCATTTTAGTCGTTATACAATGACTAGATGAATTATTTACAACTCAGGTGCAGTCTATGTGACAAGCAACTTCTTGCCAACTTGCTAAGAATATTTTTTTAGGGTTTGGAACTAGAGATGTTAAAAGGGCCGCAAACCGTAGGGTCGGCCCGTTTAAACCGAAAAAATCAGGGTTAGGGTCGATTGTTTTGGCCCGTTTAAGAATTCGGGCTAAACGGGCTGACCCTATAGGGCCGCGGGTTTAACGGGCTGGCCCGCCGGGCTTTCGGGTTGGCCCGCGGGCTGAGGGCAAATGAGTAATTTGATAATTATTTTAAAACCCTAGCATTTTACCCCTCCCTGTGCCCTGTCCCTCCCCCTTTAGCCTGAACCAGACTTCCAGTTCAACGCCTCCACGGCTCCACTCCAGACTCGGGACTCCAGTCCAGTCCAGCCTCCACCGTTAACAAGCAATGTTCATCTGGCCTCCAGGCAGTTGCTGATATAGCTGCTTCTATAAAAGCTGGATTTTACGACATAGGTAAAATTAAGCCTCATCTTGGCTTGGCAACAATGAAATTTAAAAAGTCCCTCTTCTAATCTTCATTTTCTCCATAGGTATTGGTGCTGGATTAGAATCAATGTCGGCAGACCAGATTAGCCCAACTCCTTCTAAAATTAACCCAAGAGTATGTTCAAAGTTGATTCTCTTATAGACTTGTTTGGCCAAGGATTGCTCACAATCTTAACCAGATATGAGTATATATAAAACAGGTGGAGAGTTTTGCTCCAGCTCGAGACTGTCTTCTTCCTATGGGTATTACATCTGAAAATGTTGCACAACGTTATGGTGTGACAAGGCAAGAACAAGATCAGGCTGCGGTGAGTTTCAAGACATTTAAATTTTAACTGGTTTTGCAAAAAATTGCTGGAAATAGGGCTTCTTAATAAACTGAATTTAGCTTGCTCGAGCTCAGCTCATTTGAAGCCTGACTTGTCTTATTGTGTTGGGTTTGACCATTTGAAGCTTGACTTGTCTGTATTGTTTGGTTCGAGTCAAGCACGAATTTGTTTCTGGCATATTTTCTACTTAGGCTCTAGTAAACTCTGTTTTAGGCTCGTTCTTGGAAGTAATTGTGTTGACCTGGAAGATAGACTCCTCAGCTCAAGCTTTATAAAAAATAAAAAAATTGATCCTGAACACCCATATCTTGTCTCATTTACAGCCCTTACTAGTGTGGTTTTGACTCCTATGATTTATATCAATAGGTATAGGTTGCATCTCATAAGTGTGCTGCTTTGGCAATTGCATCAGGAAAGTTCAATGATGAAATTATTCCAGTTTTGACCAAGGTAAATTAGAGCCTTGTTCTCCTTTTGGCCTACTTTTAGGATCTCTATTAACTTAATTGTTCATTGAAGATTGTGGACTCAAAAACTGGAGAGGAGAAGCATGTTACAATTTTCGTGGATGATGGCATTAGGGCAAACACAAGTTTGGCAGATTTGGCCGAGTTATACTTTAGTACTAGTATTTATTATGTTTATTGTTTCCTAAGAAATTTTTTAGTTTTTTTTAGAGATTGTGATGTATTTATTTTTTTAGTCGTGGCCCGTTAGTGGCCCGTTTAGCCCGAAGCCTGCTAGGGTTAGGGTTAGGTCCGCAATATCAGTGGCCCGAAAAAATTGAACCGTCTAACCCGAAGCCCGCTAGGGCTGGCCCGAAACCGTTAGGGCCAGCCCGATTAACATCTCTATTTGGAACATTCTTTTAGAGTTTGTCTCAGTAGGTTTTCCTTCAGTAAGAGTACGTGGCATATCACTAAGACAATCCTTGCTACGATATCTTAACTGTTTTAACAAAATAGTTAAGTTGCAGAATCATATCTTAGCTGTTTGTGTTCTACATATCTGATTCTTCTTGGCTGTTTGTGTTCTTTGAACAATAGCTCTTGTAAATTAAGCCTAGTAACTTGTTTTGACCCCGTGCCTATGGCACGGCGTCAGTATGTGACCGGATCAATGTATGCTCGAGATTTTGTAGGTAGTGAGTATGTCTAACATGGTGATCCTGCAATTCTATGTTTCAACGTAATAAAAAGAGAGCTTGTAGGTCTTAACACTAATTTTTCCAATTCTGTGTGTTTTAACGTATTAAACTTTAAGAAAATAACATAGGATTGTACAGGATATCATAGCCAATTAGCTCTAGAGGTTCTAAATCCAATGAGTACACTTAACATAAAAAGTAAAAGCAATTTTTTTCAAACTAAATAAAAGAAAATTGAAAAAAGAAGTCAATATCAAAATTGATCAGCACATAAACATTTTAAGATCTAAATCAAATATTATACATAAAATTTCTATGCATAATAAAAGGCATAAAATCTGTAGATCACCCTCATTCACTGGTATCACATTCTATAGGGTTTGAACTCATTGGAGGTAGTGAAATTGACATCAAATCAAATGATGCCAGTTTAACTAAGGGACCATTGTCACTTATATATGATCGAGAACCTCCTAATCGTAATGGATAACGCAAAGGAACTTCTGGATCAGATACTTGTAACGCCCCAAACCGGGCCCTATTAAACGGCCCAAGCCCGAACACGTCACAGCTCGCAATTCAACTAAACCAAACCAAATTTACAATACATCAAAATTAATTCTTAAGGAAAGTGTGCAGCGGAACGATAACCCAAGTGTTACAATCATAAAGTCCAAACCCAAAATAATTTGTCTCGCAGGACTAACTTAAATTATTCAAACATCAAAATTTAAATTAGTCTAATTACAAAGAACTCAATAAAATATCTTCCAGTTTATCCTTGCATGCGTGTCTCAACGTAAAAAAACTTAACGTCTCACTTATGACCTGAGGAGAAGAATAAAGTGAAGGGTGAGCGAACAATGCCCAGTAAGTTCAGTCGCCGCCCCTCCGGTTTCTAAGGAAGGGTGGACGCACAAGGAGAATATTCGAAAGTGAAACAATGTTATAAAAGGTAGTTTGCAGTTCATGTGATACTTTATAACAAAAACGAAATAGTGCGAACGGACTAGTGTTTCACAACGAGAGTTCAAAGAAAAGAAACATGCAAAGTACGAAGTCGAGTAACCCAATCGTCACCAATCGTCCCATACCGGCTAGTCACGACGGATTACTCACAGATGTCATGATCACGTAGGTAGTCCATTGACCAATCACATAAATGCCCCCGAAGGGTGCCAAAATTTTACCCCAAGGGTAACTAATAGAAGGTAAGTCATGACTACCGCACCAAAGGCCAACTGGTGCAAAAATATAAGGTCCACTCTATACCCAGTGGCGGGTTGTTCGTAATCACGAACTAAAAGGTTCACTCTATACCCAGTGACGGGTTTTTTTCAACTAGTGATCATAACGGAGTTCGAAATAAAACAATATTATCAAACGATACATACGAAATTTACGTTCGAAGTATAAGCATTTCATCAAATACCAAAGATATGACACGAGGTTTGAAGAATATAATACAACGAAATGCGAAACGACCGAGTCAAAGCAAATTCCGACACGAGGTCGAGCATGGTAATCAAAACGATAATTTCAAAAAAATAAACGAGTAGCCTAACGTCGAAAGAATATACTCGCAAAATAACTTAGAAGAAGCGAAATCCCTTACCTTAATAACGCAGCTGAACAATTAATTCATACACGAAAAGTAGCTGTTACTCGTACTTGCCCAAATCTAAAGGTCAAAAACAAAACTAGATTAAATATACAAATATATAACTTAAAGTCTATATCTAATTTATAACTAAATAGTACTATACTTAATTATTCTCTTTTATAACAATAAAAATATACAATATTGTTTATTAATAGATAAAACCCCAACCATACCAATATACCACCTTTACTTACCAAACTACTTTTCCACCTATGCCCGTTAACCAAGGAAAAGAAACAATTTCAATTAACCACATACTGACAACAACAATTCCTAACCCACTTTTCTGAAATTTCAAACCTGAGGGGTTCATTCATCATTTCTGTAACTTAGGGACTATTCTGAATATTGAGAAACTACAAATCCAAGTCTGAAAATTTAGGGGGGGTAATCTGTAATTTTCTTCTCCTTCTTCCCCAAACCAACTCTATTCTGCGATCTCCCTTCTCTGTTCCACAGTTCCTTCCTTTTTTTTTCTTTTTCTCTCTTCTCTTCTTTTGTTTTGTTCCCCCACCTTCTCTTCTTTTCCTTCCTCACTAAACTTCACTTCTGTTCTGAGACCTCTTCCCCCATCTCTTTTAGTTCTCTCTTTTTGTTTTTGTTTTGTTTTTTTTCTTTTTCTACATGCGGCCGGCTCCCACCTTCAAAGGTGAAACCTCACCTTCTGGCCTGACTCTCTCTCTCACTTGGCTCCCTCTTTTCTTTTCCATACCAATTTGTATATTCCAGCCACAAGCACACACCTTCACACCCAACCCAAATACACACGCACACACTCAACCCACATATATATACACACACATTCATCCTTCACTGGAAACAGAGTAAAGATCTAATTTTTATACACAGACCACCAACGAAAAAATCAAACAACAACAACAACCACATAATTATCAACTTCGATTCTCCGTCTCTTACAGTATCGAAACTCACAAATTAAGCTTTGCATTATAGAGAGTAAAATAACGGCATTAATACTCTAATCGGAGAAAGAAAAACAAGACTTACCTTAATTTGTTCCTTCACAACACTTGTCGCCCGATCAACTCCTTGCGCCGTCACACACACCCTCTCAAATTTTCTTAATCTCCCTCTCTCTCTACCTCTCTAGTTAAACAGGGAGTACATTTTCAAACTAAGTTTCAAACGAATTCGACACAAACGATAAGTAGTAATCTCTCCTCCGAAATTCAAAAATCGAATCCCTTATCTCTCCAATGTCGTACCCTCTCTCAGGCGCACGATGCGTTCAACCATAAAACTCCTTCACGTCTCTCCCTCATTATTGTGGCATATATCAAGTATGGCCGCCTGACCCGACAAAACAACTTATATGGCCTTTGACTGGTCAGCTCCTTTAAAAGGAAGAGAACAAAAGGGAGTAAAAGTGAACTTCCAAAAATGCCCATTCCAGTTAAGACGGTGACTTACAGTGTCGTTTAATCGACAACGAAACGATCACTAAACGGCTATTTGATCGTTTAAACTAATACTAAACGTTGAATAAACGATTAAACGAATAATGGAACGATTAAACGTTCATTAAAAGGTTTATCAAACGGTAAAAGGAAAGTAAGTTCACCTTGAACGTTTAAACGTGTACCAAACGGGCTGACCAAAATTTTAAACGAATAGTTTGACCGTTTAAACGCCTTGAACGATTAAACGTGTACCAACTGTTCACATCGCGATTCACGAATGTTCACATCGCGATGCACTAATGTTTGCATCGCGATTCAGTAATATTAGCATTACGATGAACTTATTAATCATCGCGATTGGAAAATTTTAAAAATGCGATGAACCAAACTACAAACTAATTTAAGCCATAAATAAAACAAGCGCGAAACACAAAAACAGAACGTTTCATCTCACTTCCATTGTCTGCACACAAAAAAAATTTCATCTCACTTCCATTGTCTACACCAGCAACTTCCTCTCTCTGAAATCGAGTGTTAACGTATAAGAGAATTATTTCTTCTCCACGAACCGAATACACAAACAACAAAAATGGCCAAAACGACGAAGGAAACTCAGACAACAGGTGTGAAATTTACGTTTAAACGTTTGTTTGAAATTAAATAAAATAAATTAAACGATGAAAGAATATTTAGCGTTTAAACAACCAAATTAAACTTCTAAACATTTCATATACACTTTGGGTTGTGATGTATTCTGTGGAAATGAATGGTTGATATTAATGGGTTGTTTTAATTTATATTAAAATTTTCCTACCGGTTGGCCGAACAGTCTCCTTTGGGCTTTGGGATTACACTTTGGGAAACGGGGGGAAATAAATGAGCATATTAAACACATATTTTAAACTAACCGTTTAAATGGATAGAATAAACGAGTAGATTAAACGGTTATTTTTAAACTATTCCACTTAAACCCATGTGAAGTTTATCTTTTTTTTGTCAAAAATATGAATATGTACTTAATACAACAATATGAATATGTACTTAATACAACTTAAAAACTAATATTTCAGTAAATATGAATATGTTCGCATCGCGATGCACTAATGTTTGCATCGCGATGCGCTAATGTTATATCGCGATTAAAGAATGTTTGAATCGCGATTCACGATGTTGACATCGCGATGCACTAATATTTGCATCGCGATTAAGATGAACTTATTAATCATCGCGTTTGGGAAATTTTAAAAATGCGATGAACCAAACTACAAACTAATTTAAGCCATAAATAAAACAAGCGCGAAACAAAAAAACAGAACGTTTCATCTCACTTCCATTGTCTGCACACAAAAAAAATTTGATCTCACTTCCATTGTCTACACCAGCAACTTCTTCTCTCTGAAATCGAGTGTTAACGTATAAGAGAATTATTTCTTCTCCACGAACCGAATACACAAACAACAAAAATGGCCAAAACGACGAAGGAAACTCAGACAACAGGTGTGTATTTCTTCTACATTATTTGAAAAATTATGAAATGCTTTTATTCAATTTGTGAGTCCGTGTTAAAATACACAATTACTAAACGAACATTTTGACCATTTAAACAACATTTTGACCGTTTAAACGCATACTAAACGATCATCGTTTTGTTCACAACTACTTAAGTTAATTTCCTTCTATTTTCAGACCACAGTTTACCTTAAACCCTTTACCCTAAACGATCATCGTTTTGTTCACAACTACTTCAACTCAACCGTTTGTGCTTGAATCGAGTTCCATAGTTCAAATCTTCTTCAGTTGGGTTTACGACCACACTTCAACATCCGTAAAATCACAAAAGGTAATTCTTCGAAAGACCACAAAAAAACCCTTTCCTCTATTTGCATTTCGTTTATCGAGCACACTCCAACTCACACTTCAACATCCGTAAAATCACAAAAGATAATTCTTCCAAAACGTTTAACCCTCGTTCGGTTATCGTTTATAATTTATTTTTGCAACTTTATTCTTGGCAATTTATTTCAGTTCTATGTTTGGTTTAGGTTTTATGTTCTTTTGATTGCACTTTTTGTAAAAATTTTAAAATGAATTGTTTTCGTCTTTTCGTTTACGTTTATATTTCAATTGCGCACAATATGGCATTCCTTCTTGAGCGTTCAAAATGGTTCGACTCAAAAGTTACTTGCCGGTGTAGACTACACATAGTAGATGAAGTGTATAACAAATTAGACGATGCACACAAAGATCTATTCAAGACATCCTGCTTTGAAAACTTGTACAAGATGCGGGATAATATGAATATGGTGGGCAAACTTACCCATGCACTAAATATGATGAGGATTAAACCAATCAATGATTTAAACGAGGTCCGGTTTTGTATTGGGGTAAAAAGATCAGATTTGGCTTCTCGGACTATACCCTCATTCTTGGATTACACCCGGTATTGAGGAAAATTTCATTTCGGAAATCCCGGTGGAAACAGTTGAGGAATGAATATTTTGGTGGAGTGAAAAAATCCATCAAGCCTAAAGAATTGATGGAGGCATTTCGAATCGGGCAAACAATGAGGAGGACCGATACAAGTGGGCTCTCTCTTGTATATGAATATGTTTTGAGAGCTCGGGAAAACACGACACAAATTGACGCAATGGTTTTGGATATTGTCGACAACTTAGAGGTGTTCAATAGATATCCATGGGGAACAAGGACTTATAATCACCTCCTAGTTGGACTGACAAGAAAAATTGAAGGTCGCGCAAACCATGTATCGTACTATGGCTTCACATATGCACTACAGGTAAATGTTTAAAATCAGTTATTGATTGAATAACAACTATTTATACTCATATCATGTTTCTAACATACAATTTTCTGTAGGTTTGGGCATTTGAGTCCTTCTCCGGCATAAGAAAGGCGTTTAATTTGCAAGAGACGGAGCAAAAACAGCCTAGGATGTGTAAGTGGAAGATGGTGGGAAAGTTTGCAGAAAATGCCAAATATGATAAGGTTCTTGCATTGCTGGAGACATCACAGGTAAAGAATTAAGAGAACTTTCATATTTTTGTTGTTGTTTGTTGATATGATTTGAGAGAGATGAAGAATTGAGAGAATTTTCTTATTGATTTATGAAAAAGAAATACATTGTAGAAAGGAAAGTTCATACCATTTTACAGAGAGATAGAGAGTATATATACAGCTCTCTTATAACCAACTTAACTGCCGAAAAAAATTAACACATCACTTACACCCTTAAGCTATTAAGAAATTACACACACCACCCATACAGCTTATATGTGTTGTTTGTGAATTGGCAGGATGGTGGTTTCATGCCATTGACCTCGACCTCTGAAGAATCTCTTCTCCCTTACGTTCTTGATTATCCGTTGACGTGGGCACAAAATTTTGATTATTATATTGAGGAAGAGGCAGATGAGGCAAATGAGGCAGATGAAGACGTTGCACCTGAACACCAATCTCCACAACGAGAGAAGAAGCATCACCTTCGACGTGCGTCAACCCGAAATCAATGTGGGAGATGCTCGTAGGGATGCACGTATAGATGCTAATACGAGATGCCACTACGAGATGCCCCTAGAGGTACCCCTCCGATCATTTTTCATTGATTTGATGAGGAGGTTTTGGATTCGTGGCAAATTTGGAGAGGTCTTTGGGGAGCAAGATCGATGCATTAGACCAGAAGGTCGATGCATTAGACCAAAAGGTTGATGCATTGATTGTGCAAAGGAGGGAGAGGTCGAGCCCTAAGGGTGATAGTGTTTCGGCCAGACATCAGTCTATGAGGGGAGACGGGATGTTTTGGGAATGGAGAGGCGGAACCACGAGGCTTGTGTGGAGACACACAATGAGGATCAAGTGGAGATGGGGACGATCTGAGCCCCGAGAGGACTCTTACTAAGGATCTGTGGAGGCAGCGGGCGCCCCGTGGGGATAATGTCGAGGAAGAGCGGTGTGGATAATTCGGAATCGAGGAGAGCTCAAATCAAGGAGGATTTAGAGTTAAAAGGACAAGAAAAGAGCTCGAATCGGGAATGTTCTAGACTGGAGTGAAGAGACGAGAAAACAATCGGCGTATGTGAGAACTCCCTACACTCTTGAGTGAGCCCTCCGGTAATAGAAAAATCGAGAACATTCGTCGATGGTTCGAAATTGATCACTTCCGGGATCCGACACTCGCTAAGCTCGAACGGTTCATGCGTTGGTACGAAACGAGTACTAAGTAGGACTCTTAACTTTCCTATTCAAATAACAATTAACTAGTTGGTTATTTTTGTTATCATTTTATTTGATTACTTATGCAATTTCTTAATTTTCATAGATCGAAAAGTTTGACTTTAGGTGAATATCATATCGCCGATGGCAAAGAGTGGTTTAAAGTTGCTCTATCGGAAAGATTATTTCTTGACGATCGGGTAAGTTATTTTATTAAATTAATTACATTCTAACTTAATAATACTATTTAACTCTCATATTTTAATTTTTGCCTTTTTCAAGCATATTGATTTGGCCATCTCTTTGATGAGAGAAAGGCAAATGAAGTATCCTTTATCTTTTGGGCGGCACCCTGGCTCTAATGGACACCCTGTTACTAGAGAACATTAGGATTGAGGTGTCAATTTTGAAGACTAGTTACCCAAGTAAAAAGAGTTTCAAAACTACAAGTTCCCTCCACATATTATGAAATTTGTCGACGGAACTTGGTCCTCAAATGGGAGATCATGGAAAGAATGTACTCACGTATACTTTCCATTCGAAATCAACAAGCACTTGGATTTTATGCGTGGTTGAGTTTGAGAAGTCAAAGCGTATGTATATGACCCCGATCAATCTGCCTAACCCCGCAAATTGATGCTCAATTAGACCGCTATCAAATGTATCCCACGAATGGCAAAGCAGGTTGGAATTAACATTAAATGTAGTAGACTCATCATAGACAGGGTCAAAGGCTATCCAAGACAAAGTGTGGGGTAAGTGATCCATTAAATTGATATGTTTTGCTATATTAAAATTATTCATTGATTTGTATGAAATAATTGGTGGTTTGAATATGTCACGGGGTCCATGTGGAGTTTTGTGCTCAAATATATGGAGTTTTTAACCACGGGAAGTCGGTGGAACTTGTAGACAATCCTCATATAATGAAATGGAGGAAGAAGTTAGGCTGAGACCTTTATTGTTTAGATCTAGATCCATAAAGACCTAATATAATTTGTTTATAATTAGATCGTAGTTAGTTTTTATAGTTAATATATTATGTTCTTTTTTTTGGGATCTTGACATGTCTTTGATTCAAAAAGGTGATTATAGCTGTTGGGTCCGAGGGTTGCTCAGTGTATAGGCTAGAGGGGGGGGTGAATAGCCTATACTTGATGTATTAAAAATTTCATCCAATTTTAACATTTAAAATTGATGATTAGATGAAATGATTAATACGGATAGGTCATCTTCCTCATTCGATCGCTTAGCCGAAGATAGAGATATCGGACGTTCTTGATCGGCAGACATAGAATGTGCGGACGGAAGACCTTTGTTAAACTTAGGCGATGGAAATGAATTTGAGCAGCGGAAGAACAAACATCATAAGTCAAACAATTTAGATTAAAGTAACTGTAAAGATTTGATATAAAAGAGAGCCTAACAGTTGACTATAATCTGTATTAGATGCATCATTTACTTTCCTTAAACAGATTGCACATGATAAGGCAAATTATACAAGAAAGAGAAATCAAGGCTGAATGTAACAAACATATATATTATATTAAAATTCAGCAGAGGTTTGCTCAAAGGCAAACATGCTTAGTACATCAACCTAGACTCTCTACCCTAGCAATCTCCTTAGGAAAAAGAAGGAGAAATGAAGAAAGCGAAATCAAATATATCGAAAATACATTGGACGATGTACTTAATATTTATTAAGTCATCTTCCTGTAGTTTCAACTCGATATATTTGTTGTGAGAAGAGAATATTAGGAGTTGTTCAAATAGCAAGTATTTGAACAACTGAGTGCCAAGCACTCGACCAAATATGATGACACCTTATTGCACAATCGGCACAGCTTATAATGTAGTATAAGTCTGCCGATATGAATGCAATCTGGACATGTAAGTTCTGGCTCTTCATCGGACATCTTCAAGCTTGATTTGGCTTCAACGATCTACAAGATACTTGGTCTCTTTACTGAATGATGGAGTTGAGGCCACTGAAGAGACTGAGTTCTTCGAAGGAAGAAGAACTCAAATCAACAACAAGGTTGTTGATCAGCGAGCTTCTCGGCTTTTGGATTTTCTTTTCTCTCTCTCACAAAGTGTTTGTTCTTACACTTGTGATTTCTCACTCTGAAGGAGTGGTTCTGGATTGAAGAAATGAAGATCAATACCACAACCTTTCTCAAGCATAAGCATACACAGCTTGTATGTTCTCATGCTTGTGCTCTATTGAAATGAGGATGAGAGTCTTCTTATATAGCTGAAGAAGAAGGATGACCGTTGGTGTATTGAATAGGTTTATGCCCGTTGGAGATCTGAATCTCGTGATGTAGCAGAGTACATCTTTGGATTTGTTGGGCAAAGACCTTCGCTTAGGTTTAAGTCTTGAAGATGGTCCGTGACACAGCCGGACAGAGTTGGACGTGTCAGCTTAGCCGGATGCGGTCGACCGATTTGGACGTATCATAGCTTTGACCGGTGCAACGTCCCGTGCTTGGCCTTTTCTCGAAATGAAGCTTTGAAGACCGCGAACACTGTTCTGAAGAGGAAATGTCTATTGGATAAACGTGAAGGCGCAGACATCGATGCGTATCTTGGATTTGTCAAATAGATCTTACAACGGATCTATTTTGACTTGTAGTGCGTTTGAGTAACGACCGATGTTTCTCGTGATCTTACGGTTTCTGGCGGTTGTTCGATGAGGATTTGGCCGATTCGAGATCCGCCATTATAGAACGCGATGTAGAAACCGATGGTCACGATGTTCCTCTTGAATAAATAGCTTCTCTGCAGCTTGTTCGATGAAGTGCTTTGGCGAATACGGGGATGCCGATATAGAACTGGCGATGTAGAGATGGCTATTTAGGCAATCATAGTGAAGGAAATGTCGCTAGTGAGACATCCGATAGTCACGTCACCGGCAATTTGAAGAGCTTAATTCATATGAAGGTTTGTCATCATTCGGTAGGACAAAGACTCGGATATGTACAAAGACTTCCTAGTCTAATGACCTATGCATTGTTTCAACAAGTTGCCACACTAACCGACGCACCCTTTTAGCCACTTGTGAAACATGCGTTGTAATGGGAACAAGCAAATCACCGTGTTGGAATATGCATACATATATATCACTGATTTACGGCATATTCCTAACAATCTCCTCCTATTTGCTTGGGACCATTACTACAATTTGACTTATACATATAGCTCTTTAAAGCGGTTGTTCAATCCTTAGTAATAACATGCCACTATTGAATATTCATTTTATATCAAGGCATGCCCTAGGTTGAACTTACAAGCGATAGCGTATGTATAGTCACCTATTGCTAAGTATTTACAAGACTCAATAAATGAAAGAACAAATACGAAGCAATAATTGAAATGGTTGTTAGGCAAATGATAATATTGCCTTAAGAGTGTGATTCTTGCATTGGATGATCTGAAAAATGTTGCTCAAGCAAGAAGTAGAAAGTATAAGTAACTGGTCATCTAGTTCTTAATCGAATTGATTAAGCATCTTCATCTGATGATTTTTAATTTTTAAAAGTTTGTGAAGGATAGGTAGAGTTTCATAATAGTCAGCGTACTATAATAGTCATATAGTATTTTGCTGTATGGATGGTTACATAAACTCTTCTCCTTACTAGTTGTCTCCTTCTTACTAGTTGTCTATCTCTCCTCCTTATTAGAATCTCTTCTTCTTAATATAATCTCTCCTCCTAACTAGTTCATTGTTTATTTAGAATGATAATACTTTGCTGTATTTACAATTTCACAGTCTCTCCTCCTTAATAGTTGGGATCATCACACGTTACTACTTCACAATCTCTCCTCCTTAATCTTACTACAATTATTTGGGGCCAATACTTTCTTCACAATTTCTTGGGACCATTACTTACTTCACCGTCAATACTACTTCACCATCAATCAAATACTTCACAATTACTTGGGGCCATTACTTACTTTACTTTGCAATCTCTCCTCCTTAATGGCCACAAGTTAAAGATAGATTGATAGTTAACAAATGAATTATGAATTTAGACATGTAGAGGGTAGGAAGTTTGGTCTTGTTAAATACTGTCTTTGTAGAAATGCCGAAGTGAGTAGCTAAATGTAATTCAGCAGAGAATATAGACCGTATCGAGTAAATACAATCACTTGTCATATTTGTAAGGAGATCTTACAAGAATGTAGTGAGACACGTTTTATTTGTACTAGGAGGGGCAAATAGGATACGCTGTTAAGTAGTGATATCAATTGTTAAGTAGTAAAGCATTCAAAATAGTCTCCTCCTTAAGGTATATCTAGTTAAAACAGGCTAGTATAGTTGAGCCTTATGCTGACTTTTGTTGGATGCATGAGATATACATCTAAAGATGAGTTGTAAGATCTGCCTACAAGATATTGCTGAATTTCATCAAGAAAGTGAACTGCAGGCATGAACAAGTATGCACCGGGACAAATTTTGAATACTTAACTCAAAAGAAAATTAACAAAAGTACATAAACAGACATTCATAAAACTAAACACATTACAGATTTATCATTAATATAGCAAAAGAAAATTAGTTTGATAAAACAGAGACCTAGCTAGTCATCCTAATGAGGTGGAATTAGAGGATGAAGGTCTGCTGATTCTAATCGAGGGGATCATTGACCGCTGAATTTGACGCAGAATGGGCGGTGGCTGGTTGAGGCTCCTCCTGAGATGAGGGTTGCTCGAGGTGAGCATTTGAGGCAATGGGAGCAGGTGCAGTAGTAGCGGTACTGTCTCTTGTGGGAATCCAAGGGATGAAATTGGATACACTGTTCCTGGGGTCTCGAAGACGATTCCTTACACGACGAGAGATTCGACGAGGTCGTTGAATTACTGGTGGAGGAGTGGCAAGGAGAACCATCATACGTTGACGCCATTCAGTGTGGGAAATGGGTCGATGAGGAGGACTAGGCGATTTGGTGAACACATGATGCATGATTGTAATGGTGGAGAAATTTTGAGGTATTCGAAGTCCGGTGCTATAGTTTGAGATTGATACCAATTTTATACATCTTTTTGAATTTTTGAGAAGATGAGGAGGTTTCTTGATTAGAGGAATTGGAAAGGACGTTTTGGGGGCTTAAAGAAGTGAGTGCATTTAATGACATAGTAATGATGTTCTGATTTGGCATTATGTCATCATGCTTAGAGTAATTATGACTAATACATAGGCAGTCCAGAAGATATGTATATTCATATTATTTTCAAACAAGAAGTTTAAAAATATATAAACAGATTAATTTAATTGCCTTTATTTTGGTATTAATGGGTACAACATCTGAATTTTTAAGACAATGACATAGGCTCTTTTAGAGATAATATGAGCTGTTATTTTGCTTCAAAAGAATTGTTTGAGTAAATTAATCTAAAATAGAACAGCTTAGGTTTGTATAAGGACGAGTTGAGGACAAAATAACTTGTCCAAGCCATATGACATGTTTGTACAAGACACATGGGAGTATTTAGAGAAGTGTGTCTTAAGATTGTCTGATACCAATTTTGAGAGATTTGATGAGTCTTTTAGTGAATGTAGATACTATCAGCAGGGTGTAATTTGTATTTGCTAAAGTAGAAACTGCTGATACCAATTGATGTATCCATTATTGGCAGTGTGTTTAATATTAGTTAAGGTAAGAACAACTGATACCAATTAATAGACTCTATTTATAATGGACATCAATCTATTTAAGATTAATAGGGCTAAGTAAGAATATTAAATAGATCAAGTAAGATTTTGAATGTGTACCTGAAGTGATGTCCGTTCTTCTTTCTGTTCAACAGATCTAGGCATTCTATGTCAAGGGAAGAGATCTGCAGACCAGACTTGTTCGAAGAGAGTGAGACGTAGCCTATATACATCGGGGTCATATCGGTACGTTCACTCCCGAGGAAGGACTTAATATTTGAAAACATTAGTCTTCCTAAGAATTCTTGAATGTCGACTATCTTGAGGATAGGTCGAGTTACTAGAGATATTTAACTACATCCTTTTGACAAAGAATCACATGATAAGGTGTAGAGTGTTTTGAATTCAATCGTATACCAATTAGTTGTTGAGCCATTATAATGGGAACAACTAATCAAGCCTTTATAACTACAATCTCATAGGGTACACAAGATTTTGTAGTTGTCATAACTAAGAACACAAAGTGTTGTTGAATTGTCTTGAAAGATTTGATTCAGAGACACCTTCGTTCAAAGCAGATTTACTAGTAATCTTGATCTTTTAAGCATGAAGGATAGAGATTGAGTAATAGCGCATTCCTTGATAGGTTGACATGAAGGTCATGAAACCGCAGCCGCCTATTTGTTGAGAGACTATAGGTTTTGGCGAACTTGAATTTAATCATTGTGAAATGATCTAATTCGAAAAGCAATTATCGTGGAGTCTAAGGATGAGAGTTAAGCGTAGTAAGAAACCATAACTCGATATAGCAATTTGTTCAAGAATGGTTTGCGATGGGGTGTCAGCAGAGTTTGTGTCTAGGCAGTGTGACCATTTCATTAAGGACAATTCTTTTAATCACCGAAGAGAATGGAGATCATAAAGAATAATAAGTTTGATCAACACATTTAAGACACATTAGTTCATGCTATCAAAGGAATGCGAGACAAGTAGATAAGCATGAGGAAAAGTTGCGAGCTTGTATTCAATAATCCAAGTAGTTTTACACGTATGTTGCAAGGATCGGTGATTACAAGAACAATACAACTGGAATTTTGGTGAGCAGATTACATGAGAAAGATACATAATGATTCAATTTACGAAAAGAAATACATGTTACAAATTTGTGTCCTAGAAATCCTAATCCTAGACATTAGATGAGGAGTCATCGTCAAGGATTTAGAAGGAGTTGGATGATAAGAAGATGGCCGTGTTCCCTTTTTGATCTCCTCCAACTCTCGGGAGGCGAACATATTCACTTCTTCGGGTCATTAAGGAAGCACCGAAGAGTGATGGCCACCGAGGATGTCTGTTTTGACCATGAATCCCCTTTGATAGGCTAGGGATTATGGCGACTATTAGCGTTCGTCATCCTCATCAATTCCATATTAGCTACTTAATTCGCCAGAATCGAATTATCGCATCGGCCATCTTTGAGGTGATGGTCGGCATACCTACATATAACCGTAAGACTTGTTGCACATGGCAATATATCAAATGTTTTCCATACATTTGATACTTCTTTCTGGATCTTTTCGTGAAGTTCACGTATGCAAGCGGACTTCCAAAAGTGGAATGAGTATGTGCTAATTGATTTTCCCAGTGATTCATCGTAGACATTTTAGAGTATCAATGAGATTGATAGCTAAAAGTTAGAAGAGAATGAAATCACTTTTCTGGCATTAATTGATGGTTTTCTATCTTACCTTTTAAACTAATTGACTAAGAATGTTCTTAAGTGTTCGACAATCATGGTTTGACATATAAATCATGCTTGATGGCAAACTTCTATGATTATCGGACGAGACAAAAGAAGATCTCTTTATCAATTGTTTTCTCAACAAGATTGTGGAACCATAATTAATGATTTCTGGTATACAAGACTTGATGCAATTTCTCTCATGTTTGGTAACTGTGAATAAGAAAGGATTTTAGAAAATGATTTTCACGATGTTTGGAAATACATTATTGAGAGAAATTTAGATCAGCTCTTGTGAAGTAACGAAATAAAATCGAAACAACATTGAATGAATATGAAGAAATCATACCCGTTGTTGAGGAATTGACTTGATCCAATCTTAGGACTTGGATTTAGTAACATTTGTGAGATTTTGAATCATCGATTTGTGTCTAGTGTAATCTATAGGCGGTTTGTGAGTTTTGTCATAGTAGAGATTGGATGAAGAAGGAGCTCTACTTATACTCACGGAGGTTAGGCGAAGGATACTCAATAATGGAGCATTCTTGTTGAGTTGTCCTTCGATCACGCCTTGGCGGGGATAGGTCGTGAAGTCTAGATATTCTCAAGATTCTTGGTAAGGATTGATGTTGACTGTCTTGTCGTTTTCCAAGATTTTGAAAATAGTCTTAACTTTAATCGAAGCAGTCAAACTGAAAAGTGTGCCTCCACCTTTAATTGACTTGAGAGAGTAGGTCATTAAAGGATTTTTACTCCTATAAGTCGGCACATAAACGAGCTTATGAAGTGTTGGTTGCGATATGGAAATTCAGCCAAGCTGCGGGGTTTTGAAAAACATTTGAAATCGGTGATAAGAAAAATCGATTAGTTTTTGAAAAACCATTTGCATAAAACAAGTCATACAATCAATACATATATATATCAATAAAAGTGCGTATATGACAGTTATTATGCATTATGTCCGATAATATGTATGAGCATATCAATTCGGCAGACATGAGCACGGTCATTAGAAAGCAAATAGCTAACTTTGTTTTGTGTATGCATGAGAGAAGGTCTTTATCAACTCCTTTGGACTTATCAGATTTTTCACTTCATAGTTATAAAGTCCAGCGGTGAGGATTTTGACCTTGAGTGAGTGAAGGACATGAGTGAATTCTCATGAGTGATCGACGATCCTTCATGAATCGCGGCCATGTTACTATCTGCCGATGGAGAGAGATGTTGCATGTTTGACCTTTTGTCATATGAGTTCCTCTAAAGTACTCATAGAGAAAATTAGCAACATTTATGAGCTAAAAATAGCTCTAGTAATCCAATAATACAAATGAGACTTAATAAGCATGACAAAGAATAATTATTCAAAATACGGCTTATAAGTGTAACCCAAAGTGTTAAGAGATTAGGAGTGGGGTTACTTCCTCATTAAACTCTTTGAACGCGTCTGCTCATAGTTGTTGAAGCACCGGTTCTAATGCGAGCATAGGTTCTTTGAGTGTATTCTTGCTCAGTGAGGCTTTTCATTGAAGAGGACAAATTCATCATTGATGTCCTTAGGCCAAGAACTTACAATCTCGGTGATTTTGGAGATGACATATCTTTGATTTCCTTTGAATTTCCTTTGAAACTCTTCTTATTTCCTCTGCTCTAAACTTTTATAAAAGTTTTCTTGAGAAGGTGTTGGATTGGAGCAATCGTTAGCCTTATGTCAAGAGAGCATGTTTTGGAAGTGATTCTAAGTAATTCATCTATCAAATATGAGTTTAACCCATTTGCTAAAGAAGATACCAAGATTTAAGGATAGATTTATGAAACATGCATAATCCTTAGCAAGTCAACCTCCACTATAATACTTCTCTTCACAATATCAATGTAATTCGATATATGATAGATTTTCTTATAGTGATCACATTGTCATCACAATACTCTTTCTCACATGTTTTTGAAAACAAAATTTATTTTGATTTGAAGAAGGTTTTCAAAAGGCTTCGGGTTTCTCGGTCAAAAGGTTTTTGTGAATAAAAGATTTTGAAAAGACTCCTTTTGACTATGCATCTAATCGACGGCGGGATCTAAACTCTCGGGTTGTTAAGCCGGAATAAGGTTTACGAGTACCAGCTCGATACCAATTGTTAGGTCCAGGGTTGCTCGGTGTATAGGCTAGAGGGGGTGAATAGCCTATACTTGATGTATTAAAATTTTCATCCAATTTTAACATTTAAAATTGAAGAGTAGATGAAATGATTAATACAGATAGGTCATCTTCCTCATTCATTGCTTAGAAGATAGAGATATCGGACATTCTTGATCGCGGACATAGAATGTGCAGACGGAAGATTATGTTAAACTTAGGCGATGGAAATGAATTTGAGCAGCGGAAGAACAAACAAGATAAGTCAAACAATTTAGATTAAAGTAACTGTAAAGATTTGATATGAAAGAGAGCTTAACATTGACTATAATCTGTATTAGATGCATCATTTACTTTCCTTAAACAGTTGCACATGATAAGACAAATTATACAAGAAAGAGAAATCAAGGCTGAATGTAACAAACATATATATTATATTAAAATTCAGAGAGTTTGCTCAAAGGCAAACATGCTTAGTACATCAACCTAGACTCTCTACCTAGCAATCTCCTTAGGAAAAAGAAGGAGAAATGAAGAAAGCGAAATCAAATATATCGAAAATACATTAGAAGATGTACTTAATATTTATTAAGTCATCTTCCGTAGTTTCAACTCGATATATTTGTTGTGAGAAGAGAATATTAGGAGTTGTTCAAATAGCAAGTATTTGAACAAGCGAGTGCTAAGCACTCGACCAAATATGATGACACCTTATTGCACAATCGGCACACTTATAATGTAGTATAAGTGCCGATATGAATGCAATCTGGACATGTAAGTTCGGCTCTTCATCGGACATCTTCAAGCTTGATTGGCTTCAACGATCTAAAGATACTTGGTCTCTTTCTGGATGATGGAGTTGAGGCCAGAGGCGAGTTCTTCGAAGGAAGAAGAACTCAAATCAACAACAAGGTTGTTGATCAAGCGAGCTTCTCGGCTTTTGGATTTTCTTTTCTCTCTCACAAAGTGTTTGTTCTTACACTTGTGATTTCTCACTCTGAAGGAGTGGTTCTGGATTGAAGAAATGAAGATCAATACCACAACCTTTCTCAAGCATAAGCATACACAGCTTGTATGTTCTCGTGCTTGTGCTCTATTGAAATGAGGATGAGAGTCTTCTTATATAGCTGGAGAAGAAGGATGACCGTTGGTGTATTGAATAGGTTTATGCCCGTTGGAGATCTGAATCTCGTGATGTAGCAGAGTACATCTTTGGATTTGTTGGGCAAAGACCTTCAGTTAGGTTTAAGTCTTGAAGATGGTCCGTGACACAGCGGGACAGAGTTGGACGTGTCGAGCTTAGCTGGATGCGTCGGCGATTGGACGTATCATTGCTTTGGCCGGAGTGCGGCGTCCCGTGCTTGGCCTTTTACGGAAATGAAGCTTTGAAGACCGCGAACAACATTAAAGAGAAATGTCTATTGGATAAACGTGAAGGCGCGACATCGATGCGTATCTTGGATTTGTCAGACAGATCTTACAACGGATCTATTTTGACTTGTAGTGCGTTGAGTAACGACCGATGTTTCTCGTGATCTTACAGTTTCTCGGCAGTTGTTCTGATGAGGGATTTGGCCGATTCTGAGATCTGCCATTATAGAAGCTGGCGATGTAGAAACCGCCGATGGTCACGATGTTCCTCTTGAATAAATAGCTTCTCAGTTGTTCGATGAAGTGCTTTGGCGGATACGAGGATCTGCCGATATAGAGCTGCGATGTAGAGATGGCTATTTAGGCGATCATAGCGAAGAAATGTACGCTAGTGAGACATCTGCCGATAGTCACGTCGGTGGCAATTTGAAGAGCTTAATTCATATGAAGGTTTGTCATCATTCTGGTAGGACAAAGACTCGGATATGTACAAAGACTTCCTAGTCTAATGACCTATGCATTGTTTCAACAAGTTGCCACACTAACCGGTACGCAGCCCTTTTAGCCACTTGTGAAACATGCGTTGTAATGGGAACAAGCAAATCACTGTGTTGGAATATGCATACATATGTATCAGCTGATTTACAGGCATATTCCTAACAATAGCGATGCAAACATTCATCAATCGAGATGCACATGTGATTCATCGCGATTTAGAAATCATGCATCGCGATTCTGAGACTTTGCATCCGATTCTTTACAAAAATTACATGTACACTTGACTTAAAATTATGAATATTTAGTAAATTTACCATTCATTACACCACAGTCACCTTCAGAATTCAAGTTTCATTCAAAATCTACTAAAGTACAAAACTTGTGTGTAGTCATCTGATTAATTCATCGCGATGCAACGATTCACGCATCGCGATGCGAAAATAATTCATCGCGATTCATATATCATACATCGCGATTTAGAAATAATGCATCGCGATTCGAGACCTTGCATCCGATTCTTTACAAAAATTACATGTACACTTGATTTAAAATTATGAAAATTTAGTAAATTGGTTACACCACAAGGTCCACAACCATCTTCAGAATTCAAATTTCATTCAAAATTTACTAAAGTACAAAACTTGTGTGTAGTCATCCTGATTAATTCATCGCGATTCAACTATTCATGCATCGCGATACGAATGAGATCCATCGCGATGCAAAAATTATTCATCGCGATTCATAGATCATGCATCGCGATTTAGAAATCATGCATCGCGATTCTGAGACCTTGCATCCTGATTCTTTACAAAAATTACATGTACACTTGACTTAAAATTATGAAAATTTAGTAAATTTACCATTCATTACACCACAACCATCTTCAGAATTCAAATTTCATTAAAAAATCACTAAAGTACAAAACCTGTGCGTAGTCATTCTGATTAATTCATCGCGATTCAGATGTGATTCATCGCGATGCAGAAATCATTCAAAAATTTACCAATGTGAATTATATGTACATATCATTACCCCACAATCACCTTCAAATTCAAATTTCATTCAAAAATTACAAAATTTACAAGACTTGTGTACTCATCATATATATATATATATATATATATATATATATACAAAATTACAAAATTCCAAAATTTACAATTATTACAAAATTGGATGTCCGCCAGTTCATTTCTTCATGTGCCCCCCTGCTATCATCATCCCCTGAACTATTCTTGCTCTGTATTTGTTGCATTGATGAATGTCATATTTTTGGGGTATTGATGACCCGTTTAATAGATATTCAATCAACATGCAGACGATGACGCCGCAATCTTCAGTGTTTGGCGCTTGTTGGGGTGATTCTGCACATGTTTTTATCGGACATTTGAAGTTTTTCTGGCTTAATCCTTTGAATCTTTTGGATGTTTTATCCAGGGGCAATTCTTTTATTATTTCACGCATCTTTCCTTCAACGTGGTTTACCTGTAAAGTAAAATATTCACAAAAAAAAAATAAAAAACAAAAACAAAAACAAAAAAAAAATAGTTAATGCGTGATTATTTTCAGTTGTATTTTGATTAAATAGTCGTAGATTACTCACTAGTTTCTTTGCCTTTGGCTGGATGTAAGAGTTGTAGAGGGTCCAGGACATTAATGGTTCTGAGAAAACCAGTAGTGTCCAGTGATCACAGACTCCAGTCTGTTCATTTCCCGCACCAGGTGTGTTGATAGGGAAGATGAATAACTCATCATCAGTTTTCATTGCCTCTTTCAACACGTTGTCTATCTTTGCTTCTACGACTGGTCTGAAATCTACCCCACCTCTTACAACAAAGTTCTAAATTACAGTTTCAATGTTAGTTTTCAGCAATCAATTAATAATCTTATACGTTAAGGAATTAGGATGATTCTTACCCAGCTATCAGATGTAAAAACAGTTCCAATTCTGGGTTTTTTCCTTTTGTGGAGTATTTGTTGTACGACATGTGCCCATGTGTCGATGTGCTGTAAACAAAGAAAACTAGTTATTCTTTCTAAAAATAAAATATCACATATCAAAGCTTAATAAGTACAATACATACAAAGTTTTCTAGTTTATCGTTGTGTAAGATGGGCAGTGTACTTCTCAGGTCCATTACTGGGATAATGTCTCCAGCTGTCAAGACATGCGCGCTGCATAATGTGAGGAGCATATTAATATGTCAGAACAAAAACCATATTGACGTAAGTATTATCAGAAGCATGAATAATTTGATATTTTGAAATTTAACAATATTAGTTTCACTTACTCCTCTCCCCCATGCCTTTGGTAAATATGGATCATTGCATCCCTCACTTCTTTCGCCATGACCTTAACAGGCTCATGATCATCGTTGAGTGGTAGTTGGGGATCTGTGTTTCTTTTCTTATAAAGGGAATATCATCCCCTTTGTCCCCGCATGAATCCCCTTTATTCTTCCTCTTGCGGTCTGCTCGTTCTTTTACGCCTTTGGCCAATGAAGAAGGAGACAGGGCACTTTTCTTTCTAGACTCACCAGCATTAACCCAATCATCCGAATCATCATCTGTTTCAGTATCTTCTTCAGATTCTTTCTTTGACGTGGTTTGTACGTCCTTCAGAATCGATCGGATGGTTTCATCTGTTTCGCTTGGTTGCTGGGGTTGTTGCTGTTGTGCCCTTAGCATCTCCATCTCTTCTGCCATTGTTGATAGTTTGTTGCTAAGAGCTTGAACCTCAGTTTCAGCTTGAAGAAGTTTCAAATTCATTGCAGCTTGTTGCTCTTGGGCCTGGTCGGTTGATTGTTGTTCAAGCTTTGCTAATTCATATTTCAGATTTTCAACTTCGGTAGCCTTAGCTTCTAGTGTCTTTGATTTTTCAACCAACTCAGTTTGGAGCAGCTGCATTTGTTCTTTGCTGGCACTGAATTCAACTCTTAAGCTTTCTATTTCTTCACGTAGCTTCAAATTCAATTCATCCGTATGCGCCGTTAGATTTTCGGCGTCAGTTTGTTGCTTTTCGGATGATTTTTCCAGAAGCTTGGCTAATTCAGATTTGAGAGAATCTATTTCAGCATCATTAGCCTCTATTTCAGCATATTTAGCGTCTATTTCAGCATACTTTTCAGTCAACTCAGTTTGTAGCCTCTCTATTTCATTGTGATTGGCATATAGTTGAGAGGAACTTTCATCCATTTTGGCGTTGAGCGACTTGCTTTTATTTTGCTCTTCAAGCAACTGAGTTTTCAACAATTCAATTTCATTGTCCTTTTCTTGAATTTCTTTGTCCTTTGATTCAATTGTGGACAATTGCTTGATCAGCTCCTCTTTTAAATTCATAGAGTTGTTTTCAACTTTTGCGTATCATCAATCTCGGTTTGAAAGAGGCCGGTGTCAAAAATTCGTTTCTTTTACGCTCCCGAATTTGAAGTTGAGCATCCTTATCAGCACACATTTCTTCTTCATGTGTCTTGATTCCCCAGAATGTTTCTATTTCAGTTGGTGTTGCCTTGGGGAAATGATGAAATTTCTGCAAAAGCAAGAAAGTAAATGTAATACAATGTTAGGGGAGATGCATCGAAAATGCATTGTTTGTTATTTGTAACTAGATAATAAAGGCACATTTTATACACTTACTTTTTTCTTCATGACAGATTGAAATCTGATTTTTAAAAATGTTTGACATCCCGATAGATCCCATTTGAGTAACCTTGGGATATCCTCTTCTATAATTGGTTTGATGATGTTGGTTCGCTCGCATAACCAATACGCATGTGCAAATTCAACCCTCTTGTTAGTACAAACAAATCCTTGGACCTTTGTATATGGAAATTTGAAATTAGTTACAAGTGAGTGTAAAAGTTACGGTAGCGGCGGCACGCATTTCTCCACGTTGTCATCCTTTCTAGTTTCTAAGGCATTTATCAACTGTCGACAATATGGTCGACCAATTGTAGGTTGAAATTTTGTCGAAGTCCGATATTATATTGATATATGCCCATGGTATGTAGCGCTAGTTGTTGGGACAAGGAAGGTTGCAAGAACAAGCGTGTCGTCAAAATTGCAACGTCGTTAATTTCCCTTTGATCTTCACTAGGCATAATGGCACGAATCCGATTACATATAAGGGTTGGGCTAAGCTTGAAGTCTTTTGATTTCCTTGATTCCTTTTCGGGAAGTGCCTTAGAAGGAAATCGATCGTTCAATGTTGTAAAAGTTAATTTTGATTTCCTCCTCCCGTCATTGATTCCAAGCGAAGCTTTGCATGCCTTGCTTTAAGCTCTAGGTCTTTCTTTCCAAACAAGAAAGACTTGTCATCCTTTACATAACGACTTACAATCATTGCCGATCGGAACTATCCACCGTACAATGTTTTTCTATAATTTTGTCTTGGATAATGGCTTTCGGTTTCCAAAACGGTGTTTTCTTCGGGGCTTGTAGGTGATTTTCACTGAATTGAAATGTCTTAATCTGTTTATTCGAGTGTGAGGCTGCATACGTATTTTAATGGTGCGGTTTGTTTCTGTTTGAAGGCGCATAACAACGGGATATTCCATGTTATTACCAAAGAGTAAATTTATTGAAACAGAAGAAAGTAAACCAATATGCATAGAAATCATCTTGAATACAGGAAATCCAAACAATTTTTATATGTCACCTTTGTTGTATTTCCATGCACACACTATGAATTATTATTCATATATTATACGCTAGTGCCCTAAAAGTTCTGTTTTAAGAACCCTAGAATTGATTAAAGCATTACATAATTTTCAAGTCTTAAGAACCCTAGAATAAATTGAACCCTAGAATCGCGATTTCAGTCTTAAGAACCCTAGAATCGCGATTCCCAAGTATTTTAACACGGACTCACAAATTGAATAAAAGCATTTCATAATTTTTCAAATAATGTAGAAGAAATACACACTGTTGTGCGAGTTTCCTTCGTCGTTTTGGCCATTTTTGTTGTTTGTGTATTCGGTTCGTGGAGAAGAAATAATTCTCTTATACGTTAACACTCGATTTCGAGAGAGAGGAAGTTCTTGGTGTAGACAATGGAAGTGAGATGAAATTTTTTTGTGTGCAGACAATGGAAGTGAGATGAAACGTTACTTTTTGTTTCGCGCTTGTTTTATTTATGGCTTAAATTAGTTTGTAGTTTGGTTCATCGCATTTTTAAAATTTCCCAAACGCGATGATTAATAAGTTCATCATAATCGCGATGCAAACATTAGTGCATCGCGATGTCAACATCGTGAATCGCGATTCAAACATTCTTTAATCGCGATGCAAACATTAGTGAATCGCGATGCAAACATTAGTGAATCGCGATGCAAACATTCGTGCATCGCGATTCGAACATATTCATATTCTTGAAATATTAGTTTTTAGGGATAATGACATTGGAAGTCCCTTGACTATGAAAATCATCACGGGTGGTCCTTTTCGTGGATGCCGTTAGTGTTTTGACGTTATGTCTATCACGCGCCTCTCACATGACTTTGTTTAAGGTCATTATTGGAATTTCACTTACCCTCTCTGACCAGTGAAGAAGTTAATTGGCGCGAATCCCTCCCTCCCAGTCTTCTCCCCCATTAAAACCTAACTACCCCACACTGGCCAAAGCGATCGATAAAGAGAGAAAGAGAGTCGCGGCCATGGGAGATCGATGTAGGTGTGGTAGGTCAACTGTAATGAAGACATCATGGACTGAATAACCCCAGAGTGTATGAACACAGAATTTGTTGGACATTGTTGCAATAAACTGATATAATAAATTGAAAAGAAAAACAGAGTAACAATAAAAAAACAGAGTGTATGAACACAGAATAACCCCAGAATACAGTCATTTTGCATTCATTAACCCCAAAATACATATGTTCAAAAACTACCATGTGCAAACTACATCAACCCCAAAATACATATGTTCATTCCCAGCGATTACATCATTCCCATACCCCGAATAACCCCGAATACATAGTCATTTTTCATCAACCCCAAAATACAGAGAATCCAACACAATGTTCAAATTGACAACTTTTCAATACATCATTCCCAACTACACTAAATATTAACATAGGTGTTTGACCCTTTTCTACTTTTGGCCTTTTCATTTGCTACTCTCTGGCTTGTTGACACAGATGGTTGTGATGTGCCTTGAGTAGGCTGTGATGTGCCTTCAACAATGCTCTTCTTTCTCGCCTCTTGGCTCCACCTGTATAAGATAAATAGTGAAAAATTGTTGCAAAACAATTCCAAAACAAAAAAAAACAATGAAGCAAAAAAAATCGAAAACATAGTTTTCTTACATTGGTTTCCTTCAACAATGCTCTTCTTTTTCTCTTTTGGCTTTGGTTGGCAACCAATTCCTCCTTCCTTTGTGCATCTTCTAATATTATGTCCATCATGTCCACACCTATTGCATCTCAATTTTATACTCCTTCTTCCCAACTTAGTTGCACCCATATGTGACCTTGGCCTCTCTTCAGTTCCTCTTTTTCTCAAATGTTCAGAGTGAGTCCCAAAGATCAAGTTCATTGCTTCTTTTTTGGCCCTATATGCTTGCTTCCTAGAGATATCAAGTTGATGATCGGTTCTCCTTGTTGTTCTCAAAGACTCCAGGCGCTTGGATTACCTCTTATAGTTTCCATGTCTTGGCCACCCATTTTGATGTTGCATACTTAATGTTGTGGCTGTAATTACACATATGTTCATCCCTATATGTTGCAACTACCCCGACATGAGTCTTGATTATAAGAAACCAACAAAAGCCAAGGACATGCGGCATTTCCTATGCATCTAACCCTAATTCGACCTTGTCATTCTTCGAAATTTTAGTCTCCTTCTATTCACAATTGAATAATTCTTTATTGCTTCCTAACATCTTGGTACATCGAACTTCATCCCAATCTCAAATTTTGGATCATTTAAATCAGTAACAATATGAAAGTCAGGATAACAATCCCTTTTCCTGGCAATAAACTCTTCCTCATCATCTGAGCTTGATAAGCTCCTTAGTTCATCTGAGTCAGCATACTCAGACCCTACATAGTCTGAATCTGAATCTGAATCAACAACTCGTTTTTACCCTTCTTGTACAGGAATTTGAACTTTGCTTGCCAACCTGTGAAAAACGGGCTCCTCATCATCTTCTTCATCTTCCTCAGCATCAGCATCATCATCATCATCATCATCATCATCATCATCATCGGCTCATTCACCCCAGCAACATTATCAAATTCAAAATCAAATGGCCCATTACCTGGCACATTAACCCCAGCATCATGATCCAAATTAATTGGTCCATCACCTACCTCATTAACCCTATCAGCATTAGTATCCAAATCATTATCAGTATCATGCTCAATATGTTTAATAAGTTTCACATTGCCACTAACCCTATGTCTCAAAGACCCTCTTCTACTGGTTGTCAGTTGCATAGCTTGTTGATCATCTAGGTCTTCAATTACCACAGAACTTGACCCAGATGCAAATACATTATCAACAAATGAATCAATCACAGAGTATCTATGTTCAATGTACATATCAATCACTTTGTGGTGCTTCACATACTTAATCATTTCAATCACATCCTTATCTCCCTAATGGTTTCAAGCCATTGCTCAAATCACAACCAGTGTAAATAGTGATAGAACATGATGTCATCCTCTTCATCAACATACCCCAACTTTTTAAGCATGCTATTAATATCCATTCGATAGTTTTCCCCATCCACACAATCAACAAAGTCAATATAACCCTCCTTATAAACCCTCTCGATATTGGATTCAATGTAGCCCCCATCTTTGAATCTTCAATGTAAAAAACATGGAATTTTCAAGCTGAAAATGTAAATTACATCTTAGAATCATTATAAACAAACCCCAAAGGGGCCAAACAAGAAAAAAACCCTTTGTACATGTATATATATATATATATATATTCAATTTTGCATATTGGACCACACAGCACACAAGAAAAAACACCTGATAATGACACTACATAGGGACCACACAGCACTACCATAAACAAATATATGCAAATTGGACCACACAGCACACACGACCAATTCTTTTTTCCCAAATGCATCCTCAAAGACCGACAATAACAAGAATTGGCAAATAACTAAGCACTTTTACAGAGAATCTTCACTTTTTTTGGGAAAAACAGAGGATATTTTTGAATATTCGATACATGGTAAAAGTTCGATGGAATACTTACAGTAAAGCTCATCTGGGTCGATTACAGTGCCAAATTGTCGAATACTCCACAATGTCCCCATTTCCTTTTGCTTGATTTTGCCAATCAACGATCGTGATGAAAGACAAACCCTAGGTCAGACAAAGAAGGTCCTCCGTTTTGGTAAAGTTAACTGTGCGTCTCTCTCTCTTGTCCGTTGTTTTGGTAATAGCCAAAGAGAGGGTAAGTGAAATTCCAATAATGACCTTAAAAAAGATAAACTTCACATGGGTTTAAGTGGAATAGTTTAAAAATAACCGTTTAATCTACTCGTTTATTCTATCCATTTAAACGGTTAGTTTAAAATATGTGTTTAATATGCTCATTTATTTCCCCCCGTTTCCCAAAGTGTAATCCCAAAGCCCAAAGGAGACTGTTCGGCCAAACGTAAATTATCGGTTAAACGATCCAAACAAACGTTTAAACGTTCTATATATTTTTTGTTTAATTATTTCTGCATTTTATTGAATTCCTTTCGGCGGGAAATAAAAGTCATAATTTTTGGCGGGAAATTAACGTTTAAACGTTTCTGTATAAACGTTTAAACAATATTTAGAAAGAAGATTTATAAAAAAAAACGCTGAATATTTTTATAAAACTTCTTTCAAAATATTTTTTATTTGATGTTTAAATGCTATAAAAATTAGTTGTTTCAACTGAGCAATATATTTAAACGTTTAATAAATGATCGTTTAATTTTTTTTATTTAATCGTTTAGAAGTTTAAAGGGATAATGACATTACTAGTCCTTTGACTATGATTGATTCTACCATTAGTCCTTTAACAAATTTTTTTCATATTTTTGTCCCTTAATTATGAAAATTAGACACAATTGGTCCTTTTGGTGGATGCCGTTAGTATTTTTCCGTTAAGTCCGTCATGTTTTAACCTAGCGAAACACAACGACATGTCTTAACGAAACACAACGACATGTTTTAACCTAGCGAAACATAACGATGTGTCTTAACGAAACACAACGACATGTTTTAACTGAGCGAAACACAACGACATGTTTTAACCTAGCGAAACACAACGACATGTCTTAACGAAACACAACGACATGTTTTAACCTAGCGAAACATAACGACATGTCTTAACGAAACACAACGACATGTTTTAACCTAGCGAAACATAACGATGTGTCTTAACGAAACACAACGACATGTTTTAACTGAGCGAAACATAACGATGTGTCTTAACAAAACACAACGACATGTTTTAACCTAGCGAAACACAACGACATGTCTTAACGAAACACAACGACATGTTTTAACTGAGCGAAACATAACGACATGTCTTAACGAAACACAACGACATGTTTTAAAACCTAGCGAAACATAACGATGTGTCTTAACGAAACACAACGACATGTTTTAACCTAGCGAAACATAACGATGTGTCTTAACGAAACACAACGACATGTTTTAACCTAGCGAAACATAACGACATGTCTTAACGAAACACAACGACATGTTTTAACCTAGCGAAACACAACGACATGTCTTAACGAAACACAACGACATGTTTTAACCTAGCGAAACACAACGACATGTCTTAACGAAACACAACGACATGTTTTAACCTAGCGAAACATAACGATGTGTCTTAACGAAACACAACGACATGTTTTAACCTAGCGAAACACAACGACATGTCTTAACGAAACACAACGACATATTTTAACCTAGCGAAACACAACGACATGTCTTAACGAAACACAACGACATGTTTTAACCTAGCGAAACATAACGATGTGTCTTAACGAAACACAACGACATGTTTTAACTGAGCGAAACATAACGATGTGTCTTAACGAAACACAACGACATGTTTTAACCTAGCGAAACATAACGACATGTCTTAACGAAACACAACGACATGTTTTAACCTAGCGAAACACAACGACATGTCTTAACGAAACACAACGACATGTTTTAACCTAGCGAAACACAACGACATGTCTTAACGAAACACAACGACACCATAAACGTTTAAACGACATAGCGTATATTATATCTTCGAATTTTAATCATGATTAATTTTGATTAAATTTTAATGAATATCTTGGATAAGAAAATATTGTTGTGGAAATAGACTTTTAAACGACACCATAAACCTTTAAACGACACAACTATATTATATCTTGAATTTTATTTGAGTTCCTTTGGCGGGAAATTAGGTTTTGTATATTAATATATATTATATCTTCCTTCTTTATTCTATCTCTCTTATTCTCTCCTCTCTCTCTTAAATCTTTCTTTCTTTCCCTCTCTCTCTCTCTCTCTATATATATATATATATATATATATATATATTTGGAACAATTCATGGCTTCATCTTCAACGATTGGCTCGGTTGAACAAAAAAGCGACAAATCTCGTAATAAATTTTGTAGATGTGGCTTGAGATGTGACGACCCAACCCCGACCCCGAGATGGAAACGCGGGTCGAGCCGTCCAAATAAGGACTACAATCATGCAAGGACTCAATTATCAAAACTAACGTGACGCAACATTGGACACGTAGTAAAACTCGGCATTTAAAAAGCCGAATATTTTAAAACTTCAAAACCGATATAACAATTAATAACAAGTAAACCAAGTCATCGGCGAAATTACAGTGAACCCAACACTAACAAGTCATGCTAATATATAAACACCTCGACGGCTAAACATGCCGGAGAAACCACATCAATAAACAAGAGCTAAAGGGATGCTCGGCGGAAGTCTTAACAAGTGAACCATATACATGTAAACAAGGCTCGGCCAACAAGTGCCGGCAAATAACAAGAGACATAAGTAGAATATTCATTTAGTCTACAACAAGTACAAGTTACTATGATTACACATTCCCAAGCTAAGTCTAAATGACTTGCTTAAACCCAACGTCCTTGCAAAAGAAGAAACCAAAAGCCAACGCTACCACCTCTAGGTAAACGATCACGAGCACGAGAAGACGATCAACCTCGAGAAGACGGACCTGGACGACTAGGATCTAAAACAGTAAAAGGGAGGGGGTAAGTCATAAAGACTTTGTAAGTAACCAATATGCATGACAGGATATAATGCAAGGCATACATAGCACGTATCAAGCAAGATCATGTTAGCACGTAGTTCTCATGTCGCGATGCACATTGTTTTCACATAGGTGCGTAATTAAATCACATAGGATTAGGATATGTTATAGAACCGGTGCCGCTTCGTAGTCCCCGAAATAGACAAGGTTATCACGATTGTATTTGTCGGATGCACGTGTATGATACATCGACCACGATTAGTATTATTCCAAGCGCCCTTTGGTTACGACATGGTACTCTTCTCCACCGTGATCGGTAGTGAAGGGTGTGTGCAAGTTATGGTATGGCGACCCATCATCATCATGAACCTCATGATTCATGACTATGATGCATCGTTAACCATCGATACAATTCACGTAATGCCATGGACTAATGGTATGTCAAGTAGGTATTTACTTGTCATACAAATCAAGTAAGGAGCAAGTTCGACAAGAGCGAACTTGTCCGAGTCAAGTAGATGTTTACTCACGTAATAAATCAAGTAATGGAGCGAGGTCGACAAGAGCGACTCGTCCGATCAAGTAGGCATGTTATTCTATAATGTACAAGTCGAGCAATAGATCAATCATGTCAAGAATTCCCAAGAACTAATTTACAATTCAATTGAACTCTAAACGTCGTAGGGATTTATTTGTAGAGTCGGTATTGTTCAATGACTCTCTAACGCAACTCCGATGAGTTATTGCTAAAATATTCCTAAGTAGCGAATGAATGCTATGTGCAATTCATGGCTCTTTTCTAAGTTCTCGATTCATATGCAATTAGACTATATGTCATTCGTGACTTTTAGTCCATCAAGATTTAAGTTCCACACTTGTGAACCCTAACATGTCCATCAATTTTTGAAGTGATGAATTATAACAAGTCCAAGAACAAAAGTTATTCCAAGTTCATCCTAGAACATTATTCATACTTGACACAAGTCCAAATTATCAATTATGAGTCATTAACCCAAAATTTAGAAATTTAACTTAAGGAATTTCAAGTTTTTAACATGATGCATGTCTTCTTAAACATGTAGGCTAAAACTATCATGAAGGGAGCATACTTGATATTGAGCATACAAAACAAGGGATTGGGTACTTACCTCAAATACACAAATCAAACCAACAAAAGAAGAATCAAAGCCTCCCAAGTTGTTTCTCTAGTCTCAAGGAACACAAATATGGCTTTGCATGCAAGAATCTATGGTTGGATGAGGAGGAAAGTGAAAACACACACTAATCTCACACTATTTCTCTCACACAAGCTTTCTCTCACACCATGGATGAAGAAAGTAGAGAAATGGTGTTAATGTGGATGGTTCTCAGGTGTTTTAGGTGTAAAAGGACGAGTCAAACAGCCAAGGTACGTTTAAGTTGGTCAAGGGGCAAAGCGTCACGTTTTAACAAAGCGAAAAACAGCAAAGTTTCGGATGAGGCGCGGCCGCTAGGCGCCGCCTAGGCGCCGCCTAGGCGCTCGCGTTCGAAAGTTCGAACTCAAGTTCGTCTAATGCGCGCGCGGGCGCCGCTCAACTTCCAAGACACTCTAAAAACATGAAATGTGGTCTAGAAAAGTCCCAAAAGTTGCCCAAAGGTTCCATGATGGTTCTAACACTTAAGTGAAGCTAGAACACTAAGCAAAGGCCTCCGAAAAGTCTCAAAACCAAAGTAAACGAATAACATACCAAATCAAGTGCAATAATGTTGAAACTTCTAACACATATTCATACACTTAAAAGCGTATAACCATCTCAATTGCAAGTACATATGAAAGATATTTGCACATGAAATGACGATGTTAAAACATAAGACGTAATGTAGAACGAATGCAAATGATGCAATTAAGAGAACTAGGGTGTCACATCCTCCCTCCTTAAAGGAATTTAGTCCCTAAATTCACTCACCATCTAATCAAACAGTATGGATACTTCTCACGCATCTCACTCGAGTTTCCCAAGTGGCTTCTTCCAACAAGTGATTCTTCCACAAAACTTTCACTAACGGTATTCTCTTAGTCCTCAAGACTTGCTCTTTGGTATCAAGAATCTTCACCGGCTTCTCAACATAGGAAAGATCGGGTTCAAAGGTAATCTCTTCATAGGCAAGAACATGTGATTCATCCTTCATATATTTGCGGAGCATAGAAACGTGAAACACATCATGAATACCCGAAATAGACGGTGGCAATGCAATCCGGTAAGCTAAAGAACCAACCCTCTCAAGAATTTCGAACGGACCAATATACCTTGGTGAAAGTTTCCCTTTCTTACCAAATCTCTTAGTACCCGGCGGTGATATTTTCAAGAACACAAAATCTCCAACTTGAAACTCAAGATCGCGTCTCCGGTTATCCGCATAGCTTTTCGTCTACTCGAGCCGTACGCAATCTCTCTCTAATCAACTTGACATCCTCGGCCGATTGTTGTACCATTTCGAACCCCATAACTTAGCTTCTCCAACTTCGTCCCAACAAATTGGTGAACGACACTTACGCCCATACAAAGCCTCATAAGGAGCCATCTCAATGCTAGATTGGTAGCTGTTATTATATGCAAACTCGCCAACGGTAGATGTGAATCCCAATTGCCCTTGAAATCCATAGCACAAGCACGAAGCATGTCCTCTAATATACGTATCAATCTCTCCGTCCATCCGCGGGGATGAAAAGCTGTACTCAAGTTAAGTTTGGTACCCAAGGCCTCTGTAATGAATGCCAAAATCTCGAGGTGAATCTAGGATCTCTATCCGACACAATACTAACGGGGACACCATGTAGCCCGATAATCTCCTGGATATACAATGCCGCCAACCGACTCAAACGTAAGTCATCGCAATAGGAATAAAATGGGACGACTTCGTCAACCTATCAACAATAACCCAAACATCGAAGCCTCTACGAGTACGCGGCAACCCCGTGACAAAATCCATCGTGATATGTTCCCATTTCCACTCCGGAATCTCAAGTGGTGAAGTAGACCGGCGGGTCTCGGTGTTCCGCCTTAACTGCGACATGTCAAACATCTAGAAACATACTCGGCTATCTCCCTCTTCATACCGTTCCACCAAAACGCCTCTTCAAGTCACGGTACATCTTAGTACTACCGGATGTATCGTGTACTTGGCTTTGTGAGCCTCGTCAAGGACCATACGTTTCACTTCATCGGAAGAAGGAACACAAACCCTATTCTGAAATGTCAAGATCCCATCATTGTTCATCGCAAACCCTGGTGTAGCATTCTCTCCCAATCTATCAATAATCTTCTTCAATTCAGGATCGGTAACTTGAGCCTCCTTAATCAACCCAAATAAAACTGGCGTAGCACGGACATTAGCAAATAGAACACTACGCCCACTTATAATAGGACTCCATTCCCGGACATCCTCTAGCATCTTCCATTCCCTCATCATCATACAAGACATATAAGCCTTCCTACTCAAGGCATCCGCAACAACATTCGCTTTTCCGGATGGTAAAGAATAGTAAAATTGTGGTCCTTAAGCTTCTCCATCCAACGCCTCTGTCTCATATTCAACTCCTTCTGCGAGAAGAGGTATTTCAAACTCTTATGATCCGTATACACTTCAAACTTCGCTCCATAAAGGTAATGTTTCCACTTGTGAAGCGCGAAAACAATTGCCGCCAACTCAAGGTCGTGAGTCGGGTAATTCGTTCATATGGTGACAACTTCTTGAAGCATAGGCAATCACCTTCCCGTTTTGCATAAGCACGCAACCCAAGCCTTCTAACGAAGCGTCGCTATATATCACAAAGTTATCACATCCACTAGGCAATGCTAAAACAGAGCGTGGTCAATCTCTTCTTCAATTCTGAAACCGGCCTCGCACTTATCACTCCAAATGAAAGTAGACTTTTTCGAGTCAAATTAGTCATGGGAGTAGCAATCTTGGAGAATCCTCAATGAACCTACGGTAGTAACCCGCCAAGCCCAAGAAACTACGAACTTCGGTTACCGTTCTAGGAGTCTTCCATTTAGTAATAGCCTCCACCTTAGAAGGATCCACCGCAATACCCTCACTAGAAACAACGTGCCCAAGAAAAGATACTTGTTCGAGCCAAAATGCACACTTGCTAAATTTCGCATAAAGTTTCTTTTCTCGCAACAAGGAAAGAACCACTCTCAAATGGTTAGCATGTTCCTCTCGTGACTTTGAGTACACTAAAATATCATCGATAAAAACCACAACAAAGCAATCCAAATAATCATGAAACACCCGATTCATCAAGTCCATGAAAACTGCAGGCGCGTTTGTCAACCCAAACGGCATCACCACAAACTCATAGTGACCATAACGTGTCCGAAAAGCTGTCTTTGGGACATCCTCCGCCCGAACTCTCAACCGGTGATAACCACTCCTCAAGTCTAGCTTGGAATACACCACGGATCCCGAAGTTGATCGAAGAGATCATCAATGTGAGGTAAAGGGTACCTATTCTTGATAGTAACTGATTCAATGGACGATAGTCAATGCACAACCGCAAACTACCATCCTTCTTCTTCACAAATAACACCGGTGCACCCCACGGAGACACACTCGGTTTAATGAACTCCTTATCGAGGAGTTCCTGCAATTGGTCTTTCAACTCTCTCAACTCAGCTGGGGCCATTCTATAAGGTGCTCTAGAAATTGGTGAAGTTCCGGCAATAGTTCAATGCAAAACTCTAACTCTCGGTCGGGAGGTAATGCAAAATCATTTGAAAAGACATCCGGAAATTCATTAACTACCGGTACATCTTCTATATTAACAGAGACATGCTAGTATCAAGCACACAAGCAATATACCCGTACACCCCCGAGATAGAAGTTTCCTAGCCCGCAGCGTAAATGATATGTATACTATTCATGGCATGATCACCCGTAAACACAAATTCCGGAATACCGGGCATGGCAAAAGTAACTCTTTTACGACGACAATCAACTAGAGCATGATAAGTACACAACCAATCCATACCCAAGATCAAATCAAAATCCCGAATAGGCAAAACTACTAGATCCGCATGCAAGACCCGATCACATACAAGCACATCACAAGCTTTATAAACTTCCGACGCCAACAATTGATCACCCAACGGTGTAGACACTTCAAGCACATAAGGCAACTGAGAAGGTAACACGCACAAATGCTCAATGAAATGCGATGCAACATAGGAATGAGAAGACCCCGGATCTATAAGAACTCGAGCCCTATGGCCGAAGACTGAGAGAATACCTCCAATAACTGAGGTCGACTCCGGAACACCACGCTGGTCAAGCGCAAAAACACGAGCTTGGGCCTTAGGACGCCCATCACTATCCCTCTTGGTGCCCGACTGCTGAACCGAACCCACGGACTGAGTAGTCTTAAACTTGGGACAATCTTTCACTCGGTGATTTGTATCTCCACAACCCAAACACTGCCCAAGTCTGCCCCTACACTCATTGTACGAATGCCCCAGTTTGTGACAAAAGGAACACTCAACAGGCTCACTCCGCTGGCCTTGCTGCCCTTGCGAAGCTGGAGTACGATTATCACGACTATCGGAAGTACGCCTAGGCTGTCCATCCGACTGCTGCCTAGATTGGCCACCGTTACGACGGTTGCCCTGATGACCAGACCGATTACCCGAAAACTGACCCCTTCCAGAATGCTGCGAGGTCACCTGAGATGACTGCTGCGATGACTGCTGATGCGAGGACTGCACAGCAGGCTTCTGCCTGTGCTCCTCTATATCTCTCTCGATCTCATAGGCGCGATCAACTGCACCCCTATAGTCTGTCAACTGCAATGACAAGAGCTGCCTTCTATACTCGGTCTTCAGACCCTTAACGAACTTGAGCACCCTCATGGGCTCATCCGGTACGAGATGTGCACAATAACGAGACAGTTCAGTGAACTTGGCTGAATATCGAGCCACCGTCATAGAACCTGTTCTAGATCCTGGAACTCTTTCTCCCTCTTTCTCCTCACCACCATAGGTACATAGGAAGCCTTGAACTCCCTCTCGAAATTAGCCCAAATCCTTGGAACCCGGTTAAGCTCCCAGCTTGCCAACAACACTCTCCACCAATGATTCGCTGCCCCTCTCAGCTTATACACAGCTAAGACAACTTTCTCTTCCTCCGTGCAGTCTAGAGCTGCAAAGATTTTCTCCAAGTCCTCCAGCCATAACTCGCTTTACTAGCATCGGACTCTCCTCGAAAGATGGAGGTTTCATCTTCAAGAACCTCTCCAAAGTAGCATTATTTCTAGCTCTAGGTTCTGGCGGTGCCTCGTTACGAGGTGGTGAAACTCTCGCCTCTGGTTCTGGTTCTGGTGGTGGTGGTGGAGGTGGTACACCTCCTGCTTGACCCTCTTGTGCCAACTCGGTCATAACAGTCATCATTCTACGAAACAAGCCCGCCATACGGGCATTCTCATCACCCTGATTCTGAGGTGGGGGTACCTCAACTTCAGGTTCTTCTGGAGCTCTAGCCTCGGCTCGGAGGAACCCTCCTAGGCCCGCTCTACCTCGACCAATACCGGCTCCACCGCTACTAGCCCCGGTCTAGGTCGCACCATGATACACCTATAAGAAATCACTCGACGTTAGAACATCACACAAGAACTAACCCAACTAGGCCATGGAACCTATCCTGGCCGATAGCTAACCTATAAAGCTCTGATACCAACTGTGACGACCCAACCCCGACCCCGAGATGGGAACGCGGGTCGAGCCGTCCAAATAAGGACTACAATCATGCAAGGACTCAATTATCAAAACTAACGTGACGCAACATTGGACACGTAGTAAAACTCGGCATTAAAAAGCCGAATATTTTAAAACTTCAAAACGATATAACAATTAATAACAAGTAAACCAAGTCATCGGCGAAATTACAGCGGAACCCAACACTAACAAGTCATGCTAATATATAAACACCTCGACGGCTAAACATGCCGGAGAAACCACATCAATAAACAAGAGCTAAAGGGATGCTCACGGAAGTCTTAACAAGTGAACCATATACATGTAAACAAGGCTCGGCCAACAAGTGCCGGCAAATAACAAGAGACATAAGTAGAATATTCATTTAGTCTACAACAAGTACAAGTTACTATGATTACACATTCCCAAGCTAAGTCTAAATGACTTGCTTAAACCCAACGTCCTTGCAAAAGAAGAAACCAAAAGCCAACGCTACCACCTCTAGGTAAACGATCACGAGCACGAGAAGACGATCAACCTCGAGAAGACGGACTGGACGACTAGGATCTAAAACAAGTAAAGGGAGGGGTAAGTCATAAAGACTTTGTAAGTAACCAATATGCATGACAGATATAATGCAAGGCATACATAGCACGTATCAAGCAAGATCATGTTAGCACGTAGTTCTCATGTCGCGATGCACATTGTTTTCACATAGGTGCGTAATTAAATCACATAGGATTAGGATATGTTATAGAACCGGTGCCGCTTCGTAGTCCCTGAAATAGACAAGGTTATCACGATTGTATTTGTCGGATGCACGTGTATGATACATCGACCACGATTAGTATTATTCCAAGCGCCCTTTGGTTACGACATGGTACTCTTCTCCACCGTGATCGGTAGTGAAGGGTGTGTGCAAGTTATGGTATGGCGACCCATCATCATCATGAACCTCATGATTCATGACTATGATGCATCGTTAACCATCGATACAATTCACGTAATGCCACTGGACTAATGGTATGTCAAGTAGGTATTTACTTGTCATACAAATCAAGTAAGGAGCAAGTTCGACAAGAGCGAACTTGTCCGAGTCAAGTAGATGTTTACTCACGTAATAAATCAAGTAATGGAGCGAGGTCGACAAGAGCGACTCGTCCGATCAAGTAGGCATGTTATTCTATAATGTACAAGTCGAGCAATAGATCAATCATGTCAAGAATTCCCAAGAACTAATTTACAATTCAATTGAACTCTAAACGTCGTAGGGATTTATTTGTAGAGTCGGTATTGTTCAATGACTCTCTAACGCAACTCCGATGAGTTATTGCTAAAATATTCCTAAGTAGCGAATGAATGCTATGTGCAATTCATGGCTCTTTTCTAAGTTCTCGATTCATATGCAATTAGACTATATGTCATTCGTGACTTTTAGTCCATCAAGATTTAAGTTCCACACTTGTGAACCCTAACATGTCCATCAATTTTGAAGTGATGAATTATAACAAGTCCAAGAACAAAAGTTATTCCAAGTTCATCCTAGAACATTATTCATACTTGACACAAGTCCAAATTATCAATTATGAGTCATTAACCCAAAATTTACAGAAATTTAACTTAAGGAATTTCAAGTTTTTAACATGATGCATGTCTTCTTAAACATGTAGGCTAAAACTATCATGAAGGGAGCATACTTGATATTGAGCATACAAAACAAGGGATTGGGTACTTACCTCAAATACACAAATCAAACCAACAAAAGAAGAATCAAAGCCTCCCAAGTTGTTTCTCTAGTCTCAAGGAACACAAATATGGCTTTGCATGCAAGAATCTATGGTTGGATGAGGAGGAAAGTGAAAACACACACTAATCTCACACTATTTCTCTCACACAAGCTTTCTCTCACACCATGGATGAAGAAAGTAGAGAAATGGTGTTAATGTGGATGGTTCTTAGGTGTTTTAGGTGTAAAAGGACGAGTCAAACGGCCAAGGTACGTTTAAGTTGGTCAAGGGGCAAACGTCACGTTTTAACAAAGAAAAACGAGCAAAGTTTCGGATGAGGCGCGGCGCCAGGCGCCAGCCTAGGCGCTCGCTGTTCAGTTCGAACTCAAGTTTCTGTCTAATGCGCGCGCGCCCAGGCGCTCGCCTAACTTCCAGTACACTCTAAAAACATGAAATGTGGTCTAGAAAAGTCCCAAAAAGTTGCCCAAAGGTTCCATGATGGTTCTAACACTTAAGTGAAGCTAGAACACTAAGCAAAGGCCTCCGAAAAGTCTCAAAACCAAAGTAAACGAATAACATACCAAATCAAGTGCAAAAAATGTTGAAACTTCTAACACATATTCATACACTTAGAAAGCGTATAACCATCTCAATTGCAAGTACATATGAAAGATATTTGCACATGAAATGACGATGTTAAAACATAAGACGTAATGTAGAACGAATGCAATGATGCAATTAAGAGAACTAGGGTGTCACATGAGAGCTCCAGAATGGACGTCATTGACCAGAAAACACCCAGGAATGAGGTTTAATGGATGTCCAAATTACAAGGTAATCGACTTTTATTTTATCATTTATGCAGAAAAGGGATTATAATATTAACGATATGTTCAATTGTCCAATTATTTGTAGGTGTGACGACCCAACCCCGACCCCAAGATGGGAACGCGGGTCGAGCCGTCCAAATAAGGACTACAATCATGCAAGGACTCGATTATCACAACTAACGTGACGCAACATTGGACACGAAATAAAACTCGGCATTAAAAAGCCGGAATATTTAAAACTTCAAAACCCGATATAACAATTAATAACAAGTAAACCAAGTCATCGGCGAAGTTACAAAGGAACCCAACACTAACAAGTCATGCTAATATAAAAACACCTCGACGGCTAAACATGCCGGAGAAACCACATCAATAAACAAGAGCTAAAGGGATGCTCAGCGGAAGTCTAAACAAGTGAACCATATACATGTAAACAAGGCTCGGCCAACAAGTGCCGGCAAATAACAAGAGACATAAGTAGAATATTCATTTAGTCCACGACAAGTACAAGTTACTATGGTTACACATTCCCAAGCGAAGTCTAAATGACTTGCTTAAACCCCACGTCCTTGCAAAAGAAGAAACCAAAAGCCAACGCTACCACCTCTCGGTGAACGATCACGAGCACGAGAAGACGATCAACCTCGAGAAGACGAACCCGGACGACTAGGATCTAAAACAGAAAGGGAGGGGGTAAGTCATAAAGACTTTGTAAGTAACCAATATGCATGACAGATATAATGCAAGGCATACATAGCACGTATCAAGCAAGATCATGTTAGCACGTAGTTCTCATGTCGCGATGCACATTGTTTTCACATAGGTGCGTAATTAAATCACATAGGATTAGGATATGTTATAGAACCGGTGCCGCTGTAGTCCCCGAAATAGACAAGGTTATAACGATTGTATTTGTCGGATGCACGTGTATGATACATCGACCACGATTAGTATTATTCCAAGCGCCCTTTTGGTTACGACATGGTACTCTTCTCCACCGTGATCGTAGTGAAGGGTGTGCAAGTTATGGTATGGCGACCCATCATCATCATGAACCTCATGATTCATGACTATGATGCATCGTTGACCATCGATACAATTCACTTAATGCCGCTGGACTAATGGTATGTCAAGTAGGTATTTACTTGTCATACAAATCAAGTAAGGAGCAAGTTCGACAAGAGCGAACGTGTCCGAGTCAAGTAGATGTTTACTCACGTAATAAATCAAGTAATGGAGCGAGGTCGACAAGAGCGACTCGTCCGATCAAGTAGGCATGTTATTCTATAATGTACAAGTCAAGCAATAGATCAATCATGTCAAGAATTCCCAAGAACAAATTTACAATTCGATTGAACTCTAAACGTCGTAGGGATTTGTTTGTAGAGTCGGTATTGTTCAATGACTCTCTAACGCAACTCCGATGAGTTATTGCTAAAATATTCCTAAGTAGCGAATGAATGCTATGTGCAATTCATGGCTCTTTTCTAAGTTCTCGATTCATATGCAATTAGACTATATGTCATTCGTGACTTTTAGTCCATCAAGATTTAAGTTCCACGCTTGTGAACCCTAACATGTCCATCAATTTTCGAAGTGATGAATTATAACAAGTCCAAGAACAAAAGTTATTCCAAGTTCATCCTAGAACATTATTCATACTTGACACAAGTTCAAATTATCAATTATGAGTCATTAATCCAAAATTCACGAAAATTTACTTAAGGAATTTCAAGTTTTTAACATGATGCATGTCTTCTTAAACATGTAAACTAAAACTATCATGAAGGGAGCATACTTGATATTGAGCATACAAGACAAGGGATTGGGTACTTACCTCAAACACACAATTTAACCCAACAAAAGAAGAATCAAAGCCTCCCAAGTTGTTTCTCTAGTCTCAAGGAACACAAATATGGCTTTGCATGCAAGTTTGAGTGGTTGGAAATGGAGGAGATGAAAACACACGTGATCTCACCAAGAACACACACGCTCTCTCTCACTTGTTCTAAGAAGGTTTTGGGTGAAGTGGGTGAAGTGGAGGGTCATTCCCAGTGTTGAGGCAAGTAAGGGAGGTATGAGTGAGCTGATCTCTCACTTAGGGACGTGTCCCAACTTAAACAAACAGTCCACAAGTCAACAATTATTAAAATAAAGCTTCGGAACAGGCGATCGCCTCCCACGAAGCAAGGCGATCGCTTTGACATTCGCCTACAAGGCGATCGCTTTGTTAAGGACCAAGCGATCGCTTTGTACCCAGTTTCTCAATAGTACATTCTACAAAGCGATCGCTCGTCCAAAAACAAGGCGATCGCTTTGTACCCATATGCACCTCACTCGAGTACAAAGTCATTTTGGTTACTAAAAATCATACCAAATCATTTTTGTATGAGCAACACAAGTAAACAAAGCTAAAACAAGCAGAAATTATCAAATTATAATACATTATACTAACATGGCATTTCTATTCATGCGAACAAGATATATAACATGCAAATTATGCAATTAAGAGAACTAGGGTGTCACAGTAGGACCCCCAAAAGAATTGTGGGTACTTTGAATGGGTTTATCAGTTTCCTAAGAAAGCGATTGAGGTAATCAACGAACATAAAGATGAGGTACATGATTTGCAAATGAAAATTTCAAGATGGAAGTGAATTTGTCCATGAAAGAACCGAGAAATTTATCTCTAAAAAAAATTGAAAGGCTTGAGCTTGAGTTGAGAATGCTAAAAAACAAAATGCTTGGAAGAAGATGTACATGGGAATTGTTTTTGTTTTATGTATTGTAAATGCCTATTTTGTTTATGTGCTTACAAATGATAGGAAAGGATTGATGTTGCCATAAGGAAATGTGGTTTAAACGAAATGTCATTATTATTAACCTAAACTAGGCAAATTGCAACAACTGATCTAGTCCTACTTCTACATCTACTCTTAGTTCTGGCAACAAGATGGTAAATATAGACATCTTTTCTCCTGATCAAGTTTGTAGGCCCTCTTAAAGACCTGTAATATAATTTGTTTATAATTAGATCTGTAGTTAGTTGTTTATAGTTAATATATTATGTTCTATTTTTTGGGATCTTGACATGTCATTGATTCAAAAAGGTGATTCATCGCGATGCAAACATTCATCAATCGCGATGCAGATGTGATTCATCGCGATTCATAACGACATTAATCGCGATTCTGAGACCTTGCATCCTGATTCTTTACAAAAATTACATGTACACTTGACTTAAAATTATGAAAATTTAGTAAATTTACCATTCATTACACCACAACCACCTTCATAATTCAAATTTCATACAAAAATAACATGTACACTTTGCATCTCGATTCTACATCTACTCTTAGTTCTGGCAACAAGATGGTAAATATAGACATCTTTTCTCCTGATCAAGTTTGTAGGCCCTGTCCTTAGGGGTGGCCCAGTGGTAGAGTTGGGGCTTCATAGAGTGTGAGGTCGCCCCCTTAGATGGTAAATATATACTCATCCTCCTTTTCTTCTTCCATTACCACCATCAGAGAGATCCAGCCGAGTATCTTTATATATAATGCCATCTGCTTCAACTCCTACAGTAATCGATGACACGCCATTATCATGTGTGACAACTGGAGGAGAGATGACAGAAGCCATTATGAACGCAAGATTGTTTTTGCTCTTCTGACATCACCACAAGATACTTCTTGCGTTCCTGAAACGGCCAGATGTATAGGCTAACATATGTCCATTTGACATAATGCCATGAAATCCAAGAATATTTGCGCAGGACGAGCTTGGTCATCTTGAAAGAAAGACGAGAAGAAGGTGAAGAAGAGTAGAAGGTTTTTGAAAGTTTTGGACCGTGAAAAGATCAGATGTATAGGACTATGTTTATCTTTGGAGGTTTTGAAAGTTTTCAGAGAGGATTGTATTGTAAGGATTTGAATAAGAAATAAGTTCCTTAAATAAAAGAGAAATGAAGATTGGACCGTTGATATACAGGACAAAGTTGTCCTACAGCTTGAGGTTCATGAATGTGCTAGTTGAAAATAAATACAAAGTGGTTTAAGCATGGCCGACAAGTTTGACAGTCACAGGATGTATTAACTTTTTAAACAGGATGTTTGACAGTCACAGGATGCATTGAAAGCTTGATTCTTCAACCTCAACAGTCTTCTTTGGGAAACGTTGAAGCCTCGTTTTTTCAAATGTACGTTTAAACGGATACCTTGACGTTTAAACGGATACCTTACTTTTCAAGTCGTTTAAACGTTTATTTTCCAAAACGGTATAAGTTTAAACGACTTGAAACGTAAAGGTATCTCAACGCAACATCATGTTTTTTTAAATATACGTTTCATATATCCGTTTAACATCCATCCAAAGAAATAATATTCAACAAAGCTTATATTTTTATAATTTTATATATTATAAAGTCAAATAACAGAAGAAGTACAAAGAAATAGAAAAACAAAAAAAAGAGGAAAATAACCTATACATCATTACTAGAATAGCTTGGTTCATCGCATTTTTAAAATTCCCAAACGCGATGATTAATAAGTTCATCTTAATCGCGATGCAAACATTAGTGCATCGCGATGTCAACATCGTGAATCGCGATGCAAACATTCGTTAATCGCGATGCAAACATTCGTGAATCGCGATTCAAACATATATCCGTTTAACATCCATCCAAAGAAATAATATTCAACAAAGCTTATATTTTTATAATTTTATATATTATAAAGTCAAATAACGAAGAAGTACAAAGAAATAGAAAAAAAAAGAGGAAAATAACCTATACATCATTACTAGAACAACTTGGTTCATCGCATTTTTAAAATTTCCCAAACGCGATGATTAATAAGTTCATCTTAATCGCGATGCAAACATTAGTGCATCGCGATTTCAACATCGTGAATCGCGATGCAAACATTCGTTAATCGCGATGCAAACATTCGTGAATCGCGATTCAAACATATATCCGTTTAACATCCATCCAAAGAAATAATATTCAACAAAGCTTATATTTTTATAATTTTATATATTATAAAGTCAAATAACGAAGAAGTACAAAGAAATAGAAAAAAAAAGAGGAAAATAACCTATACATCATTACTAGAATGCCTTGATTCTTCAATCTCAATAACAGTACATCTCTTTTGCTTGAAGAAATGCATCATACATTTTTATCGGGATTTGGGTGCACAATACATTCACGGATCGCAGCTTCACCAAACCAATCGATCAATCGTTTCATCAACACAACTACTTCGCCGTATTGCATTACGTTCATTCTCCATGTAGTTGTAGGAATCGGCCATAGAAATATCGTGATGAGGGAATAAGATTTTAGAAAATGAATGTTTGAGAATGAATCGCTTGTAAACGACTCGCATCTCGAATATATACATGGAGTATGAACAGTCTTTTTGGAATCTCAATGGACTTTTAACGTCATGTTTTTAAATGTACGTTTAAACGTGTCGTTTAAACGTTTAAACGTGTCCGTTTAAACGGACACGTTTAAACGTATAAACGTTTAAATAATTAATACGTGTAAACGACAATTCATTTGAAATTGTGTTTTCATATTTTACAATTATTAATTTAAAAAAGGTACATCTTGTCAACTAGTCTCGTCAATTAGGTCTAGGTCTGCCGTGCAAACATCAACTTTTTATATTTTCAAAAGCGGGTTCATGGACCGTCTTTTCAAAGATCTTCTAAACAATCTTTTTGCGACATGTCTTAAATGTACGTTTAAACGGCCACCTAATCGTTCAAACATCAATCAGGTTTTTTAACGACAAAAATATCTATTTAATGAACTCAACTCTCATTCAGGCTTTACACTACATTCCTTCCATACCACAAACCCTTAAGATAACCTAAATGTCCCGCATAATAAATATTTTTCCTTCCCATGGCATTATGTCAAATGGACATATGCCTGTTCCAAGATCTGCCGTTCCAGAACGCAAGAAGTATCTTATGGCGACCTCAGGAGCGCAAGAAGTATCTTGCGAGCCATCATGACTTCCGTCATCGCCAGGTGATGATGGGGTGCAGGACATGTGGACGACGCCTTCTTGGCTGTCGCCACAATACCTCACACTTCACGTGAGACGCGATCATAGAGCTTGGGTCACCAATCAATCGAGAGCTTAGTTATGGCCTCGTTGATTACAATTTACAAAGGCAGGAAGAGACCTCTTGTAATAGAAGGGGGGAAGACCAAATATCTAGGATCTAATTCCTCATGTAATTCACAACATATAGTTTTTCGATGTTTAAACGAACATATTTGCGTTTAAACGACAAATCGTTTAATATGTTCTGAGTTATTTTTTGCTTAAACGGTATAAGTTTAAACGTTTATTATGTATTCTGTTCTGAGTTATTTTTTGTTTAAACGGTATAAGTTTAAACGTTTTTTATGTATTCTGTTCTGAGTTATTTTTTGTTTAAACGGTAAAGTTTAAACGTTTATTATGTATTATTCTGTTCTGAGTTATTAACTTATTTTAAGCAATTACAACATATATAGTTTTGTCGAACCTATATTTATATAGCCGATGTTACATCCATCCAAATAAAGCCAAATAACATAAATGGGTAAATAAATATTCAACAAAGCTTTTATATATTATAAAGTCAAATAACAAAAAAGAAATGCATCATACAAGGTCAAAAGAAGTACAAAAAAAAAAAAAAAAAAAAAAAACGAAAATAACCTAAACATTGTTATTGTTATTGACACTTGAACAAGTGGATCCTTCGAGGTCAATGAGCACAGGTACCGCCTTTGCATCATTCAATGCATCATTCATTCTGAAAAGGGGAGTTGGGTGCAGAAATGGGAAAGTGAGCATCGCTTCATCGAATGTTGAAATCAATCTTTTGATCAATTCAACGGCTTCACCATGAATTGCATCATGTTCTTTCTTCATTTGGACGAATATCTATCCATGTTGTTACCGTTGTTGTTGTTGTTTGGTGTAGTCGGCCATGGAAATATTTGCTTGTGATGTATTCGTAATTTCGTGTGGAAATGAATGGTTGATATTAATGGGTTGTTTTAATTTATATTAAAATTCCTACCGGTTGGTTGGCCGAACAGTCTCCTTTGGGCTTTGGAATTACACTTTGGGAAACGGGGGGAAATAAATGAGCATATTAAACACATATTTTAAACTAACCGTCTAAATGGATAGAATAAACGAGAAATATTTCTGCATCGCGATGTCCAGAAAAAGATGGTTGCATCGCGAAGCAGACACGTTAGAATCGCGATGTACACAACGTGCATCGCGATGCAGTGTGAAGTTTATCTTTTTAGTCAAAACTACAAATATGTCCTTAATACAAACAACAAGTGAAATAAAAACATTAGTTTTAATCATTTCTAATGGGCATGCATCGCGATGCCCATGTGAAGTTTATCTGTTTTTTTTTCAAAAATATGAATATGTACTTAATACAACTTAAAAACTAATATTTCAAGAAATTGATTTTGATTTATCTATTGAATGCATCGCGATGCACAATTATTTGAATCGCGATGCACAAAGAGTAGCATCGCGATGTACAAACGTTGATCGCGATGCGGTGTGAAGTTTATCTTTTTAGTCAAAACTACAAATATGTCCTTAAACAAACAACAAGTGAAATAAAAACATTAGTTTTAATCGTTTCTAATGGGAATGCATCGCGATGCCCATGTGAAGTTTTTTTTTTTTTTTCAAAAATATGAATATGTACTTAATACAACTTAAAAACTAATATTTCAGTAAATTGATTTTGATTTATCTAATGAGTGCATCGCGATGCAAAATGATTTGAATCGCGATGTACATATGTTAGCAACGCGATGTGCAAACCGTGCATCGCGATTCAGTTTGAAGTTTATCTTTTTAGTCAAAACTACAAATATGTCCTTAATACAAACAACAAGTGAAATAAAAACATTAGTTTTAATCATTTCTAATGGGCATGCATCGCGATGCCCATGTGAAGTTTATCTGTTTTTTTTTTTCAAAAATATGAATATGTACTTAATACAACTTAAAAACTAATATTTCAGTAAATTGATTTTGATTTATCTCTTGAATGAATCGCGATGCACAAATGTTCACATCGCGATGCACATATGTTTGAATCGCGATGTACGATGTTCACATCGCGATGCACATATGTTTGCATTACGATGAACTTATTAATCATCGCGATTGGGAAATTTTAAAAATGCGATGAACCAAACTACAAACTAATTTAAGCCATAAATAAAACAAGCGCGAAACACAAAAACAGAACGTTTCATCTCACTTCCATTGTCTGCACACAAAAAAAATTTCATCTCACTTCCATTGTCTACACCAGAAACCTCTCTGAAATCGAGTGTTAACGTATAAGAGAATTATTTCTTCTCCACGAACCGAATACACAAACAACAAAAATGGCCAAAACGACGAAGGAAACTCAGACAACAGGTGTGTATTTCTTCTACATTATTTGAAAAATTATGAAATGCTTTTATTCAATTTGAGAGTCCGTGTTAAAATACACAATTACTAAATTTAAATACAAAAACAATCCAAACTAAATTCAATAGAATCAATACGCTGAATTCTTGAATTAAATTCAAACAGTTACTAAATATGTGATTGCCTATCGCTCATAGGTGTTTGATCACGACAGACGATCTGTTATGCCCTACTTTTGGCACCTACGCATTTTTGTCTCGATGGAAACTCTCCGTTGACGGTATCCTCATTTCTACGACGTCCACCTCGTGGTCGGACTAAAGGTGGCAAGATCGTCATTTCTTTAATATTGTCTGGAATGTCCCATTCATCTTCATTTGGCACCGGGAAGATTGTTCCGGCATATGCCAATCTCCAACACTCAGTGGAATAAAATGTTGAGCACATCGGGTAGACCGAAAAACTTTTCTGTTTTGCCGCTGCTATTACATGCTCGCATGGTATGTGGTCTAATTGAAATTTTCTGCAAGTGCAAGTACTCACATCAAAATTAACAATGAAGTTCTTGGTACCGCTCCTCACCACATAGTTGTACGCATCAATGGGTTCAGTGAACTTCTTGGACAATTCACCGACTTGCGTAATTTTTCTTCCATTCTGGGGTTAATTGGGTTCCACAACGTTGTGCGTCCTCACGTCTCTCGAAAACCAAGCTTGTAACTTTTTCCCGACACTATCAAACAGAGCAAGTATAGGAGTCTGTCGGGCTTTTCTAAACACTGAGTTCAGAGACTCTGCATTGTTTGAGGTCATGATATTGTAACGGTCTCCTTTGAAATGTGACCGGGCCCAGGTTTCGAAATTTGTTTCGCTAAGATACTTCCACCCCTTCTCGTCAGTTTTCTCAATTTGGGACATATGCTTTCGAAACTCATCAGTGGTATAAGCCTCTGCCGCTCTCTTAAAAAGTGAGATAGTCTCGGCCTTTCGAGTTACAGTCCTTAAGTTGCCTTTTATATGATAGATACAATGCGCATGACGTGCATTTTGAAAAACAATTCCGAAAGCACTAATAAGACTTTTATGTCGGTCAGATATCACAACAAGTCCATCATCGTCACCGTTACTACTTTCAACTTCGTAAAAACCAAAGCCACGAAGCATCATTCTCGAATCAACAATGGCCCACGCAAGAGGATATATCGCATATTTCCATCCCGACAGTAGCGATAATCAACGTACCTTTATATCTTTCGGTAAGGAATGTTCCATCGACAACAACTACGGACGTATTGCATGGTGAAATCCATAAATGCAAGGACCGTAAGCCAAAAAAATACTTGAAGCGGTTTTATTTGTCACGCTCTAAAAGTAGACAGTTCTGGATTAGCCAATGTCAAGTTATGGGCATATGCGGCCAACTTAGTGTAACTATCCTCGTGTGAACCCCTTATACGTGTTAAAGCCGATTCTCTACACCTCCTCGCTTTTTGATAACTTAGTTGCACCCCAAAGTCTCGACGAACGTCATTCATGATGTCTCGAGTCTATAGGTTGTGTTGCGGTCCTCGAACCTTGGCGAGATATGCTTTCCAATAATCCACGATGTTGCTTGTCGTGATCGCAGTGGACATATTTAAAGGGCAAGTATGATCAGCGTATATTTTCGAACCGAAAATAATCACATTCCGAGTACTTTGTTGCTCGCAAACGCCATGTGCAATTATCATCGACACACACAACTGTGTACACACTCTTGTTCGATTTTTTTGTTTTGAATTGGAAGTTGTAATGCAATGCGATCATGTGCACAGCTTCCTGAAGCTCTCTCTTGTTATTGAATACTTGGTCAACCTTCAAATCAAAGTCTATGGGTACCAATCGCGATGTACTTCCAACTGAAGAAATAAGATGCTCATTTGTGAAGTTATTTTCTTGACTAAAATCATATCTCGGCGGTGTATTGAAGCCATTCGCATTTTGATCAGTGCCCCCACCAACTCTATTATTTTCTTCCGATTCCATTTCAGCCACCACCAACTCCATTATTTTCTTCCGGTTCCATTTCAAACCACCACCAACTCCATTATTTTCTTCCGGTTCCATTTCAAAGACCACCACCAACTCCATTATTTACTTCTTGGCTCAAAATGGTAATACAAATGGGAGCATAATACCCTTGTTTATTAAAATTGAAGCACCATTTGACATGGTCATTTGAAGTAATCCGGACAGAACTTGAAAACATGGATTTCTGGACTAAGAAAACCAATCTCTATATCATCAACTTTGCAAATATTTCGTCTTTGACATATAACTCTTCGTATGAAGTGTCTATACTTAGTGGAAATCCTACGGCCGTCGGCGCCAGAATCTCCAGGACCATACTTTGCTTTCATCCTCAACAAAATGTCCAAAATAACAAATGGTAGTCCAATAAGGGAAGACATCGCAATGCATAGCAAAATTGTAAAATAAGATTGCGGTTTCATTATATTATATTAAAATGGAAATAACAAATTGAAACCTTGCATCGCGATTCTTTACAAAAATTACATGTACACTTGACTTAAAATTATGAAAATTTAGTAAATTTACCATTCATTACACCACAACCACCTTCGAATTCAAATTTCATTCAAAAATTACAAAAGTACAAGACTTGTGTGTAGTCATCTGATTAATTCAATCGCTACGATGTGATTCATCGCGATGCGAAATCATTCATCGCGCTTGAAATCATGCATCGCGATTTAGAACTCATATTGCATTTGTCGTTTAAACAACATTAGCTTTGTCGTTTATCGTTAAGTTAGTTAATATGGTGTCTATTAAACGACTAGTAAAGATCAATTAAAATTTTAAACGACGTCTGTTTATACAAATTAACAATCGTTTAACACTCGTTTAAACGTGCGATAAGCTCGTTTAAAATTTTAAACGAAGTCTGTTTATGCAATTTAACAATCGTTTACTACTCGTTTAAACGTCCGATAAGATCCGTTTAAACGATTATTCAATTGATGTTTAATGATGATAAACGACACCTCTACCTCGCTCAATACGAAATGCGTCACCCGATCGAATATTCCAGATTGAAATGAATTAACATAATGAAGGGCGAGCGAAAGACAAACCTGAATTAAAAGAAGAAATTACTCACACGTACGGACAAACGATGAGTTTTGAACGGTCGATGCTTGGAATTTTAGGGATTCAATTTTAGAGAGAGAGAGAGAGAGAGAGAGAGAGAGAGAGAGAGAGAGCTATTGAGGCCTTATTGGTTGAAGGGACGGAAAGGGCATTATGGACATTTCCTACTGAGGCTGAGTGAAGTGTTGAAGTGAAGCTATAAGGGTAATATAGTCATTTCAAAGAAAAAAGGCCATATAAGTTGTTTTCAAATAAGTTAGGCCAAATAAGATCTCAAGGGGTTTGACCAGGCCGTTTTTGAAGAAACCCCCTCATTATTATTATCTGTTATTATCACAAATATTACTTTTATTATTATTATTATTACTATTAAACTTAATTTCCTGAGCTAAAACCAGTGGGCTAATTTACGGACCAAACCCAACGTAATAATATCAAAATGTATCGGATCAAATTTATAATTTATATTTTATTACAAAAAGATAATCAGCCCAATTAACCGATATAATTGGCCCAAAATAATTTGCAATATTGATTTATGCAATTTTAATATTATTAACGAAAATTTGGGGTATTACAATTGTGAGACCCCGAATCCTTAAGTACTTGACTCGGTAGAACGTTTACGTACTTCGTTATTACTCACGACCTTCGAGAGATCCTAGGTCCCGATGTACTTGCTCGATGCATTTACATTCATAATAACCATGTTTACAAGTTTACATGTGGCCATAACATTCATCGTAGTTGTCGTCGTAAGTTGATTCCCGATTCACGATATTAGTTATCATGTTGTTGTACGAGTTCGTACCGTTGTGTTTATTGTCGTATTACTCGATTAGTGTTATTTTGACCCTAGGTTTGGCCCTGGATGACTAGGGTGACCTTGGAGATTAACTTGATATTATTTTGGATTAGTCATGTTTAAGTTTGGACACGCTCGTCTTTCATTTTCGGTGTGACTTGTGTATTCGCCTCGACCATGATAGGGCTGTAGTAATTTGGTCGTAGTTTTCTGTAGACAACTCGGAATTGAGATCCGTTTGATGCGTTAGAAACTAGACTTCAATATCTTTCTAACCATTCCTCTTACGTAATTTTTAGACTTGTATATCGTCCCAGGCATGTTTTTAAAGTTGACTGAATCATTTATTCTCGGTATTTCCAAAAGTATGAGTTTTGCCTAGTTTATTGGATTTACTTGGAGACCCCTAATGAATTTCACTAAACCTGAACTTAGACCTTAATTAGACCTTAATTAGAGTGGTTTAAGCCTAAGTGAAAATTTTAGCACTAAGTCCTCAATTAGGGACTTAATCTCACCTAAAAATTGACCTATAAGGGCTTGACACGTGTTTTCTCTCTCTCTCTCACCTCTTAGTGTACCAAGGCTGGAGAACTCCACTCATTACACCTCCTAAAATCAGATATTTTCAGCCACCATTAATGAGAGCTTGAGTGTGGGAGATTCTTGGTGAGATTAGTGTGTGTTTTGTGATTTCCGAAGATCCGGCCACCCGATTTTGGATCCGAGACCACCCAATCGTAGCTATCGACGAGGAGACTACTAATCCTTACTTTGTTTTCCTTTTTCTCAGCCTTTTCTAGGCATAAGGTACGCTCCTAATCCCTGACAAATTGCATGTTCAAAATAAAGACATACTCCCTTCATAATAGTTGTAGTATACATGCTTAGGAAGACTCCTTGTGAAGTAGAAACCTTCATTTCAACAAGTTATAAATCTGGAAATTTTGGGGCTGCCTTCTAAGCATAATAGATTGTGTTTGTGTATAGCATTAAAAGTGTTCTAAACATGATTTGGAGCAACTAATGTTCATAGACTTGTTGCATTTGGAAATAAGATGACCAACTTATTACTTCTCAGATTTAGTCCTGTTTTTGGGCAAACTTCGGGAAAATTCTGGTACTGATATACTGAAGATAATTTTCTCAAAATTTAGTATGTTTTACCTACATATGTTAGGTTACTCCCTGTAAAATTTGGTAATTTTTCAAGTTGTTTAAGTACCTCAAATAGACCACGTTTTATGGCTGTGTCTGTGTTCTGTTCTGAGAATTCAGAATGTTAACATGAACTTGGAGGGACTGTATTTTGATGAATACAAGTCCAAATTGAGGATTGTAAAAGGCTAAAATATAGTTTAAAGAGTCTAATTTCAGACTAGACAATAATCCACTCATTTGGAGTTGTGAGCAATTCATGGTTGAATTTACAAGTTGACTAAGCAGAATGAGTCACAACAGAGAACCAGATTTTTAACATGAACTTGAGGTGACTGTATTTTGATGAATACAAGTCCAAATAGAGTACTTTAAAGTGCTAAATTATAGTTCCAAGAGTCTAGTTTCTGAATATATAAGATTCATGGAATTTGGAGTTGTGAGGAAATAATGGTCGAATTTATAATTTGACTGGGCAGAATAATCATAAACGAAAAACAGATTGTTAGCTTGATCTTGATGTGATCATGGATTGACGAATACAAGTCCGAATGAAGTGATTTAAAAGGCTAAGTTATAATTTAAAGAGCCTACTTTCTGAATATGTAAGATTCAGTACATTTAGTGTTGGAAGGAATTTTAATGCAATTAGCAAGATTGTTGCGCAGAGTGATTTGTAATGTTTGAACTTGTTAAGGATAGTTGTGTTTAATTCATGGACTAATATGGATTTTGGACAATAGGATGAATTATCATTCTAAGAGGCATTTATTATTTATAATCTAAATGATTTAATGACCCTAGACTAACATAGTAGTCTTTGACAATATGTGAATTGGTATTTGTTAAGTTAAGAACTTAACTTGGATTTATGCTAGAAATAAACATCTATGCTTATTAGATAATATGACATATGAAAGCATAATTGTGATACTTGTTAAGGATTGATTCTCCATGCTTGATGAATATGACTTATAAAGCATATAATGTTTCTTGCCTTCATGCTTGTTCTACTATTGGATTGTTAATTGCATTGAAATGTGGATTCCTCTAATAGGTGGGATTATGAACTTGAATCGAAGTAGGGCTTGATTTGATATTAATCAACTTAGGCTTCTATCTCCTACTTGACTTATTGATACGTGAACTAGGGTTCCTAAATGGAACGAGAACCTAGCTATGCCTTGAACGAGAACATAGAAGGGTTAGAAATGCAAATAGCATTTATAACCTATTTGGGATGAATTGTAGTAAAGACTCAACGGAGTCGAGCTTAAGGAACGATTGAACCTTACTAGGATCGTGGTGAGATCCTTTGACACTTAGAAACCCATTTGACTAGATTACTAGCTTTTGGAACTTGAATAGAATTGAATGAACAACTTGACACTTGTACTTTCGAGACTCGATTGAGCTCCCATTATAATCTATATGATTAATCGTGAACATGTCGTGAATAACATGCTTGCTTGTCTTGAACGAGCTCGCTCTTGTCGAGCTCGCTTCCTACTTGATTTAATGTGAGTAAACATCTACTTGACATGGATGAGTTCGCTCTTGTCGAGCTCGATCCCTACTTGATTTTGTGTGACAAGTAAATATCTACTTGGCATACCATTAGTCCAGCTGGCATTACGTGACTTGTCTTGATGGTCAACGACACATCACCATCATGAATTGAGAGATTCATGGTAGTGATAGGTCGCCACACCATAACTTGCACACACCCTTCACTACCGATCACAAGTGGAGAAGAGTACCTTGACGTAACCAATAGGGCGCTTGGCATAATACTATCGTGGTCGATGTATCCTACACGTGCATCCGACAAACACACTCGTGATAACCGTTTACATTTCGGGATCTACGTTGCGGCAGGCTCTATAATATATCCTCCTGTTACGTGATTTATTTCAAGCACTTATGTGACAACAAAGTGTTAATTGAGACATGAGATCGAAAGTGACCATGTTTATCTTGATTGTGCATTATTGAACTCCATGGTGTATATCTGTAGGTATACATAATTATACTTGATAAATCTATGAAAGACTTGATATGTATATGTATATAAATATACATGTTTGTACATGATAATTCGGTGAATGACTTGAGGTGTATATATAGAGTTATACATACTTACATGCAATGTTTTTATGAGAATCACTTTCTAATTCATTTGATTTGTGTTTGAATAGGGAATTACACCTGGTTCATTTGGATGGTTTAGTAAGTAAGAAGAAATGGCTATCTTGTGGAGTATCTAAACGATACGACGCCTCTTCACGGGTTTTTCGTCATTTGCAAAATGACACCATGATTATTTTTATGTTACATAATTATATGTTACATATCTCTTGTAGTAGCGTCATCGGGTCATTATGACTCATTCCGTACTTTGTTTCTAGCTGCGAAAATTGGTAGCCGCGTTGAGGTCGAGTAGATCGTGACTGCGAGCGGTGATCGATAGATCGAGATTAGATCGTGTGATTCATGCTAGTAGCAGAGACCTCCCGAGTAGTAGCTTGTGGAGTCCTATTTCTTTTAGCATCGTCATATACATTATGTACTTTGCTATTCTTGTGAGATCGATTTTGTAAAGTCATCTAGACTTTACGGTCGGGTAGATACTTGGGTATTTGTATTGTTTCTTTTGGCCGACGGGTTGTGTCGTGCCATTATTCGTGGTGTTAGTGTTTAATTCGGTTGTCTCCTAGCACGCAGTAGCTTTGGGGCTTTTCTTCATTTTAACTGTTTTAATCATTGGTTAACCCGGTATGCTTTAGCCGTGGGTAATTGTTACATCGGTTGATTCTGTTTAAACGCCTACCAGTGCCGATGGGTTGTTCGGCGTGCAATGTTGCGGCACGCGAATTTTATTTTCTTGAACCTTCGTGAGATTTATATCTCTCTCGTTGAAGCTCTCAAGCTCGGGGCTTCCTTATGTTAACGCTTCCGCATCTTCGATTTTTGTGTACCCGTATTTTTATACATTTTCACATCCATGTTTAGAGCTTAATAGCTCTATTGCTTGACTTGCACTGTTATTTACTTCGTGCTTGTTCTCTTCGTGTCTTGTCTTCGCGACGTGACCTTGGGATTCCGTTCCGAATGGGTCGGGTCGCCACGCTGGTATCGAGCTTTTGTTAGCTATAAGCCGGATAGGATCCATGGCCTAGATTGGGTTTGGTGTGTCGTCGTGTATTTGCCGTCGAGTGTTCGGTTAGTGCCTTACCGGCATGTTCCTTTGAACTAGTATAGAACTTGGAGTACTAAGTTTGATTTGGTCTAGATTTCCGTGAATGCACGCTTGTGTCTAGGAATATTATATTCCTCCTATGTCATTTTTAGTTACGCTTATACTAAGAGCGTGTGCTGCGATCCGTAGATCCATTGTTTCTTAGCCCGTTATTATGATCGAATAAGTTGAGATTGTCGGTCCCAGTATGATCGTCGTGGTGTCCATTGGTGCCTTTGATCGTTGTTACACGTTTCTTGAGCGGAGTGGCTTAGCCTCCCGTAGTACCTAGTGTAATCCGTGATTTCTATATAAGTATATATAGTTATTGTAGTACCTAATCGTGTGTGCTCATGTTACCTAATGACTTGTCTAAGACATTGATGAAAGTATTAGTATTGTATACTTGCATAGTAGATTAATATACTACGTACATGATATTGATTGACATGCCTATATATGACTATATTGTATGTGCATGAGACCCTTATAAAGGATGCTTTTATGTGATTTACAAACACCCCGCATCCTATACGACGAAAGCTTTTGAAGTCACTTCAGAGGGCCCCTGACTTGATTATCAAGAGGTCTTTGTCGGAGAACTAGAATGGTATGATAAAAGATAGGAATTGACTGAACCCGTTACCAAAATGGAATGGAACAGAAAATAGTGTAATGCTATACTTGTGCAAATATGTACATTACGTATATGAAAGTGGTACTACGAACGTGATGTCTTGCTATAAGCCTTACGTGTGTATTTTGTAACAGTTGAAATTTGCAATGCTTGTTCGAATGAGTAATTTGACATGGTAAATGCTCTTAATAATAAATGAATATTGTCCCGAGATGAATGTTATTTGCATGATCAAGTACATGTTTAATGTGTGAGAATATGATGAACTATAGGGATTCATTTATAACCGGAGTATTATGTTAAGCCTGGGGAGATTTGATTTGAAACTAGTATTATTATTTTATTATTATTATTATTATTTTGGTCAAGAGTCAAGCATGACTCGACATAGATATTTGATTGAGATAACATTGGAGAGTTACACCCAAGAGAGGAGACACACCATAGATGTTGCCTCGATTGTGATAGTAGGTCGAGTGTCCTCCTTGTCGCTCGATTTACGGAATATTGAATTCGAGGACGAATTCTTTTAAGAAGGAGAGGATGTGAGACCCGAATCCTTAAGTACTTGACTCGGTAGAACGTTTACGTACTTCGTTATTACTCACGACCTTCGAGAGATCCTAGGTCCGATGTACTTGCTCGATGCATTTACATTCATAATAACCATGTTTACAAGTTTACATGTGGCCATAACATTCATAGTAGTTGTCGTCGTAAGTTGATTCCCGATTCACGATATTAGTTATCATGTTGTTGTACGAGTTCGTACCGTTGTGTTTATTGTCGTATTACTCGATTAGTGTTATTTTGACCCTAGGTTTGGCCCTGGATGACTAGGGTGACCTTGGAGATTAACTTGATATTATTTTGGATTAGTCATGTTTAAGTTTGGACACGCTCGTCTTTCATTTTCGGTGTGACTTGTGTATTCGCCTCGACCATGATAGGGCTGTAGTAATTTGGTCGTAGTTTTCTGTAGACAACTCGGAATTGAGATCCGTTTGATGCGTTAGAAACTAGACTTCAATATCTTTCTAACCATTCCTCTTACGTAATTTTTAGACTTGTATATCGTCCCAGGCATGTTTTTAAAGTTGACTGAATCATTTATTCTCGGTATTTCCAAAAGTATGAGTTTTGCCTAGTTTATTGGATTTACTTGGAGACCCCTAATGAATTTCACTAAACCTGAACTTAGACCTTAATTAGACCTTAATTAGAGTGGTTTAAGCCTAAGTGAAAATTTTAGCACTAAGTCCTCAATTAGGGACTTAATCTCACCTAAAAATTGACCTATAAGGGCTTGACACGTGTTTTCTCTCTCTCTCACCTCTTAGTGTACCAAGGCTGGAGAACTCCACTCATTACACCTCCTAAAATCAGATATTTTCAGCCACCATTAATGAGAGCTTGAGTGTGGGAGATTCTTGGTGAGATTAGTGTGTGTTTTGTGATTTCCGAAGATCCGGCCACCCGATTTTGGATCCGAGACCACCCAATCGTAGCTATCGACGAGGAGACTACTAATCCTTACTTTGTTTTCCTTTTTCTCAGCCTTTTCTAGGCTTAAGGTACGCTCCTAATCCCTGACAAATTGCATGTTCAAAATAAAGACATACTCCCTTCATAATAGTTGTAGTATACATGCTTAGGAAGACTCCTTGTGAAGTAGAAACCTTCATTTCAACAAGTTATAAATCTGGAAATTTTGGGGCTGCCTTCTAAGCATAATAGATTGTGTTTGTGTATAGCATTAAAAGTGTTCTAAACATGATTTGGAGCAACTAATGTTCATAGACTTGTTGCATTTGGAAATAAGATGACCAACTTATTACTTCTCAGATTTAGTCCTGTTTTTGGGCAAACTTCGGGAAAATTCTGGTACTGATATACTGAAGATAATTTTCTCAAAATTTAGTATGTTTTACCTACATATGTTAGGTTACTCCCTGTAAAATTTGGTAATTTTTCAAGTTGTTTAAGTACCTCAAATAGACCACGTTTTATGGCTGTGTCTGTGTTCTGTTCTGAGAATTCAGAATGTTAACATGAACTTGGAGGGACTGTATTTTGATGAATACAAGTCCAAATTGAGGATTGTAAAAGGCTAAAATATAGTTTAAAGAGTCTAATTTCAGACTAGACAATAATCCACTCATTTGGAGTTGTGAGCAATTCATGGTTGAATTTACAAGTTGACTAAGCAGAATGAGTCACAACAGAGAACCAGATTTTTAACATGAACTTGAGGTGACTGTATTTTGATGAATACAAGTCCAAATAGAGTACTTTAAAGTGCTAAATTATAGTTCCAAGAGTCTAGTTTCTGAATATATAAGATTCATGGAATTTGGAGTTGTGAGGAAATAATGGTCGAATTTATAATTTGACTGGGCAGAATAATCATAACCGAAAAACAGATTGTTAGCTTGATCTTGATGTGATCATGGATTGACGAATACAAGTCCGAATGAAGTGATTTAAAAGGCTAAGTTATAATTTAAAGAGCCTACTTTCTGAATATGTAAGATTCAGTACATTTAGTGTTGGAAGGAATTTTTAATGCAATTAGCAAGATTGTTGCGCAGAGTGATTTGTAATGTTTGAACTTGTTAAGGATAGTTGTGTTTAATTCATGGACTAATATGGATTTTGGACAATAGGATGAATTATCATTCTAAGAGGCATTTATTATTTATAATCTAAATGATTTAATGACCCTAGACTAACATAGTAGTCTTTGACAATATGTGAATTGGTATTTGTTAAGTTAAGAACTTAACTTGGATTTATGCTAGAAATAAACATCTATGCTTATTAGATAATATGACATATGAAAGCATAATTGTGATACTTGTTAAGGATTGATTCTCCATGCTTGATGAATATGACTTATAAAGCATATAATGTTTCTTGCCTTCATGCTTGTTCTACTATTGGATTGTTAATTGCATTGAAATGTGGATTCCTCTAATAGGTGGGATTATGAACTTGAATCGAAGTAGGGCTTGATTTGATATTAATCAACTTAGGCTTCTATCTCCTACTTGACTTATTGATACGTGAACTAGGGTTCCTAAATGGAACGAGAACCTAGCTATGCCTTGAACGAGAACATAGAAGGGTTAGAAATGCAAATAGCATTTATAACCTATTTGGGATGAATTGTAGTAAAGACTCAACGGAGTCGAGCTTAAGGAACGATTGAACCTTACTAGGATCGTGGTGAGATCCTTTGACACTTAGAAACCCATTTGACTAGATTACTAGCTTTTGGAACTTGAATAGAATTGAATGAACAACTTGACACTTGTACTTTCGAGACTCGATTGAGCTCCCATTATAATCTATATGATTAATCGTGAACATGTCGTGAATAACATGCTTGCTTGTCTTGAACGAGCTCGCTCTTGTCGAGCTCGCTTCCTACTTGATTTAATGTGAGTAAACATCTACTTGACATGGATGAGTTCGCTCTTGTCGAGCTCGATCCCTACTTGATTTTGTGTGACAAGTAAATATCTACTTGGCATACCATTAGTCCAGCTGGCATTACGTGACTTGTCTTGATGGTCAACGACACATCACCATCATGAATTGAGAGATTCATGGTAGTGATAGGTCGCCACACCATAACTTGCACACACCCTTCACTACTGATCACAGTGGAGAAGAGTACCTTGACGTAACCAATAGGGCGCTTGGCATAATACTATCGTGGTCGATGTATCCTACACGTGCATCCGACAAACACACTCGTGATAACCGTTTACATTTCAGGATCTACGTTGCGGCAGCGGCTCTATAATATATCCTCCTGTTACGTGATTTATTTCAAGCACTTATGTGACAACAAAGTGTTAATTGAGACATGAGATCGAAAGTGACCATGTTTATCTTGATTGTGCATTATTGAACTCCATGGTGTATATCTGTAGGTATACATAATTATACTTGATAAATCTATGAAAGACTTGATATGTATATGTATATAAATATACATGTTTGTACATGATAATTCGGTGAATGACTTGAGGTGTATATATAGAGTTATACATACTTACATGCAATGTTTTTATGAGAATCACTTTCTAATTCATTTGATTTGTGTTTGAATAGGGAATTACACCTTGGTTCATTTGGATGGTTTAGTAAGTAAGAAGAAATGGCTATCTTGTGGAGTATCTAAACGATACGACGCCTCTTCACGGGTTTTCTCGTCATTTGCAAAATGACACCATGATTATTTTTATGTTACATAATTATATGTTACATATCTCTTGTAGTAGCGTACTGGGTCATTATGACTCATTCCGTACTTTGTTTCTAGCTGCAGTAAATTGGTAGCCGCGTTGAGGTCGAGTAGATCGTGAGCGAGCGCGGTGATCGATAGATCGAGATTAGATCGTGTGATTCATGCTAGTAGCGCAGACCTCCCGAGTAGTAGCTTGTGGAGTCCTATTTCTTTTAGCATCGTCATATACATTATGTACTTTGCTATTCTTGTGAGATCGATTTTGTAAAGTCATCTAGACTTTACGGTCGGGTAGATACTTGGGTATTTGTATTGTTTCTTTTTGCCGACGGGTTGTGTCGTGCCATTATTCGTGGTGTTAGTGTTTAATTCGGTTGTCTCCCGGCACGCAGTAGCTTTGGGGCTTTTCTTCATTTTTGTTTTAATCATTGGTTAACCCCGGTATGCTTTAGCCGTGGGTAATTGTTACATCGTTGACTTGTTTAAACGCCGGCTGGAGTGCCGATGGGTTGTTCAGCGTCTGCAATGTTGCGGCACGCGAATTTTATTTTCTTGAACCTTCGTGAGATTTATATCTCTCTCGGTTGAAGCTCTCAAGCTCGGGGCTTCCTTATGTTAACGCTTCCGCATCTTCGATTTTTGTGTACCCGTATTTTTATACATTTTCACATCCATGTTTAGAGCTTAATAGCTCTATTGCTTGACTTGCACCGTTATTTACTTCGTGCTTGTTCTCTTCGTGTCTTGTCTTCGCGACGTGACCTTGGGATTCCGTTCCGAATGCGGGTCGGGTCGCCACAACAATACTATTATTGAAACATCCTGCAAGAGTACCAGAAAAACTTTATGTTATTTGGCGTAGCAGCTATCTAACAAAACTATTGAAACATTGAAACACAAACTCCACAATTAAATGAATATCAAATCCCACTCCATTTCCTTTCCCTTCCTTTCAGAAGAGGGTGTTTGTGGTAGGAAAAACTTTTATGTTAATTTGTGTAGCAACTAGCTAATAAAATTTTGAAACATTGAAGCACAAACTCCACAATAATATGAATATCAAATCTACTCCATTTCCTTTTACTTCCTTTCGGAACTGGGTGTTTGTGGTAGGTATGCATTGGACAATCTCAATAAGAGCACATATGGATGTGATCAATGCGATTTGCTAAAGAAAATTAAAATTACTATGGCCTAAGTAGCTGAGAACACTTATTTTCTTTTCTTTGTTTCTTTCTCTTTTATTTTTTTATTTTTATTTTTCTTAGTATCACCAAAGCACAAATAAGTACCCTTTGACTAATAATAGGTAAAGAGAAAATAACACACATGTGCAACATAACACAGAGAAAAAAAAATGACCTTGACATTGCCACTATTCACACCCTGCTTCAATCAGGTCAAGAAATCCAAATCAAATTCGAGATTCAATCTCGAAACTTATCTGAATTTACTCAATCCCAAATTGCATAAGTTGCCAAAATTCACAGTACATGCAACTGATTCAATCGGGTTGCTTAGTTTGAACTCAAAATTCAAACTTTTTATGTTAGGTGTACTAATTGGATTTAGAACCTCTACATTTAATTAGCTATGATATCCTGTAGTTCTTATAGACCTATGCTACTTTCTTAAAGTTGAATACGTTGAAACATATACTGTGCTTATTTTGGATTTTTGTTAATTATTTTACATAGAACTAACTCCATCGAGTTTAGTTAGTAGCTTTATGTATCATACTAAATAAAAGAAAATTGAAAAAGGAAGCCAATATCAATTAACATTTTCACTTTAGAGATTAACATCTTGGTGATGTCTTTCTCTTCAACCAAAAATACAAGCATATGAAATCAAACTGAATCGATTCATAACATAGAGGGAGAGAGATAGAGGACGAACCTGCCGAATGCTTTTGATTTTTCGATTAATCAATTTGGTGTCGTGGGTTTCGAAATAAATTGGCGGAGAGAATCGAGTGGGGGTGTGTAAGCAACAACAATTTCAAACAAATCGGTTTAGGAACAAAAACCAAATTCAAACTAATCGGGTTAGTAACAAAAACCAATCTGATACACACAGTCAACTCATGTGATTTTATAAATGCACTAAAAATTCATCTATAAAGCTCAGCTAAAATTTTCATGATTTTCATTGAGGTATATCAATTAATGTCAAAAAGGGGGAAACATACTTGAAATCAATAATTTCAGAGTGTAAACCCTTAAATTGCAAAAAAAAAAAAAAAAAAAAAAAAAAAAAAACTATTACCATATGACTGGATTAAAAGTAATCAAAATGAAAAGAAAAGAATTTCTAAAATCAAAAGCTAAGAATTAAAACCTTCAAAGAGATATGGTGATAGCTTTTTACATGGCACTTAGAAAGTCAATAGCATTATGCTCCAGGCCAGGATCAACACACTCCCTTAATAAAGCAATTGAATGAAGGATCCGATAGCAAAGCCAAGGTTGACTGGAAAGACGCAAGGATGTGGATAAATGGGACTTTTAGAGAGAATATTCATGCCATTCATATAGTCACAATCCCCAGAAAATTTCATAAATGGAACTGATTGTATAGCTTAGAAGATGACCAAAACAAAAGTACTATCATTCTGTGCACATGATGTGAATAGTCTTAAGACAGAACTGCCCCGAAAGAAAAATATAGAATGGTACAATATCAATATCAGAATGTGTCTTACTTATGAAATTATTGACAATTAATTTTAGGAAAATGAATTGTACTGGTAGGAAGATTTATTTTCTAATCTAAAATTAATAATTAACAATCAAGTATGATCTTGCTAAGTTTCTTTTAGTGCTAATATTGGGGTTGTCAAAATTGAGAATAAAGTTTTTTGTAGAGTTAAAAAGCAGTTGTTTTGATGAATGCTAATATTGGGGGGCTTGAGACTTTAAAGTGCTTCTTTTTGCAGTGTGTGTCCTTTTAAAATCTCCAACAAACACTGTTTTGGAATTGGAAAGAGGGATAAAGATAGAGATAAATGTGCTTATGTGTAATCTTTTTACATTGGTTACAATCCAAGAAGTGAATGAGGGGGGGAGGGGATGGAATGAACCTGTGATTGAAGAGTTGAGAAAAACTGGAGAGAGAGAGAGAGAGAGAGAGAGAGAGAGAGAGAGAGAGAGAGAGAGAGAGAGAGAGAGAGAGAGAGAGAGAGAGAGATTGTGCGAGAAAGAGGGAAGAGAAAGCCAAGCAAAACTGTGACATTTCATCAAAACAAAACAAAATTTGCCTTCAATAAAACTAATAATGAGGACACAGACTTCAAGTGTTCAAACAGGACCAACACAATCATTGCGCTGGACAATGAAAAATCGATAATGAAAAGGGATACATCAATTGATGTTGTTGTATGCATGTGTGTGTGTAGAACTGAAAATCCTATTGGAAGAAAATTTCAGGTTGAAATCAGTGCGCAATCTTCCTAGACAAATAAGACCGAAATAAGTAGTACTAAGGCCAAAATATTGGTATATTGATTTTTCCATATTCAAAATAAAATTGCAAGCCAAACTGAAGTAAGGCCAAAGAGAGCGAGGCAATCGTCCAAAGCATTCATTATATACTATCCCAGTCCTTATGCTTTGCTGCCCTAGTTCTTTTTCCGCATAGAAAGTTTTCGGGCATGGTTAGAGTTTATATAAAAATAATATGGTTACGCAGTAGGTCTTGTAGGCTTGGTTACTTGTATCAAAAAAAAAAAAAAATTCCCATATGTTGTTAAAAAATAATCCCATCTACATGTCATTCCTAGCATTCTCAAAATGATAAACTTGCATTAAACCATTTTTTCTAGCATAGAACAGAATCATAAACTCACTCGAATTTCAATTCAAAGACATGAATTTTTATAATCCCAACTCCATGTCATTCCTAGCATTCTCAAAATTATAAACTTGCATTAAACCATTTTGTCTAGCATAGAAATGAATCATAAACTCACTCGAATTTCAATTCAAAGACATGAATTTTCATAATCCCAACTACATGCCATTCCTAGCAATCTCAAAAATATAAAATTTTAGGCATTATATTGAACGGGTTATGGGCGCCTACTAAACAAATCATCACAACTAAGTTTTTTTACTAATATCAAAGACATGAATTTCAATTCAAATACATAAATTTAGGCTTTTTCTTTCAGAACCTCAATTTCATCTTTCAGAACCTCAATTTCATCGATCCTCACTCTAGCTATACTCGATCTTGTCTACTCTGCTACCTTGAGACGGGCTTGAATCAGTCGTTACTCAATTACCACTCTCCTAGTCAAAAAGAAGGTTCCAAAGTTGGTTTTTCCCATGAGCAGAATTGCAAGAAAGAGCTAGAGATTAGATCGATGATAAGGTTATTTAAGCTTAAAACCTTCTAATTAGTTTTAGAGTTCAGTCTCTTCTTTGAAGTTTCCAAACATGTTGAGGAGATTGGACTATCGAAAATTTGGAAGGTAATTCTGAATACAGGCATAAATCTCCTTGTACCAGGCAAATCAGTTTGGTATAGGGCTAATTACCAGGAAAATCAGTTTGGTATAGCCTATATGGTTAATTACCGTGTATAGCCCTGAACTAATTTCAATTTAGGGTGCCGAGGCCTTCAGATAAATAATCAAACAGTTAAGATGCAATAAAACCTAAAAGAAATTGGAGGCCATTCAGACATAGTAGAATTAAAGCCCTAGTTGAAGTGAAAATAGACTTGGAAGCTCTATGAAATGAAAGAGATAAGATAGAATTACAGCAAAAGTAGATTAAAAAAAAAATTGTAATTCGTTTAACAATGCCAAGAACCCATCAAACTCAATAGAACTGAAATTTAAACATTTAGAATTGCTAGATTTAAACTTACAGTTGGGGAAGGAGATGAAACCAAACTCAATAGAACAACCTGCAAACACAAACCGCCAAGATTGAGACTTAAGCCTTCTATTTCTTGAAACTTAATCCATGACAGAGGAGAGAAGGATGAAAATTGGAGGAGAGATAGAGAGAAAGCACTTACAGTTTGGGGAAGGAGATTAAAGGGACTGATCTTCTTTGCAAAGTGGAGAGAGAGACAGAAAGAGAAGAGTTGTGCTGGTCCTGTTCGAAGGCACCAGCTACTCGAAGGAGGTAGGCGAGGGTTTTATACATTGCTTGACAATCTATTTTAGTGACATCAAATTGAACACACACACTCACTCGAATTGAAGAACAAAGCAGGCGAAAAGTATCGAATGACGATTTGGGAAATTGATCAATGTGAATGACAAAACTAAACTGAATTGGTTCATACAATGAGAGAGTAATCGAAAGGGAGTTCACAATGTTCTACCCAAAAATGCAAGCAATAAAGATTCGAAACTCACATCAATCTGAAGCTACGACTCTAAATACAACTCCCATTCATGTTGCTTCGATCATTCGTTTTGCACAGAGAGAGAAATTGACGAAATGTGAATCTATTCGTTTTCCACATATATAATCGAGGGAGGGAGGGAGAGAAGCGAGGAGTAGACATATATATATATATATATATATATATATATATATATATATATATACACACACACACACACATGTGTGTGTGTTTATAACAAAATTTTGAGATATTCCGGCCGTAAGACATTTTGCTAGTTATTCTTAAATTCTAATTTCATTTTTCAATTTTAATTCTAAAATTTAAATTAAACGGCCAAACATTGCCTAAAAGAAGTCGCAAATGCATCTACGAAGATGTGAAGTGCGATCTCTGAGAAGCTATGCGACTTGTGTGGGATGAAGACAACGCAAAATACGCAAATTTTGAGTTGAAATTTTAGAATTGATTTTGTAATTATCTACTTCTCCTATAAAAATGGTTTTCAAGATTGGATTTGGCAGAACTATAACTCAATTCTAATTTTACCCCCCATTTTAACATCCAAATAAATTTTATACTCCAATTTTATTTTCATGCCATTAAATTGGTATACCCAAACCGACCCTTAAAATAGCAAGGCAAACACGCGGAGCGGGGTTACGTCATCGAGCTTCGTGCTTTGAAAATCGTAGGCGGGTACTCTCACAAAACAACCAAGTTTTTTTTTGACTTTTAGTGCCGTTGAGAGGGTCACTGTTCAGCCTCTCTCTCTCTCTATATATCTCTTTCCTCTTTCTTTACGAACTGCAGCTTCCCTAGCTCAATTTTCTCGCAAGCTTTCCGTGGCAAGATTTCCAGGTTCAAGTCACCACATCCTCGATTTTCTTTTGTCTGATTAAAATTCAAAACACAATGAAAGTCTGTTTGGTTTGCTGAGAAAATGTTTGTTATTTCAAAATTTTTTTTTCCAACGAATTCCCAAACATTAGATTTCTAGGGTTTTCGTTATCTTTGAAGCCCCATTGACAAAAGCATAGCTTCACAAACTCTTTATAGCCCAATCACGAGTTGAGATTTTCGAATTCGCTACAGGAAAGAAGAGGAACATTGATTTCTGACGAAATGGAAATGTCATTATTTCGTTTGTTCATCTGTTTTTCCAATTCTGTTATCAACCGGATTGATCAGGAATTTCTACTGATTTGCATGTACTTTTGTTTCTGTTTCCCATCCGTGTGAGCTAGTTTATTTACTGAAGTTATGGATCTTAGTTAGGATTTTTTAAAGAGGATTTAGTTAGATTATGTTCAGCTGGTTAACGTTTTTGACCTGTTTACCCTAAAATATCTAGTTTTGGATGATAAGAACGGGCTAAATTTTTTTTTAAATTTTGGAAATAGTAATAATTAAAATCAGGACTAATAAATTTTTCCCAATGAAATCTGCATTATAGTTTTCCAATCTTTTTAATGAAAACCCTAACTAAATAAGTTGTCAATTCTTAATTATGGTTGGACAGTTACATACGAATCATGTCTTCTTGTGTAAAGTAGATTTGGTGTACTGCACCTCGTCATTTCTTGATCGGTATTGTTTGTTGCTACTGAAGATCAATGGTTACGTCTCTGCAGTTACTGACTACGGAAATAATACATCTTTATTTTCCTTCTCCTTTTCCCAGTAAAGAGATGACCATAATGTAAACTTTTCAATTTAAGAGTGGAAGCGTGTTCTCTCTAAAATACTTAAAATTGTGGGTGCAAAATTATCGATTAATGAAAGTTTCAGGACCAAAAGTTTGTATCAAAGGGAGCAATAACATATGAATATTGTTAAATTTGATGGGGCAAAGGAGTGTGTGTGTGTGTGTGTGTAGGTTCTCCTAAACCAAGGGAGGGGGTGAAATTAAGTTTGGAACTTTTGGCCCCTAGATTCATATATGGAGGCAGAGTATGGAAGTTAAGGGTTACAATAGGTGATCTGGTGTTAGATGATGCCAGAGGATCAAATAAATATCTAATTTTACAGATGGAGGTGGAAGAATGTTTGGTGATAAATGGAGTGAAGGAAAAGAAATTCTTTGACTAGAACTGTAATGTTCCCACTTTTGAGTATGCTTGCACTGGAGCTCTGTATGTTGGCTATGCCATGAAAAATTAGTAATATTCAGCACGTGAAGAAATAATGACGTTTGGGGGTTATTAGGATGCTTGTAAGGGGTTAGCTGGATTTTGAAATGAAACATAAATATGGTGTTTAATCATGACAAAAGGTATGCCAAGCACGTGAGCAAAATAATTACATCTATGGTGCGTAACTGGATAATGACATGTGTGAACATAACTGATACCATCCTACCTCGACGGTTGACACCTGTAAGGTTTACGCGTGCCTTCTTGGGGGTGGGGGAAGGAGGGTTGAAGGATCTGTTTATGTCCACACTCAGTCCCTTGTGTAATGACATTACGTGTTCCAAGTGGGACAGCACCGGTGAACTTCTGATTCCATCCACTTGGCTAAGATCCTCGAGTTCCTAGTCTTGTACCTATGCCAACTCCCTAGGTCTGTGTAAACTCAGGCCTCATATTATCATTTTCATTAAGGCTCATCTTGGTCTGATCCATTTATTGACTCTTTGCTAGATCCAAGTTTAATTTAAAGAATAGCGTTAATGCTTGAATATTTCTCGGGAAATTGTTTGTGAATGGAAAATACTCGATGTTTATAATTTTTTTAGAAACTCGGGGAAAGCGATTCTCAAATTTACTTCAAAGAAGTACTTATCAAGTTTGTTCAAATTTGGTGGCCTGCTCAAAGGGTCACTCTGTCTGTTTCTAAAGAAATGGCCACATCGACTAGGAACACACTATCTGAATCATTATTGAATACTTAATATTGATCTCCACTTTTGGATATCCGTTTCTACTATCCTTATCAGCTGAGGTAATATTTTGTATTCTGGATAGAGGGTAGATTGGGAATAGTTAGTAATGGTTACTCATTTAACTTATGAAATTGGAAAGGAATCTTGATATTAAAAGGGTAGGTCACCTAAATAGAGAGATACCAAAAGAAAAGATGGTCAGTTATTAGAGATGGAGAAAGTAGTTGTTATGAGTTGATGGAGGATCAGATGTAACTCAAGGTTCATTAGAAAGAAAAATGCTAATCAAGTAATAGAACAGAGCGCGAGGAAGATTATATGGGAATGAGTAGGATGATCACACGGATTGTTTGAATCTGAACTGGCATTGCAATCCACCCCTTTTAGATGACGAAGAAGATATATACATGTTGAGTCCTCCCTCTAACATCTTAGGTTTTTGGATAAGTTGGTGAGGCAAATGGTACTAAAGCTTTGATTTCACAAGGTCATGGGTTCAAGTCTTCTCGATTACATCTGTGCATATTGAATATTTCCATTTTGCTCTTGCAGTCTTGCTTTACTTGCACCTGACAAGCACCTCAATATTCTTCCTTGTTGCTCATCCATTATCGATTTCACAATTAATTGTTTGTGGGCTAGGTCTAACAGTAATAGCAATTTAACTTTCCCCCTCACATGGGCCTTGCTCGTACGTGGAGTGATTGAGATAAACTGAGACAAGCAAAGGTGCACGTAGTTCATGGACATAAATGCAAATTGTATTAGCATACTTGGAGAACAAATGGAACTGTTCAAACCTTGATTTTGATGCCACATTAATTTACTAGCTTATTTAAAAAGCTTAGGTTGTTAGAGAGAGTATCTATAGTGGTAAATTGCCATTTAAGTTGATATTTTACCTTTCCATTTACAGCTTGCTTTGGACATTGGATATTGTATTTATAAAGCTTCACCTTCCGTAGCATGATGCACTTGACATGTACATGTTTTAAGTTAAGTGTCAAGGTCCGTAGACTTATTTAAAAAATGTACCTTTTTTTTTCGGGGTTGGGGGAGAAGGGTTTATGATTTCATAGACTGTCAAGTGTCAAAAACTTACCGGTAATAATGATACTATCAAGATTACCAAAATCTGGAGGAAGGGAATGCCGAAACTATATTGATGGAGGTCATTGAAAATGAGAATGATAGGTTATGTCTCTCTTCTCTCTCTGTCTCTCTCACTCTCTCTCTGTCTCTCTCGCTCTCTCTCTCTCGCTCGCTCTGGTAGATAGAGCTAGATGGTGAAAAAGAATTCATATAGGTGGCTTCTAGTAGTTTGGACAAGGTTTAGTTGAGGGCAGCTGTGTGTTAAGTTGTTAGCGAACAAGTGAACTTTTCTACTAATTCAAGTTTTCTCCTTCAATTGCGTACAACTCAACTAAACTTAGCTTTTGTTCCAATTACTTAGGGTCGGCTACAACATAGTCCTTTTTCACCCTCTCATTTGGTCTAATGCAAGTTCATCGTACAAGCCAAACTCCTGTTTTATTATTGTTGTCCATGTTAGTTTAGGCCTTGCCCTACCTCTAGTTTCGTTGTTGATGTTAATACTATCACACTTTCTAATGGGTGCACTAGTTTACATTGTATTTCAATACCATCTCAAGCGATTTTTTCTCATTTGATCTCATATTGGGCAACTTTCGGTTTCCCATGAATATATATTCAATTTGAACGTTTATCTTTCCTAATTTACAATATATCCATCTTAACATTTTTAGATCTACACTAATTTTGAAAACATTTCTTCCTTAATTGCCCAACATCCTGTTCCATGAAATACGGGTCTAATAGTTGTCTTATAAAACGTCCCTTTTTAACTTAATAGGTTTGTGATACTCCGACCATGAGTTTGTTAATATTAATGGTTGCAAGTTTAAGGGTTTTGTTGCCAATTATCTTTTTAAAGGGGTAAGTGTTAAATTTCGGATATAGGGTTTAGGGGTATAAATATCATAGTTCAACTTTTCCCCCTCAGTTAATCAGACGTCATATATATACATATATTTAATTATATTTTTTTTGTGAGCGCAGTCTTGGGAGATGGTAGAGAGAGAGGAACACACTAAGCTTCAACTCTACATCTTTTAGGTAAGGATTCAATCCTTCATGCTCTTGGTCATTATTTGTTTAGATGCTTCTTGATAACTTTGAAATCTGTTATTGATTGATGGAAATAAAAAAAAAAAAAAAAAACAGGGTTTTAAGCTTTCCGCGGCAGATTAAGGATTAGGAGTAGGATTTTTGCATCTATCTTCCAGAAGATACACATTTTTGTTTTGTCATTTTAGAATGCTTCCCGAGGTCTTTTAACTCATTGTTCTTTTCAAGATAGAGACAGGACTGTAACGTGTTTTTCTTTTCAAGATAGATATATGACTGTAGATTATCTGGGATTTTGAATCACTGAATCGAACTATTGAGCTTGATATGCATTTGTTGGGCCCTATCTAACCGCTTAAGCTTCTGGATGAGTTAACTTAACATGTTATCAGATTTCTTGTTTAGCAAGGTCTTGGGTTGGAGTCATCATGCTTGCATTTATTACCCAAATATTGCGGGTGCATGTGTTAGTACCCTGTTTGATATGTGATACCCCTGGTGATGCATGTTTGTTTCTCTCTCCACGTGTGGGCGGGTCACACGTGAGGGGGAGTGTTAAGCTTGACATGCATTGTTGGGCCCCTATCTATCAACTTAAGCTTCTAGATGAGTTGGTTACTTAACAAACCTTCCTAGAATTTTATAAAAATCACGTACGGAGACTGGTCTAGCTTTGGACCAGTTGTGTTAAAAGTGTCGATTCTCCCTCGTCCGCATTGGCTTTAGATGATTAATGTGTCCCTAGAAAAAGGATTCAATGAACTTAGTAGGAAAAGAATCACATTTTTCTGAGATGGTTACTTGGTTTCGAGGTTGTCCTTCAGATTATTGAACTTAGAATATCATAACTTCATTTTCACTTTGTGTTCTTACTCCTATATGCTACAGTCTCAATGTGTCTAATAAAAGGTGATTTTGAAATTTTTTAGGTCTCCATGTTGTAGACACAGTTAATTGCATTGTTCATTTAGTTATTGACTTCACTCCTTTGCAAACATGTAGAATTGCAATAAATATTTTCCATTTATTGTATGATTTGGAGGTATGCATTGACAAATTTGTAGAGGAAGAATTCGAATTTGATATCTGCAGCAAAAGGTTGAGTGTCCATTCTTTGACACTCAACCTTTTGCTGCAGATATCCTTTTTGACAATGTGAAGAGGTTTGATACTTTCACTCTCAATTTTCTGACTAGTATTTGTCTCATATATGTGGATAAACCTTTTTAACACTTTATAACTCTTAAAGATGTACCTGTACATAGAACAATTGTCTAGAAAATGTGAAGTACATGAAGCGATTTTGTTGCTGCAGCCGCCGCAGATTGCTGTGGAATTATCTGCTATACTATGCCTCATGATAGTTGGAAGCTTCAGTCTCAAGCTGTTTGTCAAAGTGAACTGGGTAATCGCCAGGGAGCTGAACATCCTAAGAAGGTTCACTCTCATCCATAATTATGCATCTTTAATAATTATATTGAACTCCATGGTCATGTAAATTGTTTATCTGTTGACTAAATATTTTGGACGCATTGCATCATGTTGTGATTAAAACTTGGTCTAAAGTTAGTGATGTTATGGATCCAAATATGAGGAAAATTACCTTGTGCTTATGATGCTAAAATAGTTAGGTCTGCATTCATATCTCTTCCAGTTTGGTGAGTTAATATTATGGACCAAAGACATAGTCCATTGTATCTTCATGCTTTTTGAAGTGAAATGCAGCAAGCAGACCAACAGATTTCACATCAATATGTGTGTTTGTTTGTCTGGTTTCGGGGACTTTTCTTTTGTAATTAGAGAATTAGATATTAAGTATATTTTTGGTGCTTGATTGACGTGGCATGCATCGAGAAGTTCAATTGACTTCAGGTTAGTTTGGATTATATTTAATTTTGATTTAAGATTACATTGGAACTAATTAAAGAAATTAGAAACAATTTGTTCTTGTGAGAGGTTGGAGGATACTGTTGTGTAGCCATCATTTTTATTAAGTGCATGTGTTGTGACATTTGAGCTTGACTGTTCCCTTGTGATGGTTGGCCCAGCCTCTTTTGTTCGAAACCCACGTTTTCTAATTGTCACAGTTTGGATTGAATTTTTGTACCTGATCCTACATCAAGTGGTGAAGCTTGGCTTGTAGCTTCAGATGGTGTCATTTTCCCCCTTCCCTTCCTCACAAACCCCCAAAACACCGTAATAGACAGTTGCAGGAGTGACACTGTGCGGTGGGATGCGATTAGCAATAAATTTTTTTCAGTTAAATCTTATTTCCGTATTCTGTCTAAGAGTGGTGAGTGCTCATTTCTGTGGAAGACTATTTGGAAATCTCCTGCTCCTGGTAGAGTTACTTTTTTTGCTTGGGAGGCTAGCCTTGAAATCATTCTCACCGGAGATAATTTGAGAAGGCAGCGAAAAGTATATGTCGACTGGTGCTTCTTGTGCAAGGATAGTGGGGAAAGTGTAAACCATTTACTTATGCATTGTCCTGTGGCGATGACCCTGTGGAACTTTATCTTTGGGATGTTTGGAATTTCTTGGGTGATGCTCAGGTCGGTTAGAGAATTTCTTTTGAGTTGGTCGCTGTCGGAGAAGAAAAATCCAATTTTGGAGGCCGCCTTTGGGTGTCTTGTGGTGTCTTTGGAAGGAAAGAAATAGTAGGGCTTTTGATAATATAGAAGGGTCTGTGGACCAGCTGAAAGCAACTCTCCTTCGCACTCTTTTTCATTGGTGTTCGGAGATTACGGATAGCTCTAACCCTTCTAGTTATTCTTTTGTTGATTTTGTAAATAGCTTCAACCTCGAGTAGGTCGGGTTGAGTATACATCTAGTGTACAAAGGATGCATCACCTTTTTGACGCTTGAGTTAATATATTCTTACTTATCAAAAAAAATAGAAACCGTCCTTAGTTGGAGAAACAGCAATAGCCTATACTATATTCGGCATCAGCCCATTTCCAAGCAGCTCTGCTCCTCAACTTCAACAACACCAAAAGACTAAACCATTCTACCTCCATCTTGGCAAACAAAAGCCTCTCCATCTTGGTGATCATCGTTGGCCGAGAATTCCCTTGGAGTCATTAGATCTGCCCAACATCACCTCAATCACCCATTGTGTATTGCGACTTCACACTTCTTGAGCAACAAAGAATACATGCCCTAAGCAATTCCCTTTATAATTGATTGCATAAGTTCATGACGAAAATTACAAAACTTGGGTCTCTCTTCTACACAAATAGCAACCACTAACCTGAACTTGTCAACTTTTCACGAGCTTCTCATTGCTAAAGTTTTAATCTTTGTTGGCAATATCATTGTGTTTACGATCTCTTTAGTAAAGAAGCATTCTTTGACTTGTGTAATGCATGTAAAGTGCTGATCACTTCAAACCCTTGAGAACTAGAAGTGCAAAATTCTGACATCCACCAAAGAAGTGTAAACTGAAATTTTTAGTGATATTCTTTGAAATATTTTCTCAGTTGTTTGGTTTAGTTAGGGTATTATGGTCTTTTAAATAAGTCAAATTGATAAAATGCAACAAATCTCTAACAGAACATAACATGATAGAATTTCATTGACCATATTCTTATTAATTCAGTAAAGATTGATCAAAAACAATTAACCCTTTTTCTTTCTTTCTCAAAGAATGTGAAATCCATGCTTTATTTATAAGCTAAATTCAATATATATACTCTTAATTCAATATTTATACTCGCATATGCCAAATTAATTATCCTCTTTTAGGAGATTGAGTAGTGACAACTAGGGTAATATGAGTATCATATTAAATACCTGTCTGAAATACAATAATTAAATTTGGTTGACCAATTTCTAATTAATTCAGTAAAGATTGATCAAAAAAACAAATAACTTTTTTTTTTTTTTAATTACTCTTAAGGATGTGAAATCCATGCTTTATTTATAAGCTAAATTCAATATGTACTCCTAATTCAATATTTATACTATCCTCTTTTAGTTGTTTTTTTCTTTCTCAAAGAATGTGAAATCCATGCTTTATTTACAAGCATGGACCTGCACATTGTGCAGGAAGGTATAATTCAGGTTTATTAGATTAGATAATTCCTGTTATCTAAATAAATTTTACTCTAAACATTAAAATCAAAATGTTATGGGTACTCCTTTATGTGTCAAGTCATGTTATTGATTAGAAAACTCCAACGAAGGTACCAAACATGGTAACGAAAGTTAACATAAATAAAAGATAGCTGAAAATGGTTTAATGTTGTAATTGAATATATCAAAAAATGACTTATTTGTTACTTATATAAAAACCAATAATTGCTTATATCACTATAAAAAGAAATCAAAGGATTGCAATAAACCACTTGTGTTAATATAATTAAATAAATAGATGATAAATTTCATAAGACTTACTTAGGATGAGATGAAAGTAGAAAAATATATTTGAAATTATAATGGATATGCTCAAAACTCATACCATCCTAGACACAGATATTTTTTTTTAATTTTTATTAAAACTAAAAGATAGAAAGATAGAATAATATTAAATTTTAATCTTTCAAAAGCAGTTGTAAAAGTTGGTTCTAAATGATAATCAAACAATTCTGTAATGTCAACATACTCATGTCCTACAACTAAAACTTATTTATTCAAAATATTAGAAGTCAAATTAGGAATATTGACAATATAGATGTGGAACCTAAAGTTTCTAGAGAGGTTTAAGGTTCCAATCGACATATGAAAATTAATGAAACCTACAAGGTTCCAAGGACATTATCAAAAAGGCTAGAACCTTAGTGGTTTAAGTTTATTGCATAGTTCCTCAGCCTATGGAAAAGATTATTGAAATCATCCTAGGATGAAGGAACCATTATGGTGAAAATACAGCTGCTAAGAAAAATTCTTGCATAAGAAAAAGTTAAAATGCCGATACAAATAAATGTTTTCTTAAAAATATTCATAAAATAAGTAAGAAAACAGTTCATAACAATGATAAGTATACAACATCAATAAATCAAAGTGGACGACCAACCCGATGACAATGCGCACCGGATAGACACCTAGCAAATCTCCTTGCCTTGGACTAAGGCTCGGTCTCGGTCTTAGAATCAAAACCAGATGAGGAATCCACATCACGTTGCGGCAGCGGTTGTTTATTACCAAGTTATTGATGTTTCCTCGGTTGAAAAGGAAGGTGTTAGGGATGGCTCTTGATTCACTCCTTTGCGCCAATAAAAGTGCTTTTATTTTGCCAAACAACTCTGTCATCGATATTTCTTGGTAACTACAAGATTAATTAAGTAGTGAATGGTTAGAGATTTGAAATGGGGAAATGAACCTTGTTTGCAACAAGTATTCTCAGGTCTAATGTTTTTGACTTTTGAGATTGATCACATAAACATATGGTTGAGCTAGAGAACGAGCTCTAGCTCAGCTGGTACCGCTCACTTTTCCTAACGGAGATGTCGGGTGTTCAAGTCTCATTAGAGACACCCCGTACATAACTACTCTCAGCAGTATTCAAGCCTCACCGGAGGCCTTGTTGTTGTTCAAGCCTCACCAAAGGCACCGTTAGTGCTGCTTCTCTTAACAGAGAGGTTGAGTGTTCAAGTCTCACTTGATACACCATGGAACTTTACTACTCTCAACGGAGAGGTCGGGTGCTCAAAGCCTCACCAAGGCACCATTTATTCTAGCTACACTAAAGACACCATTTAGTCTTAATTGTAGCCTTTTTTTTTTGATAAGTAATAAGTAAAAATATATAAACACGCGCCTAAACAGGAGACGCATCCTTTGTACACAGAAAGAAAACTCAAAAGGAAACTAGGTCACCGAAAATCTATCCACAAAATGGACAAAAGAATGAGTTGTGGAGTCAGTTTGATCAAAACACCAAAACAAAAAGAGTCTGAAGAATGATCTCCTTCAATCTGTCAACACATTTCTCTTCATCATCAAAAGCCCTTCGATTTCTTTCACACCGGATCACCCAGATTGCTAGAGGGCAGCCTCCCACGCCCAATTCCTCTTCCTTCGTCTATACAAGGACCAAGCGAGAAAAGATCTTTGTGAGCTAGGCATGACCCAAGAAACATGGAATAAACCGAACAAAAATGCCACAAATCCCTCATGACGGGTAGTGTAAAAGCAAATGATTAATGCTCTCCCATCGCCTTTGCACATATAACACCGGTTGGTATAACTTTCCCCGAGCCCGTAGATTATTGCCGGTAATTGCACCGCACACCTCAAATACGAAGACGACCACTTTAGAAGGAGCTTTGGACTTCCACACAGTCTTCCAAGGGAATTGAGGCCTAGTCCTTCTCGCCAAAAAAAAAGTAATACGATTTGATAGTAAATGTATTACTACTTGTTTCGGATCACACAATACTATCATCCCGTTGCAGCGAACATTTTGAGCATAAAGAAGCAAGAAAAATTGACCAATCTCTTCTAGTTTCCGGTCGTGAGGTTGTCTGCGAAACAGGATTCCACGACACATTATCCCCCGCGCTTGCATGACCGCACTGATTTTTCCTCCTTGTCAACCGCGAAACGTAAAGCAACGGGAATGCTTTCGATAGCTTACGATCACCACACCATTTATCCTTCCAAAAGCGGACCGAGTCTCCATGCCCAATATCAAACGAAATGTGATTTTTAAATAAGACCCACCCTTTCCAAATACCTTTCCATACCCCCACACCGTGAGGGCAAAGGACAGCATTAGGGAACCACGAATGGGAGCTATCACCATATTTGCCCACGGCCACTTTCCTCCATAAGGCTTCCTTATCAATCAAGAATTTCCACAACCACTTCCCCATTAAAGATGTGTTAAAAAGTCTGAGATTTTTAATTCCAAGGCTATCATTTTCCACCGAATGACAAATCAATGACCACTTATGTCACGCCCCAAATCCAGCCCCTACCTAGAGCTCGGATCAAGGCATGACCTACATTATTAATCACTATTAACCATCTGGACACCAAACCAATAATAACTAACACAATAGAATGATATAAAATTCTACATATTCAACTCGTCTCGAAGAGAGACATCAAGAGTTTGTACTACATAACCACAACTATGAAACAACTTAAAGGAAGATGTCCAGTCTTTAAGTACAAAACAACCCATTACTACATACAATACATTTACAACCCAAAACATCTAACCAAAAACATAACCAACTTCTAGCTTGTCGAGTCCATCTAGCTTCACTGCTGCCATCTAAGGAAAACAATAATGGAAAGGGTGAGTCACCTATGACTCAGTAAGGTTCTACTATACTTATGTATGCTATGCATGTATGCAACAGTTTAAGTATGATACCATGTAGAGAACAACACAACAATTTTAACACGATAAACATTCAATAACATAATAAACATTCAAGTCCCATTACTACGTAGCCGGCTCATAACCTTCACTGTCCCATACCAGCGAATGAAATGACCCATCACGAGTAGTGAGATCTCATGCTACTCATAAGACATAAAGCCAGCATGTTAAGGATACAAGGTCGAGATACATCTCCGACCATCCGCTTCCATCCTTGTTACCCCTTAATTGTTGATGAAGCTTGAACTATCACGATCATCTTCACAAATTATGATTTATATAGCCTGGGCAAAGTTAACACGTGGCCGGGTCCCTACAACCCCTAACTCGCGTGAAAACTACACTACCTCCCGCAGGGGTAGTAGAGAAAAAAACCTCTGTTATGGCCAATAACTGAGGGTTAGGTCCGAATAGGGTACCGTTGCTAACTAGCATTGCACTCCGCCCCGTAACATAGTCAGAGGTTACCCTAAACTCCCCGAATGTTGCTCTCATACAAATTCACAAGTTGTTTCTCACATTATCACCACTTGGGTGTTCTAGCCATGCCATTTATGTTATTCACGTTTGACTATTTCATGACCATTGAAAGTAACATATGAGACATTGATGAGTTATAAAGTAAACTCATCCTTGCCATTAACTACTCACAATTTGCTACACCACGTTGCAAGTACATATGCAAGATTCAAATAAGTTGTATCCACACAACTAACTCAATTCACATGATAGATCTCACAATATGAGATAATGTCTCATACTAGCTCAAGTAGTATTGCTTAACAAGCTAAGACTTGTTCAAGTACATAATTCCATCCACCTATCAATAACTTGCTAACAAGTTCACAATAATACAATTTCAAGGTTTAGCACCTCACAATCTCATATCCCTTCTTAAATTACAAATCTATAATAAGTTAATATCATTCATTTATGAACCCCTTCATATCCGAGGATCTACCTCAAGCTACACATGTAAACTTTACGTAATATTTGGTCACCAATTACTTCACGAAATCTATTTCTTATACAACCACCCACACATTATTCACTTACTTACCAATCCTTTGGATTCCACCTTCATAAGCTTATTATTGGAGTTCAAATAAAGCATATCTCACACTACTAGTTTACACACAATATCATCCTAATTTAACCCAAGTATATTATTTATCAATCAGTGCACAACTGTACCATTAAATTCACCAAATATTCCTCCCAAGTCCAAATATTACAAATCATACATATTTAGAAACTAGACATTCCAAAATACAATTTACCACTTTGAATCACTTCATTTGGACTTATAACAATCAAGTTCCAACCATTCAAAGTTCAAGTTACTAACCAGATTTCCTGCTAACAGTTCACTCAGCGCAGCGACAATTCCAACGTAATTGAGATACTTCCCGAACTCCAAATCTCATGAAAATTTACAGGCTATTTCCTAACACATGAATGTAAGATATCCAAAAATCAGACAATTCCCATGGACGAATTTTCCACAGCACCTTCCGGACAGTAGCCTAAAACAGGGACTGCTCCTATTGTAACTTATGTGTCTACCTTACCAAACCAACCAATAACTCTCTAATCACTAAGCCAACATCAATACACAACAAGCATGCTATGAACCACTGAAGTTACAACATAATAGAACCTCAAAACATCAACACAGAGTACAAACTATCACCACAAACATGCTTGTACTTGGCACATATTATGAAACTCAATTTTTCAACCTCATATCATCAATTTCAATCATAATCATGAACATACATAAGCAAGATATCCCTTACCAAGTTGAAGAACTACTCCACCGATTAAACTTCAATATTTTTGTGTCCTCTTCATCCCCAAGCCGAGCTCTACAACTTTAATGAAGGCAACTTAGGCGAAAAATGGAGTTTTCCCCTTCAAACCCTAGCTTTCTCTCTTTAGAATGACCTCTCTCTCTCTCTATATGTAGGAAGAAGATGAAAACTGAATAAAGGGATGAACTAATCCCATTTCTCCAGCAATTTTAACTCATTAATCAGCCATAGCAAGCTTGAGGTGGCAAGTTGTAGAAAGGTCAAACATTGTGTGCCCTAATTTGATTGGTTGGTCACTAATTATATGATTAAGCTAATTAAATGGGATTAAGTCTATCTAAACATGTTTAGTATCCCTTAATCTTGATTAGAATAGCTAATTATACTTAAATTTAATTAATCATAATTAATCACGATAATCTCAACTTAATCGGATGCTTAAGGGGTGATTTAGGAACTTTAAGGGCTAGAATGTAAAATTTGAAATATTGGTGAGGTGTTCAGCGTTAATAACTCAATCTTAAACCCAATTAACCCTTATTAGCCTTAACTAATCCTTACTACGTCTCATTATGCTTATTTACCATGAATTATAGCTCACTAATCAAGTTGGAATCAAAGAAAACTGAATTATACAAGTTTAGGGGGTCAAATTGCACTTTCTCTAAAACTTTCAGGCCAATGCAAGAATGAATGTACCACATCCCAACAATAAAATCAAGCTATAGGTACATCAATTAGAAAGTACTATGAGGCCGATTCAAATATTAAATAAATACAACCTAGGCTAAGCGAATGAGAAATCTCCGGTGTTACAACTTAATCAAATGATACTTCCTCCTTCATCGATCCTTCCCATAGGAAGTCCCTTTCCAATTTCTCTAGCCTCGCAGCCACCGAAGATGGAATCACAAAGTTAGACATAAAGTTGGTGGGCAAATTGGAAATAGTGCTCTTAATCAAGGTTAACCGACCCCCTTAGACAAAAATTGTATCTTCCAGCCCGCTAGCCGACTTTCAAATCTCTCAATAACCGGGTTCCAAATAGATTTGCTCTTAAATGGAGCACCAAGAGGGAGCCCAAGATAAAGCGTGGGCAAAAGGCCACCCGACATCCAAAAAGCAGCCAGCTCATCAATGTTAGCCACATCCCCAATTGGCATAATCTCACTTTTGCAATGTTAATCCTTAACCCGATACCGCTTGGAAGAAAAGCAAAACCAATCGCAAATAACCCAAGTCCTCAAAATTAGCGTCGCAAAACACCAACGAATTATCCGCAAAAAGCAAATGAGACACAACTACCATCGAATCTCTATTCCTTCCCAAACCAAAACCATGGATATAGCCCCCTAGGACCGACTTATCCATCAGCCGACTCAAGGCTTCCATCACTAAGATGAACGAAAAGGAGATAGAGGGTCCCCTTGCCTCAAACCTCTTGAGCTAGAAAGGAATCCCGCCGGCTCACCATTCACTAAAATCGAAAATCTGACTGAAGAAATGCAAAAAAAGATCCATGCCCTCCATTTCTCCCCGAATCCCATTTTGCGCAGCATGAAGTCCAAGAATCTCCTGTTTACATGGTCATAGGCCTTTTCAATATCCGGTTTACACACCAACCCTGGGATCCCACTCCTTATCCTAGCATCCACTGATTCATTGCGATCAAGGAAGCCTTGAGAATTTGACGCTTTTTCACAAACGCGTGCTGCGACTCCGAAACCACTTTCCCCACAACTTTTCGTAATCTAATCGATAACACTTTCGCAATAATCTTATAAACACCACCAATCAAGCTAATGGGTCTAAAGTCCTTAATCTCCTTAGCACCTTTCTTCTTTGGAATTAGGGTGATGAAAGTAGCGTTAAGACTTTTTTCAAAATACTTATTCTTGTAGAAGAAGTGGAAAATCTCCATAGTTTTACTCTTTAGCACCTCCCAGCAGTGCTGGAAAAAGGCCATAGAAAACCCATCCGGCCCCAGTACTTTATCACCGCTCATACTATTTAAGGCCTCCACGACCTCCTCCTCTAGGAATGGTTCCTCCAGCAAAGTCCTCTCCTCTAAGTTTAAAGACGAGAACTCCACCCTTTCTAACGAAGGGTTCCAGACACTAATCTCTGAATAAAGCCTCTGGTAAAAATTCACCATCCCCTCCTTTATACCTGCGCGTCTTCTATCAAAGGCATTAAATAATAAGGGTTAGAGTGGGGTAAGGTTTATGTCCCCTCCAACCTTTTTAAAAATAAACATAAAAATATGGTTGAGCTAGAGGCTCTGTTTCTAATTTTGCTATCTGAGGTTTATGAATCACTTACTTCTATGTATCCGTGGGCCCAATTGTTCTTTTGAATTAATTCAAAATAATAATTGAAGCACTCATCTTTTATGAGACACGAATCAGTTCTTTTTAGTAAAGAGATTTAACTTCTGATCTTGTAAAAGAAATACCCTTTTTAGGAAATAGATTTTTTAACAACTTTTATACTTGCCCGAAAAAACTAGGGTCAATAGATCAAACATAAATATAAAGACTCATAAGCTTATATAATTATTATGGATACAATCAATATAAAGGAGGGTGGGAATTTGATATCTTTATCATCGTTAATATGGAGTCTCTGATTTACAAGACCATCAAATTGAGACTCAATCAAAACAAATTGAATTCGCAGACAAATAAAACAAAATTATGGAAATTATTTATGTATATAACATAGTAAACCTCTAAAATTGGTTTTGTGGCTATGCAAAAAGAAATGTAACCTATAAACATTTGGGAAAAATAGTAAAACCATAATCATTGCCAAGGAAGAAAGAAGAAGAGAGAAGGAAAGAGTAGGATGGAGAAGAGAGAGCTGCCGTCTCTTGTATGTGTCGTATCCACTCTTATTTATGTAAGGCCCTTAGTAAATATATCACCAAATTGTTCTCCCGTACGCACATATGAAGTGGAAACAATATTTTGTTGGATCTTTTCTCAAACAAAATGACAATCAAGCTCTATAAGTCTAGTCCTCTCGTGGAAAACTGGATTCGTAAAGATATGCATGGGTGCTTGATTATCACACCACAATCTCATAGGCAAGGCAACCCTAAAACCAATCTCTTCCATCAGTTGTTGTATCCACATAAGTTCACTGGTTGAGTGAGCCATTACCTGAGACTTTGCACTTGATCTTGCTACCAAGACGATAAATTTCCGCCCACAAACACAATATCATGTAGTTGACTTTCTATCACCCGGTGATCCTGCCAGGTAGCATCAGAAAATGTCTCCACCTGCAAATGCCCATCGTCTACATACAAGATACCTCTACCAGGTGCACTTTTCAAATACTTCACAATTCAAATCAATGCATTCCAGTGAGTAAGTAACATAAGAAGCTACCATGAATTGACTTACTACACTTATCGGAAAAGTAATATCGGACGAGTCACAACAAGATAGTTCAACTTACCAACTAATATCCGGTATCGTTTCGGATCCTTAAGTGTCTCCCCTTCTCCAGCTACAAGTCTTACATTGGGATCCATTGGAGTGTCACACGGTTTCACTCCAAGCATCCCAACTTCCTCAAGTAAATCAAGAACATGTTTCCTCTGCGACAAAATATCCCTTTCTTGGACCGTATCACTTCGATCCCAAGAAAGTACTTAAAAGTACCCTAGTCCTTCGTCTGAAATTTTGTCGGAGACACGACTTGAGTGCTTCATTCCTTGTGCATCACTCCCTGAAATCATAATATCGTCTAGATAAACAACCAATACAATACAACCACTTTCAGTTTGCCAAAAGAACACAGTATTATTGCATGCTCCTTTGTAACCCAAATTCTAACACACACTAAATTTCCCAAACCAAGCCAAAGGAGACTGTTTCAACCCATACAATGACTTTATCAACTTACATACCTTGTTCCCAAGACTCCCCTTGATCAACAAATCAACAAACCAGGAGGTTGCTCCATGTAGACCTCCTCTTGTAAATCACCATGAAGGAATGCATTCTTGACATCTAACTGATATACATTGTTAGAAGTAGCTAAGGGTATGAGAAGGCGAACAAATGTAAACTTAGCCACCGGAGAAAAAGTATCAATATAATCAACCCCATATACCTGCGCATACCCCTTAGCAACCAATTGAGCTTTTCATTGGCCAACAGTGCTGTCAGGATTCATTTTAACCACGTACACCCATTTACACCACTATCCTTTTTACCTTCAGGAAGGGTTGCCAAGTCCTAGGCCTCATTAGCGTGAAGAGCCTTCATTTCCTCTTCCATAACAAATTTCCAACCACCATGAGATAAAGCATCAGACATAATTTTTGGAGTGACAACTGAATCAAGGCAAGCAACAAAGGAACGAGAGGAATCTTACAGGTGAGCATAAGAGATACAAGAGGTGATAGGATGAACGCAAGAACGTATTCCTTTTTGGAGCACTATAGGAAGATTAAGAGGGGTCTCTTGACGGGGAAACGGGTATCGGGAGTGAATCTGCTTGAAGCTGCTACTACTAGCTCCTAGACTAAAACAGGGGGGTCGAGCATACACTTCAGTTATAGGGGGACGAGATGGAGATGTAGAATCAACATCAACCATAGTAAGACGGGTATGAACCAATGTATAAGTGAGAAAATCATCGGAAGACATTGACTCGGACCAGAAGAGGATGACCGACTAAAATACGGGCTAGACTCAAAGAAGGTGACATCAGCTAACGCCAGGTGCTATACCATACCTAAAACATGGGAATGACAACGATTCCCTTTCTGGTTTGAGAATATCCAAGAAAGATACACTTAAGTGCTCGTCGGTCTAACTTACTAACATGTTGTTGAACATTCTGGAGGAAACATGTACAACCAAACACTTTAGGAGATACTGAAAACAATGACTGTGATGGACGAAGAACAGAGTAGGGAATTTTCCTTGGAAGAACAGTAAATGGAAGTCGATTTATAAGAAAGGCATCAGTGTGAACAACATCAACCCAAAACGACTTATAAACATTCATTTCAAACATCAATGCCCTGGTAACCTCTAACAGATGGCGATTTTTGTGTTCAACAACACCATTCTGTTGAGGGGTGACAATACATGAAGATTGATGAATGATTTCAGGTTGAGACATATATAAGAAGAAAAAATGCTAGAAAAATATTCCTTAGTATTACCACTGTGAAGATTTTGAACTGCAATTAAAATGAGTTTTGATTTTAGCATAAAAGGAACAAAATATCTCAAACAATTCATATCTGGACTTCATTAAATATGATCAAGTACTTCTAGAATTATCATCGACGAAAGTAACCAAATATTTGAATCCCGTTTTAGATGGGACAGTACCAGGTCCCCAAACATTATTATGAACTAACTCAAATAGGGATGCAACCTATATATTAACTCTAGGAGGATAAGACCCACAATGGTGTTTAGCAAACTCAGGCTCACACGGTAAACTAGAAATAGACCCTAATTCAGGGCACAATTTCTTCAAGACAGATAAGGACGGATGACCATAACGACAATGTAGCTGGAAAGGGGACAAAGTACTTCGACATGGAACTTGATGCAATGGTGGACGGCTGAGGAGCAACAACTTTATTGAGTAGGTACAACCCACTAGATTCACTTCTATTACCAATAATCTCCCAAGTCATGAGATCCTGAAAAAGACTATCCAGGAAAGAAAGAGACAACAATTTTAGGCTTTCGTAATTTGACTCACGGACATTAAATTAAAAGGAAAACGGGACAAGTATAATACATATGTCAATGATAAAGAAGTAGCAGTGGTACTACCACTACCCAAGACTTTGGAAGAGGATCCATCTGCGAGAGTAACTGTTGTAAATTTATTTGATGACAACTAATAAGTGGATAACGAATCCGAATCTCGTGTTATATGGTTAGTAGCCCCGAATCAATTACCCACTTCCTAGCCGAAGACAAAAGACATGTTATAGATTTACCTAACTTGGCTAGAGTTGCTTTGGAGGAGGAAGAAGGCTGCTGTGACATCTAGTAATGTTTAAACTTGGCAAACTGCTCATTGCTCATAATAACTAAATGGGTCTCTGGTTGAGACAAATGCTCACTAGTTTGCGAGATTGTATGGCCAAACCTGAGCTGTTGTGCTGCTATTGAGTGAGAGGCTTAGGACACTAGCTCTTGATATGACCTTGTTCTCCACAATTGTAACACACTCTAGGTCCTCCACGACCTCCGAAAGTTTTACCACCATGAGTGCCACCTCAAAAGCCACCTCGACCTCTATCTGTACCTCCTCGATAACCACTGCCAGTGAGACTATTGCTGATTTCAGGTAACTCCACATGTGATGACCCACCATTCCCATTCCTAGTTCTAGTCAAAACTCTAAGGCATCAAACAAATTTCCCAAATCTTTACTCGACCATAACTGAGATCGTACCACAACCACATCATACTCCTTCTCACGTTGAGCTTCCATATCCTTTGCATTAGCCATTAGCAGAGATAGGCATAGCGGCAGTAAAATCCTCGCTCGCACGCATGAAGTCGTAATAGTAATCCATAATGCTCCGCCTTTTCTGACTAGAACGATGAACCTTCTGTGACAGATTATACAATCTATTTAAGCTACTAGCTCCAGAAAACCACCTGTGCAAAAGTGTCCACAACTCTTTAACTGTCTTGTAGTGTGTTGCATAAACAGTATAACCTTCCTACTAAATAGTTCACAATCTTGGGAAACATCTTATGATCATCCAACCACACCTTGGCCGCCTTTGTATCGGTGTAGGACAGTCATCAACAATATGTCCTTCTTTCCGTAAACCACCTATATTCACCTTCCATTCTGCAAAATTAGACTCATCTACCTCCAATATAATGTCAACTAATCTATTTTGGGTAGAAATATCTGTCATGATTGGCCCCGTACACGATGCATCTTCAGCCATTGTAATACCTAAAGAAATATCAAATTAGTAGCCCTCAGAAAATTTCAAATTGTTAAAACAAAACCTCAAAGAATCTCTAACTATCAAAAGACCCCCACAGTATCTCAAAGTGACAAATCACACCCTCTATATTAACCAATTTGTCAATTGAATACCTCCAAGAGTCTTAAACTGTTAAATCAGACCCTATACGTTGACTAGTCTGTTAATTGGGTCCATACAACAATCAGAATACACACCGTGTCCCAAAGTTTTCCAGTTCAAAAGCTAGGGTTTCAATCAGTCGCCGGAATCATCAATGAAAATTGCCAAACACAACAACACACAAATCCAACACCTTCACTCTGATTTTCGAAAGCTAGGGTTTTAATTTTGACCCCACGCACCACCAGTGCGTGACGTCGGTACGTCGACAATTCTGGCTGGAGACCTACACAGAAATGATTGCCTAGCTATCACTAGCCAATCCCTGGTCGCGGAATTTCCATCGAACCAGTCTAGACTCAATTGATTAACAGAGTCATGCACTAGTCAATATTCAATATTGGCCGTGCATAGAACCAACACTAAATTGTTTTGAGGGATTTTAGATGTTGTGTATCAAGGCTTTTGTTAAATACTATGTATTGATTGATAGCATAATTATAGGAGAGTGATTGCATAATTGTTGGAGAGTAATTATAGGAGATTTGATTGAGATCAATCTTCTCTTAGTTTCCCAGAATAGATAGCCTAGAAAGTGTATAACTATGTACAGCTCTTCACAAGTAATACACAAGGAATTCTTCCATTTTTCTTCTCTCTAAATTACTTTCAACAGCTTTGATACCATGTAACAAATCACCAAGGAAGAAATAAGAAGAGAAAAGAAGGAAAATGTAGCACGGAGAAGAGAGAGCTGCCGTCTCTCGTATGTGTCGTATCTATTAGTATTAGGGCATAACACATATATATACTCTGCTATACTCACCCAACACATTTACATAAATACCTGCACTATCTAAAAACCCTAAAATTGAATTATTAATCCAATCGACCACTAGAATAAAGGAGAGATTAACCACAGGAAACAACATTTAACCTTAAAATTGAGCTGTCAGAAAAAAATACCAAATTAATCAAAATCCTTGGAACAAATATCATTTAAAGTCATCTCTAAGTTTCGAAATGGGGAATTGGAAAAGAAATGGAAGAACTTACATGAATGATAGGCAGGGAAAGATCGGGAAAGAACGCCCAGCGATTGGTAAAGCCGGTTCCTTTTTGATTAATCTGAGCACTACAAGTTCTTCTCTCTCTTTCTCCATCAATAAGTCTCTCAGGTTGCAACTTTATATCCAATCTGTTACCCACATTTGTTTCTGCTACAGAGCGAAGTTCACACGCTAACCCCTATATGCTTTTTTCCAAGCCTTTAGGAATAGAGAAAGACTCAAGATAGGAAACAAAGGAACGAGAGGAATCAGAATCACACAAATGATCATAGGAGACATATGGAAGCAATGGGATGGGTACAAGTACGCTTACCTTTTTTGAGGGCAATAGGGAGGACAATATCAGGCTTTGATGATGCAGAAGCAGGCATAGGAGGTGAATCTACTTATGCTGGTTCTGCTTGTGAATTTCTGTTACCGGTTCTGTAAGAGGGTTCGATTATACACATGAGTAATAGGGGGACAGGATGATGTCTCAGAACCGGTGGCAGAACCTTGTACTAGCAATTGTATATGTAAGGAAGTCATCACCCTAGGTAGACTCGAAAACTAACAGGGGGTCCCACCAAAATATGGACTCGACTCAAAGAAAGTAACATCGTTAGACTCTAAATATCGACTAAGATTAGAGGAATAACAGTGATAGCCCTTGGGTCCAACACACTAACTCGTGGTATGGACAAAACAAGTACACCCTAATATCTTAAAAGGAATCGAAACAATGACTGAGAGGGACGAAGAACAGAGTAAGAAATTTCTCAATCAAGAACAAATGATGAAAGGCGATTAATTAGGAAAACAACAAGTGAAGTGCATTTGCCGAAAATGGTATAGGAACATTCATTTGGAACATTAGTGCTCGGCAACCTCCAAGCGATGGTGATTCTTGCATTGAGCAACACTATTCTGTTGAGGGGTGACGATACACGAGGATTGATGAATAATTCCATTTTGTGACATAAATGAAGAAAAAAACCCAAGATTGTTATTCTTTGGCATTATCACTTCTAAGATGACGAACATTAAATTGAGTTTTTATCTAAGCACAAAAGTAACAAAAGATATCAAATAACTCATCTCTAGATTTCATTAAATATGACCAAGTGCACAGATCCCAAAGATCGGTGTGAACTAACTCAAATCAGGGACGCAACCCTTTAATGGACTCTAGGAAAATATGGCACATGATCGTGCTTAGCTAACTCACATGACTCACAAGGCACACGGACCCCAAACATCAATGTGAAGTTACTCAAATAGGGACGCATTCCTATTACGGACTCTAGGAAAATATGGCACACGATGGTGCTTAGCTAACTCACATGACTCACAAGGCAAACTAGAAATGTACCCTAACTCTAGACATAATTTCTTCAAGATAGGTAAGAAAGATGACCATAGCAATAGACACGTTTTATTAATCTTTCTTCTAATTATAATATCAACTAACTCCATCCCTTTCCTAGTCATGGTTCTATGTTCCAGGTTGCTCTCTAAGCATAGTAGTAACACTCACTAGTTTCTTATCCTGTCCTTGCTGATTTTGCCACACCTAGACGATGTGGTGCCTCTAGCCTATTCGGTACACCTCAAGGCAAGTCTAACGAACACGCTTGCTGAATATCAATGTGTAGATGTGATGCCCCTTGCTCATCCGCAATGCCCCGAGGCAGGTGCAACGGGTCACTTACGGGTGTCTTCCTAGCATTTATGTGAAAATAATTTGGATTCATGTTCATAGTCATGTGACAAAGTTTTACGCTGCTGTCATGCTATCTAACGCAACCCTCTTTTACCCGGGTTTGGGACCGTGTAGGGATATATGACTCTAAGCTTGACACAGACGGAGTTAACTAAATAATAAATAGTTTTGATCGATCATAATTTTCATTTACTTATTAACAATGTGAGATCTGATAAATAAAAGGCTAAAAATATATATTAGAACTTCTGTAATTCTTTTTTAAGTGTTTTTTATCTGAATTCTTTTTCTTGTATTTGCAAATACTGTCAAGAGTTGAGTACAATGTGTGAGAAAACCAAACAGATTTGTGTGAATATCGTAGTACCCATTTAGTAGTGGGTACATTTTGGATAATACCTAAAAATACCCATCTGCCTCAATGGGTAACCTGTTAATTTAAATGGGTAAATTTGGGTTTTACCCCAACCAACCCAAATAACCCGGTTGCCATCCCTAGTCAATTGCATGCTGACCTAGAATCCTATATGAGTGTCACATTCCTCATACACTTTTGCACTATGTTTCACGTTATCCAATGTATGCCTTGTGTTGGCGTGGCATATTATTTTCACCCTTATATTTATGTAGTTTTGACAGTAATTACAGAAATTCAATACATATGGATAGATGTGGATTTCCGTTGAAAAAAAAGGACTTCTTTTCTTCAGTTGAAGTTTAGTGATGCCTATGCTGTCGCTATAACCTCATCCATGTTCGTCCGACCTGCCAAAAATTTAAGATTTTACTTTAAATGTAGGTGTCCAACTGCCACATCCACACCCATATCATGTTGTGTCGACGCCGGTACTTTGGCAAAAATGAAGAGTCCACGTAACACTGCAAACTTGTAGTTCATCCATTTGTTTATGTTAATGCAGGATGCAGGCGTAGAAAACTCTAATGAGTTGGGACTCCGAAGGTCTTCTCGCTTACAAAGCAAGAAAAGAGTAACATCTAGCTCTCTAGATAATTTCAAATCTGAAGAAAATGGTTTCAAATGTAAAACGGAGTCATCAAAATCAAGCTATGACGTGAAAAATTCTGCTTTTAAAGACAAGCTTGGGGTAGGATATGTGCCCAATGTTCTGCATAAAAATGATGATGATGGTGCATTTTTGGCAAAGACTACAGCATCCTCCTCGAAATCTTCTAAATCTGTTCCCTCCTTTGAGTTTCATGTTAGATCAGAAAAGGGTATTAACCTTGTTGTTGATTTGAATTCAAGCCCATCAGACTGGTCAAAGAGGATAGAAAATGAGGTTTGTTTATGTCGGCAATTTCGGAAGACAAACTTTCAATGTTTCCGGCAGGAGGTTCAGTACTTGGGAAATAGCAATAACATTGTAAGAAGTTTACTTATCAAGAATACTTCTTCAGACTGTGGAGCTGAAGGCCATATCAAAGTCGTTCCTTCCCAAAATTCAATTCACAAAGAAAATGGCCATGTGAGGTTTGATCAACCAGATGGCAGTGACGAGTCTTCAAGATTCTCTCTGACAAAACCAGACAGTGCTGCTATCCAAATAGCTGCGACTCCAAAGGAAGAAAAGGAAGTAAAAGATAGTTCTCTTGTAAACTTAAGAAAAAAAGGTTCAGAAAGTAGTCACACAATGGTAGAACAGAATATCAAGCTCAATTCAACTCAACCTTTTTCGCAACTGTTTGGGGAAGAAAGGTTCAAGGTCAGTAATAGAACTTGTGGGAGTACAGCTTTGCAGGACACTTGTACTCTTGAAAGCCCTATTGCCGAATATCCTGGTTGTGCTACTATTGGTGCTAAAGAGATTCAGCTGCCCTCAAAAGTTGCTTGTCGTCTGAAAGATTCAAATTTGGTTGATGCCATCAACACTGCGGAAACAGAAAATGGTTGCTCATTGACCATCAAAGAGTTTGATCATAGCACGTGCCGCAACCATACCTCTGAAGAACGGGTAATGTTAACTTCCATTAAGCGTACTAATAGTCATTCATGCTTCAGGAACTGCTTGCTCTTAACAGTATACCAATATCTAGCTTCGCTCCTCCTGTGGAGTTTTTGGTCTACGGAGTTCTGGAGAAACTTGTCATATATTACATTCATGAAAGTATACTGATTTCTAGCTTCGGTCCTCCTGTGGGGTTTTTGGTCTACTTAGTTCTTGAGAAACTATATATTACATTCCAAAAATAAACCATACAACAAACAAACAAACAATTGCGTTCATTAGCATTCTTATATATATATATATATATATATATATATATATATATATATTTTTTTTTTTTGGCCTCAACATGTCACAAGTTTGTTTGACATCATGCTCTTACTGTCCATCTTGTTTTCAGTAGAGGATAAATATAACTGGCAAAGTTTTAGAGTCTAAATTCACGTACTCAATTTTCTTCTTCTTGCTGTTACCGAATCGCTACATCACTCTGAAATTGATTATCTATCTTACTTTTTCTATTCTAATCTCGTAAGTTCAGCGTCTTCTTTCTTCTTCATTTTATACCTGTTCCGGCCGCAATAGAAAATCGTAATGTATCATTTTGTGTGCAGGAAATGGGGAATGCTATTTCAGAGTAACTACTCTTCCTAAGAAATCTTTATTATAATTTGGTTAACTTGATGGCCAGAGCATTTATGTATTTGCGTTCTTGCATCGTAGCAGCCAATCAGAGACTAGGAAGGAATTGGTGGCTTCTAGTACACAGAAAAGAAAGAGGCATTACTTGAAAAGCAATTATGCTTTTGGTCAACATGCTGGGAGAATTTTAAGAAGCACGAAACATTTTCATGGACAAATCCTTCGGCGATCCACAAGACTGGTCTCTAAGGTTTGTTATTTCCTTGATACTTCTCTCATGCAATTAGTAAGCGGAATTCGGACTTAGCCTAGCTGACATAATTTAAGTTGCTCTTACGATCAAAGTACTCTTATGTTACATAACAAGTATGAGGAATCATAGCGAGGTCCTTTTATTGCCTTTTGAGGGATATTCTTTATGTTTGATCTTAGTCCAGCGGTGGGAGTAAAGCAGCAATAAAACTGGGCAATGATTGACATTACACACCAAGGGCTGCTAATGGAAAGCGGAATGGAGAGTGAAGGCAGAATAGACTTTCTCAGGAGAGGACAGACAATAGTGGTATAGCCTGGTTTCTTGATCTTGTGTCTCAAAATTGAGACGGACTACATATTTGTAGGCAGCTGAGGGGAGCGTCAATTGACAGGCCATGTGCAATCCGTACAGCACGGTGGTATCCTCTCATTGGCCGTCGTATGAGCGCGTGTGAGCCGCATGTCCCTATGGGGCGACCATCCATAATTTCTCCAAATCAGCCTGGCCTGGCCACGTGCGTCCCTGCTGTTGGACCACGTGGCTATTCTCCATTCTAGCCTCTAATCCACAACTCCCCTAGTGATTTCGGATGCTGAAGAGCGGTGCTATGCGGTGGTGCATGTGTGGCTTTTCACATGAACCTTTGGTTCCTTGGCTGTCCCTCCAAGGTGGCGGTGACACGAATACGAGAGTTTCCCGTGTATGAACTTAGATGGGCCCTGCTCACACCCATGCGATATTCCTTTCTTGGTGCGCGGCTCTTCGTAAGTGGGAGGCGCGACCGTGGTGTTGGCACGTGCGGATCACGTGCGGCATGCTTATCCTACACATGGCATTATCTGTCATCTTTTTGCCTTTATAAATATATATGTTTGGTTCTCTTTTGTTTATATTTTCCTTTCTCCCAGTGAGGTAGCAGTGCAAAGGGACAGCAGTTACGAGGATTAGCTTGCAAAATCTAGTCTTGTGCTTCATAGCTGGTGACTGGCATGCATATTGTTGTAAGTATGAATAACTTACATTTTCTTGGAAGTTTTACTTGGTTGCGGATAAATGTCTGAATGGAAATGCATCTACAAAAACCTACCATATCAAAGCCTTTAAATTGGAGTTCAAATATTTTCTTAGATAAAGCTTCACCTGTACAATTCTTTATTTCTTTTATAAGATAGTAGTATATAGGAATTTCACACCGATATATGTGGATTACTTGAGTTTGTCTGGCGGAGATCAAAAGAAGAAATTTCGGTGATGGCTGTATTAGTGGAACATGTTCTTTAAAATGGTACAGAACAGTAATTTTGATGAAAACTCTCCAAAAATGGTATTTGTTCCTAAATACTCCATCCGTCCCTAAATTATTGTCTTCCTTTCCTTTTTTGTCCGTCCCATAATAATTGTCTTGTTTGAAAACTTTCCTTTTTAGGACATCACTTTTACCATTTTACCCTTATTTTTTCTCCTACTTTAATTATGAACCACATACACATGGGCATTAAAGGAAATTACACGTTATATCAATATTAATAATCAAGTCAATTATTTTTTCTTAATCCGTGTGTCGGGTCAAACAAGACAATAATTAAGGGACGGAGGGAGTACTACTCTATTCCTTCTTTTAGGCACAAAGAGTCATATATTCCATTTTTAAGCGTTTTACTTAAAGAGTTGTGTTTCAAAAACTAAGCTTATAAATTTTGAGTTTCCAATTTATTAATATTACATTAATCTTAAATAAAATAAAAGGCTATTTCAATCTTTAGAAATAAGGACTTTTATTTTAGAATTATATAATTATTTGGTCCCTCGGCTTTACGAAAACTATGCGTTTGGTCCCTCCTCAGTAAAAAAATGTAATCTGGTTACTCGATTTACATTTCTTTGTAAGATTCCCCTTTGAGCCGTTACCGTCAATTTTTTCGTCTGTTTTTAAAAAAAATGCCCAAACTACCCTCTCTTATACCCAGTTCATACTTATCAAAAAAATTAAAAGTCCCAAATTCAACATCCAAAACTCATACCCAGATCAAAATATCAAAATGTGTATTACCTGTATTTGGAACATGACCATAAACTTCTCTCTCTCTCTCTCTCTCTCTCTCACACACACACACACACAAAACAAAGTAGAAGAAGCACATAGAGAGGCTGTAGAATGGACCAACCATGCAAGTGGTGCTACTGCCATTACCAGCCACCAAAACTTGGAAAGCAAATGTAGCTGAATTCATATTGAAAATTGCAAAGGGGGTCTTCAAGAACTTGACAAAAACCTCCGACGACCCATCACACTGAGCTTTCATGAACAAACCACAAATACCAAACAACCCAAAATGTATCATGAAAAATTGCACAAACCCATCTTCCTAAAACTGAGTTTGAATCCCAAATTACGTAACAGGCATGCATATAAATTAAAAAACGTGTGATTTTTCTGAAAGGCTCATGAGCTGAACAGAGAATGCTGGTTACTCTGAAGAGTAGACACAGTGAAGAGTTGAACATTGTGTGCTGGAACAAGAACTGGTCAAAATATGTGTGTGTGTGTGTGTGAGAGAGAGAGAGAGAGAGAGAGAGAGAGAGCAGATTAGATTAGAGAAATGGGGTTAGTGGCTGATGAAGGTTCTGTTGAGGAAACAATAATAGTATACAGCACATGAAACGGACATTGCAAAGACAAATGTGGATTGTGCCTTCAAGATAAGAAAGGAGAAAGAGAGAGAGAGAGAGAGAGAGTCGTTTATATTACCTACATTTGGTCCAAACTATCCAAGAGTTTTCCCCCAATGCCCAATCTTGAACACCAAATTACATAGAGAAAGGGTCCAATTGATTCAAACTCTATCGTGCAAGAATCGTCTTCAACAAGCCACAAACTCGTATTTGATTCATAAGACTCCCCCAAGCAAAGCGAGCTACTTTTGTTTGCCGCTTAGAACTGATATAGTCCACAAAACCCTAGTTGCTCAAAAAACCCCAAATTGATAGAATCGAAATCAATCTACTGGTGCAATTTTTACCCCCAAATTGTGGAAACCCCAAATTGAAGAAGGCTTTTGATGAGGGAGAGAGAGATCTGGAAATCGCTGGCGTTGGGGGGTGATTGTTGGGGATGGAGGCGGTGATGGCTTGGTGGAAAAGAAGGGGGACTTGCCGGATTTGTTGACGAAGATGGTTGCGATGAAGTTTGCTATTGCCGTTTCTGCGGTGTGGGAGAAAATTGCCGGCGTGCAAGAGAGAGCAGGGCGGCGTCAATGGTGTGGTCTCTGCTTGCGGTTGTGTTGAGAGGAAGAGAGGGTAGTTTGGGCATTTTTTAAAAAAACAAATGAAAAAATTGACGGTAACGACTCAAAGGGGGAATCTCACAAAGAAATGTAAGGCGAGTGACCAGATTGCATTTTTTTGATGAGGAGGGACCAAGCACATAGTTTTCGTAAAGTCGAGGGACCAAATAATTATATAATTCTTTATTTTAACCCTAAAGTGTCTTTTTAAATGTGGTTTTTTTGGCGAGTAATAGTTTACTTGAAAACATAATGCAGTAAGATATTATTGTTCCATTTTACTTGAGGATTTGGAAATGCAAAAGAATTCAAGTTCCTTTGTTAGGTAATCATGAAAAGGAATAATGGTTGAAAATCAAGAGAAAGTTTTAAATCATTTCCTTTCTAACAGTAAGAGAATGATTTCCTTTTAGGTGTCATGTTCCTCATGGTAGAAAGATAAGTCTGGCGACTGTATGTTTTCTTTGATTTTCTTCCCCAGTTGATTGACATCACATTTTTTGATAAAATAAGCTTGTAATTTGTATCCCTCTGTTCCTAAAAAAGTCTATTAGTCTTTTTAAAGCCGTTCTAAAAAAAAAAATTGTTCGCTTTCTAATTTTTCTTTTTTGGATGTTATTTTTTCCTCCCTCCGTCCCTTAATTATTTTTTTGTTTGAATTGGCACACGAATTAAGAAAAAACAATTGACTTGATTATTAATATTGGTATAATGTGTAATTTCCTTTAATGCCCATGTGTATGTGGTTCATAATTAAAGTAAGGGTAAAATGGTAAAAGTGATGTCTTCAAAAGGAAAGTTTTCAAACAAGACAATTATTCTGGGAAGGATAGAAAAGGAAAGGAAGACAATAGGAACGGAGGGAGTATTATTTTACCCCTAATTTGCGTGTTACTTTAATTGATGGGTTTTACACCCACATGTACATCATTTAAGAATACAACATATACTACTCCCTACGTCTCTAAATGAGTGTCCATTTTTAGCTTTTTACTATAATTAAAAAAGTTAACTTTTGGGTCATTTTAGTCGCACGTGTACATTAATGCCCTTAATATCCACATAGAACATTAGAAGTCCACAATATGATATAATGTGTTAAATGTAAAATTAGTAAACTTATACAAAAATTGACACTCATTTACAGACAAGAAAATTTAAAAAAGGACACATATTGAGGGAGGGAGAGAGTAATATTTATAGGGATTTGCTAACAAGTGCTCTTATGGACATTTGTTAATTATTGCAAATATGTGCTCTAAAAACACCTACAATGCATTTTCTCGTGCAGGTTTCAATTTTCTTAAAAGAAATCTTAACAAGTGTCGTAAAGGGAAACTTGTTAGCAAGACCCATATTTTAAGAGTCAATTAGCTTCTTTATTTTTAATATTTGTGTCGAGTCAAGTAGGATAACTTTTTAAAAAGGAAGGCATAATACTCCCTCTGTTCCACCCAAAGAGTCTACGTTTAAAAAGTCTAATTATTAAGGGATATGTTAGTGTCATTGGACTTGGTCATAATTACAAAAATACTTAAGCATAATCGAGATGATTACCACACAAGTGGAGGGTAAAAGTGATAGATTATAAAAATTGAATGCATAAGTTTTTGAAAGTGAATTTTTTAAGTGAAACATTTAAAAATAGTATAGTGGACTATTTGCTTGAAACTGATAGAGTATTTATTAGTTGTATAGTGTGGAGATAGAAGCTAGTATTTTTGACCAATCAATGAGATTCTGTATATCCATTTAATTAGTTCAGCATTACTCATACAGAGGTTGATATGATGCAGGTTGTTACTTTCAGTGGGAACATGATTCAAGCCTCACAATAAATTTACAAGATCATTATACAAGTTACTTTCTGCTTTGGATATTTAAGTTTTATTTTCTCCTCCTGAGCAATAATAATAAAATGTATCTTACTTTATGTTGTTTTCCTGATGATTATGAAGTATGTACTATTTGTCTTAAAACTTGTAATTGGGGTTGTTCGATACCATCAATGTTTATACTTAAGCAACTTTTTAGTAAAACCTATTTGCCCCAAAACTGGTGTGCTTTTCGAGAATTTATTCGGTGAGACGGTTACGTCATGTCATTAGGGTTCTGAGCTAGGATTGGGGCCTCGTGCGCATGCACGCAGGCACACACATGTACACGTACACGTGCACGTGTGTACACGCACGCATACGGGTACAATGTGGTGGGACATACCAACCACGTCATACCTATGAGGTCTATTTGTTTTTTGATTGGATGATCTTGTCATATATAGAGCATGCTTGGTCCTGCGTTATGGCAAATTGCAGGGGAAAAATGAAGCCTTTTTGGTAATAATGCGTATCAATGCAGCGGTACAATAAGCTGTGTATTTGTTACAGAGATTTCGTTTATAATGCTACATTTTGTACCTTGTCATCAAATGCAGTGGTTTAAAATGTTGCTGTGGAGCCATTTTACCAAAATAACTATTGAATTACTCCTTTTCTAGCTTTACAGATCAGTTGTAAAACTGTCATTTTTTACAACTACTTAGTTTACAAAAATATCGTTTTGAAATAATATTTCAAATGCGATTATTTAAGAAAAAAACTGTGTTTTAAAAAATTACATTTTGAAAAATTTGTGTTTTGAAAACGTTACACTAAACAGGCTCATAGTAAGGTAAGTAGAAAGTTATAGCATATCAACGCGATAGTGTGGTGTCATAGTTTCACTAATAATTTCGTGCTTACAGTTCATAACTAGTTATAGAGCCCTTGTAATGTACGGGTGTAATTTAATTTTTGTGTTTAATTGTTACATTTTAGAAATTTTTTTGAAAAAAAATTTAATTATTGAATATAGAAGTTTGTTGACTTAATGTCTGACAAAAGTTAAGTATTGTCAATATATGTAAATTAGTAGTCGTTTATTATAATATTTTCGTTTCAAAATAAGTATTTTTTATTGGTGGTCAATACATGTATTTTTGTTTCTATACATTTTTTAATATTTTAAGTATCCTTTAATGATATCATATTATTGGGTTTCTTTATCTCTTTTTTTCATCTTGCACTTAGTTAAGATATTTTAGACAAATATTTGAAAAAATGTACAAAATTAAAAATAAAATATTTACTTTGGGACATATTGAAGAAATATAACATTTTTTTGAACAAATGAAAATTGTTTAAGGATTGAATATAATTATATTTTTTGAAATAATTTTTGGAAATCATTCAATGATTAGAAAATGTTTAGTTGGATACTATATTTACATATTTTTTACACTATTAGTTTGAAAAAGAAATTTACACAAATATCAAAAAGACATAAGCATTAATTTTGAATAAATAATTTAAAATTTTGTTGATATGGATCACATGTTATATACATTATTTTAAAACGTCTTAAATAAGAATATGAGACTCAATTTGACATGGAGAGAGTATCATTTATAAAAATAAAATCTAGTTGGTTTATATTATAAAATAATTTATAGAATAATATAATATATTTTTAAGATCTTTAAATATAAGGAAATTGGTTGAGTTGGTTTAAAGATTATAATTATATTTAAAAGGGCGTGTGTTCAAATCTCATTGACAACATTAAAGTTCTTCTCCTATTAGTATTAAGGCCTCGATTGGTACACAGAAATGGAATCAATTCTGCGAAATGGTACACGGAAATGGAATCAATTTCGCGGAATCGATTACTAATAATGAAATTCCAGCGGAATGGTACACGGAAATGGAATCAATTTCGCGGAATCGATTACTAATAATGAAATTCCAGCGGAATGGTACACGAAAATGGAATCAATTCCGCGGAATCGATTACTAATAATGAAATGGGAATTGCTATTCCAACCCCAAAAAATGCTAAGTATGCCCATTTACTTAGTTCACCCTCCCTTCAAACATTATACCACCTATATTACTAAGTATACCCCCATTTTTTTTCCTATTTTACCCTTTAACAACCCATTTTTTTCCAATTCAACTTCAACCCATCTCTTTCTCCTCCTTTAAAAAAAAAAAAATATTCAACCCATTTCTATTTTTCTTTTTACGGTAAGCAAATTAAATACTCTCGCTAATAATGGAGAGAAATATTCAACCCATTTCTATTGCTTTCTTAAAACACACATTTTGGTTAAATTTTTTAATAATTTTTTTGAATTTTTTGGAGGAAACTGCGAACGTAGTGTGCGGCACCCCCCGGCCGCACACCCTAAGGAATGTGCGGCACTGGTCCGCCGCACATACCTTAGGGCGTGCGGCTGTCCGCCGCACATACCTTAGGGCGTGCGGCCGGGGGTGCCGCACAGTATCTTAGGGTTCTTAAAAATTTTAAGGGTAATATAGTCTTTTAAAATTGTGGCAATTTTGTAATAATGGTAAGGGGGTATACTCAGCAAAACGGGGGGTGGGAATAGCACTGCTCTAATGAAATTCCACAGAAATAGATGAGAAAATAATTCCTAAAATGTGTTTGGTAGCATAAGGAATGTGATTACTAATGTAGTACAATTTTCTATTATATTGTTTGGTAAGAAACAAAACAAGTTGGAATGCAAAGATAAAATTAAGGTAATTGACAACATTACCACAATATATACAAGTATTTGTTAATGACTTTTATGATAAAAATTAGATATTAACATCATTACTGCTCCACAAAATAACAAGCTCTTCAATCTTTTTCAATTTTGGTAAAAATTAGATATCAATTGTCTATATAAATAGCACATTAAATGAAGAAAAAAAAAAGCAAACACAAAACAAATACACTGAGAGCATACTTATCATTCTTCCTTTCCTTCTGAGCGCTTCAAGTCAAACATACTGAGTTTCATTCATATTCATTGAACTCAGTATACATCAAGAATATTGTTCTCACAAAGTGCTCAAAACTCTCACAAAGCTCACTGAAGACCAAGCTGTCAAGAAGATCTTTATCATTGCTTCTATCAGACTATCTAGAGTCATTTTACAGAAGCTTTTCTTTATTTACTTTGTGATTTGTGTAAAGAACCTAGTTGGGGAGCCAACTAGTTGAGAAATAATTGAGATCTTTCCTTCGACTCTCAATAGTCTGTGTAATTAAGATAGTTATAGTGAATTATTGTCTCATAGAGCTAGAGGGTTGTGAGGAATAGATGTAGGATAATAGATCCGAACCACTGTAAATCATTGTGTCAATTTATCTATCCCTAAACTCTTTACTACATTAATCTTAACTGTTTATCTGTAAATGTGTGTTTGACTGTCTTTATAAGTTACTCTCTCTCACTCCAATCGAATATCGATTAAAACAAGATCATAAGTTGTTTTAAACACTTTATATATCACTTTGTAAATACAAATTCTGTTGTGCAAAATACAAACGTATTATACTCAAACTAAACTGTTTTACTCTCAAATTGTGAATCTTTTAAACAAACAGTTTTCTCAAGTGATTAAGTGTTATTCAGTCATACTCTCTCAAACAAAGGAATATAGATCCTAGTTGTAAGATTAGACAAGTAAAGTCAGTTGTTCTACAGTTAAACTCAAAATTGCTACGTATTACTGCGAGTTACAAAAGCATTATTCTGACAAAGAATTTAAGGGACATCTCAATTGGTATCAAAGCAGTGTTCTAAGAGATTTAAGTATCTTCAAGTTTAAAAACTTGTGATATATTCCTTGTTCCAAAAAAAATTTCAAAATGGCTCAACAAAGGTGAAACAATGAGAAAGACATTCCTTATGTAGATGACTGTAGGTCTTTTGAAATTTTCTTTTCAAAAATTAAAACCTATCTTGATGCTAGTGATGTATGGAATTGGTTTGTTTTGCAAGAAGAAGTCAAGGTACCAGTCAAAGTTGATGTAAATGGAGGATTAAACAAGGTCAAATTTCCAGATGAATGGACTGAGATACAGAGAAACATGTAGTGAAGGCCAATAAAGGGTGAAGAATATCCTATAGAAAAGTGTAAATGACACACTTCACCAAGACATAGACATTTGTGAAAATGCAAAACAGGCATGTGACTTAATCCAGGCCAAGTTTACCAAACATAGTAGTGTTAGAGATTAGAACTGCCATAATCTTATGAGATAACTGGATTATTTCAAGTTCACTCATGGAGCAAAGGTAAGTAATGACAAACCTAGATTTGAAGAATTAATAAGATCTTTTGAGTCACATGGTAAAAAATTTGAGCAAAAAGATTTATGCTTAAAACTATTTTATTGTCTACTACCTAAATACCTACCTATTGCCCTATGCATTAGAGAAGGAGTTGAATGGAAAGAAATGACAGTATGTCAATTTTTTGGTAAGTTAGAAGCCTATGAACTAGAAGGTGTGATTGATGTAGCATCCACTTCTGAGCAAAGTATTAGCAACACCACTCCTACACTATAACATACTAAAGCTCTAAATGGTTGTGAGAAACCTAAGGGAGTCACTGAAACAAACATTGAAATGGCAGTGTGTAAAGCCATTAAAAAGATTAATATCAGTAAAGGTAACACATCAAACTACATTTCCACTAATGATACCTAGTCTTAACTTTAAGGCTGTTAGGAAGCCATGAGATTTCAAAAAAAGAAATTTGTCTCAAATCAAGAAAACTAAAATGATTTTTACAAAAAGGGATGCTTCAATTGTGGAAAATCAGATCACTTCATTGCTGATTGCCCCACAAGAACTCCAGACAAGGAGACGAAGCTCAGTTATTCCAAAGAAGTCATCCATAGCAGTAAATGCAATTGCTTTAAATATGCCAAAACAAAGTAAGAGTTGAAGAAACATGAAAAGGCCATGATGGCAGAATTCTCAAGGTTAAGTGATAATGACTCATCAAGTGATTTGGATGATGAAGACATAGCCATGACATGTCTTATGGCTAATGATGACACAGATGATGACTCTGATTCAGATGAAGAGAATGAAGTGTTTGCAGCTGCAAAAGAACTTAACCAAGTAAGTAATTTTAATAGCTTAAATTTAGAAGGATTAAAAGGATTGTTATGTATTGTATATGCTCAAAAGAAGAAACTTGAAGAATCATTAAGAGGTACTATAGATGAAAACATTAGACTCTCAAAATATAACTCCAACACATGTGCACATTCATTGACCCATTCGGTATTCACATATCATTCCGTGTTCGTTTACGATTTCAAGTATTTTGATAATTCTTCAAAGATCAATTCGGGTTCTATTTTCACGAACTAACATAATGAACAAGTTACCCAAATCAACCAACTCAATACCAAGTCACGACATCATTTTCGCAGCCATGCTATAGACTTTAATTCAACAAATTTTCCATTGATTTCACCAATTCAAGTATATAATCGATTTACAACATTTCCAAGATTCATATAACAATTAATACACTTTAATAACCCATACCCATAATCATCTCAGTATATTAAACATCTTAGCATGGCTGGGATTCAAGATTTCACCATAATAACTTTTCAATAATAGCATACAACCGAAATTAACCAATTAAACTACAAACATACATAAGCTAGAGCACCCCGATCTGCGGATCATTCTGGGCCTTTTTCTCTGGACTCCCGAATAAAAATGTAATAAATGTGAATGACACATTTATATTAAAATACAAAGTCGCCACTCTCGTTTATGAAGTAAACGAGAGAAAAACTGAGATTGTGGGTGTAACACCTTATGTCGCGACCCTCACCCGGACTCCTACGTGGAATCCCGAGTCGGACCGCGAGGGAAACAACGCGATAGACACAAAATACACAACGTAAAAATTTCCATAGATGCATGTATAAAGCGTATGCATAAAACCCTGTAATGCACATTCAAAGCTTTTCTTTAAAACCAAAACAACACTTCATCGGCATTAATAACCAGCCGGGAATTGAACTTGTTTAAAACATAGTTTGAACATAAAACCAAACATGTAATAATAACCTCCACGAGCAACAAGCTCGGAGACAACAACAATAACCCAATCAGAGTATGCGGAAGTAATAAGTACTAAGGATTACATCAAGCTCGACAACCATGTCGGCATAACCAAAAGAATGATACAATCATAAAGACCAACACACTACCCAACATTACAAAGTTTAGGTAACAATGTATTCCCTCGGCCTCACCAAAAGAAATACTAAGGCCCAAAAGCATGCCCAAAAGAACAACCTGCAGAAAACGCCAAGACGAAGCAATACCCCTACTATGGGTTCCTCGCTGGACCGTGATCTAAGGAAAACAAATAAACATTGGACGGGGTGAGTTTAAAACTCAATAAGCTACTAATGCAACAATATGTCATACGAGTTGCAAGACAATAATATGAACAAGTAATACAAGTTATAGTAAGATATATCAATCTCAAGGCATAGCATAATAAGCATCTCATAATAACACGTTAGCCCACACTACACGAGAGGCTCAACAATCGCCAACCGACACATACCAGTTGGAAATCATGACCAACATTCGCATATGTAGGAACCACATAAGTGCGATATGTAAACACTTTTTAAAAGGATACAGTATTAAGGTACACCTCCAATATACCCAATACTTCCAACCAACCAACATATGATATACCAATGTAGGAGCCGTTGTTGACGTGCTCGATCGACGAATCAAAACCGTTAACAAAACCAATAACCAATACTGTGTGAACCATTTTTTGTATTCACGTCGACGGGTGATCTTGGTCCCTACGACCCAAGAATCAACCACGGAATAGCTTACCAAGGTTGCGTTTATTCCATACAACAAATGGTGCTATGCCCCTACCGCAGCCAACGGTAAGGCGAGGCCCAGTGTATTGGCCTTCAATTATTACGTAGCCCTGGATCTCGCAATAATCGAGCGTCAATACACCGCCAACAATTAATCCATGGACATAACAAATGTACAAGTAGATGTTTACTTGACATTCTCAACAATAAATCGAACTCCAAGATAGGGAGCACAACATCATTTAACATGAATGTCTCAAGTAGGTCATAATAATCCTACTTACATAACCAACTATCTTATAATATTTACGAGAATTAAACAATAACATCATACACAAGTTCGGGTAACAAATTTTTCGACAAAACTCTCGTATTACAACGAAATCCCCAAGTCACACACGTGGTCTCATCAATTATGAAAACCTATTCAACTCCGTTAGAGTCATTATTTGTGTCTAATGAGTTCGAATCGAAGAGAAACCATTTATACTTCAAGATTAACAAATGATACCATTTCTATGTGTATCAACCATGACAAAACAAGTCTCTCATCAAGTAAAACATATCATCCACGAATTTCACATGGCTCAACAATAAAACATACTCAAACATGTTGATTTCAACATATAAATGACATTTTACAAGGCTAGGATGTCATACAAGACATAAATAGAGAAGGAGAGGGGTAGTAGCTTACCTTTTGATGAAAACAACCAAGAAAAACTCTAGATAAGCAACATGCAACTCAAGGGATGTGCTCTCCTAGTCCACAGCTACACAATGGTGAAGTCGGATCGTGATTTGGACAACAAATGAGCAATCTAGCTCACTTTCTCTCTCAAGAACTCTCTCAATTCTCTCTCTAAGTTTTAAAGATGACAATGGTTTGAAATGAGGAGAGTTTCAGCTCTCTCATGGTGTTTAAGGAGTCTTTCTAAGCCTGGTTTAAGTGTCCCAAAACGTGTCCAAGTCTCAGCCTTTAGATGCAAACCAAATTGTCAACTCATTTAAAAGTTCGTCAAACAACAAAGCAGAGCCCGACGTTATGCGGCCGCACTATGCGGACGCATAGCTCCTTTGCGAGCTCCTTATGCGGCCGCATACAATCCAGAAACTTTGGGATTTCAATGCGAGCTGGCATAATGCGAACGCCTGACTTCTATGCAGGTGCCTTATGCGGCCGCATAGATTCCAGAAACTTTGAGGTTTTAAAGCTAACGTACTATGCGACTGCATAGCGACTGGTTCAGGTCAAAAGGCTTCCCAAACAATTCCAAAGTGATACCAAAACATTCCCAGGTCATCCTAAGATGATACCAACCTCAAACCAAGTCCAAAACACAAATAAACTTATACAAAACAACCTCTAACAAAGTTAAGAATGCAATCCAATGCAAGTACCAATGATTGTAAGGATTTAAACATCAATCTAGACATATGAGAAGTATGAAATCAACTCAAATGTAAACATACTAGGATGAAGATGATACATGAAATGACCATGATACTAAATAAAGTAAACAAACACGATGCACACAAATGTTATGAATGATGCAGGTGTCATATTCTCACCCCCTTAGAATAAATTCGCTCGCGAATTTACTTACCAATCTCCTTGAACAAAGATGGATACTTCTTACGCATCTCTTGTTCCAATTCCCATGTGGCTTCCTTAATGTTGTGACTTCTCCACAAAACCTTCACAAGATGGATAGTCTTGGTCCTTAAAACATGTTCCTTTGTGTCAAGTATCCTTACGGGTTCTTCAACATACGAGAGATCGGTCGACAAATCTACCGGTTCATACTCTAAAATATGTGATGCATCCGACAAATATTTCATCAACATTGATACATGAAATACGACATGAATACCCGACATCCAAGGTGGCAATGCAAGCCTATATGCCAAATTTCCAACCTTCTCCAAAATTTTAAATGGTCCAATAAACCTCGGAGCCAATTTACCTTTCTTCCCAAACCTTTTAACTCCAATTCGAGGCGGTACCTTCAAGAAAACACGATCACCAACCTCGAACTCAAGGTCTCGTCGCCTATTATCCGCATAACTTTTCTGTCTACTTTGGGCCATTTTCAATCTCTCCCGAATAATCTTTACATTCTCAGTTGATTCATGAACCATATCGGGTCCCCATAACTTCGCTTATCCAACCTCATCCCAACAGATCGGGGAACGACACTTCCTTCCATAGAGTGCCTCATAAGGTGCCATATCAATATTCGAATGGTAACTGTTGTTGTAGGCAAACTCTATCAATGGTACATGCGAATCCCAAATGCGCCTTTAAAGTCCATTGAACAAGCCCTTAACATGTCCTCAAGTGTTTGAATAGTTCTCTCAGACTATCCATCTGTTTGCGGATGAAATGCCGTACTAAGTGTCAACTTTAAACCCAATGCATTCTGAAGCGTTTGCCAAAACCGTGAAGTAAATCGTGGATCTCTATTCGATACAATGCTAACCGGAACCCCATGTAGCCTCACAATCTCCTGAATGTACAAAGTAGCAAGTTTCTCCATAGAATAAGTCATCGCTATAGGGAAAAAATGAGTTGACTTGGTCAATCGATCGACAATAACCCAAACAGAATCATGACCTCGTCGAGTCTGTGGTAACCCAGTCACAAAATCCATAGCAATGTTCTCCCATTTCCATTCCGGAATCTCCAATGGTTGCAATAATCCCGTGGGTCGTTGATGTTCTGCTTTTACCCTTTGGCATGTCAAACACCTCAAAACAAACTCAGCTATTTCCCTTTTCATTCCGTTTCACCAAAAATTCTTCTTCAAGTCGCTATACATCTTTGTACTCCCCGGATGAATCGTATACTTAGATTTATGTTCGTCATCCAAAACTTGCCGTTTTACATCCTCAATAGCCGGCACACAAACCCTACCTCGAAACAAAAGAATACCATCATTATTCCTAGAAAAATCCATCGTCTTATCCTCATCTAATCCCTCAATTAACTTTTTCAATTCTGGATCACTCTCCTGAGTTTCTTTAATTCGCTGAAGCAAAATCAGTGTAGCACGAATGTTCTCAAATATCACCCCATGGTTAGACATAATGGACTCCAATCCCGAACATCCTCAAGCATCTTCCATTCACGCGCCATTAAACAAGAAACATAAGTCTTCCTACTAAGAGCATCGGCCACCACATTGGCCTTCCCCGGATGGTATAAGATGGTACAATCATGATCCTTTAACCTTTCCATCCATCTCCTTTGCCTATTATTCAACTCCTTTTGTGAAAACAAATACTTAAGGCTCTTATGATCAGTATATAACTCAAACTTAGCCCCATAGAGATAATGCTTCCACTTGTGAAGTGTAAAAATGATCGCTGTTAACTCCATATCATGAGTCGGATAGTTCTGTTCACACTGAGTCAACTTTCGAGAAGCATATGCTATAACGCTTCCGTTCTGCATCAACACACATCCCAAACCTTCCTTCGAAGCATCACTATAAATAAGCAATCCATCATGTCCGTTCGGCAAAGCTAAAACCGGTGCAGTAGTCAATCTCTTCTTCAACTCTTGGAAGCTCACTTAACATTTATCATTCCAAACAAAAGCCTTATTCTTTTGTGTCAAAGTAGTCAACGGGGTTGCAATCTTAGAAAACCCTTCTATGAACCTTCGATAATACCCCGCTAAACCCAAAAAGCTACGAACTTCCGTTACAGTCTCGAGTCTCTTCCAATTCACAACTGTTTCGATCTTAGCCGGATCAACCGCTATACCTTCTCCTGATATAATGTGGCCCAGAAAAGCCACTTCCTCAAGCCAAAAGGTACACTTGCTAAATTTAGCAAACAACTTCTTCTCCCTTAGCACCGTCAAAACTAACCTCAAGTGATTCTCATGCTCTTCTCGGGACTTAGAATAAACCAAAATATCGTCAATGAACACAACCAAAAAGCAATCAAGATAAGGTAAGAATACCCTATTCATCAAATCCATAAACACAGCTGGTGCATTAGTTAACCCAAAAGGCGTAACCACAAATTCAAAGTGCCCGTAACGAGTTCGAAAAGCTGTCTTAGGAATATCCTCCACTCGCACTTTCAACTGATGGTAACCGCTCCTAAGATCAAACTTAGAATACACTACGGAACCTTGAAGTTGATCAAACAAATCGTCAATATGTGGAAGAGGATATTTTTTCTTATTGGTCACTTGATTCAATTCCCTATAATCAATGCATAACCTCAAAGATCCATCTTTCTTCCTCACAAACAACACCGGTGCACCCTACGGCGATACACTCGATTTAATAAAACCCTGATCGAGTAACTCTTCCAATTGAACTTTCAACTCTTTCAATTTAGCCGGTGCCATACGATAAGGTGCTTTCGAAATCGGTGCAGTCCCTGGTAACAATTCAATACAAAATTCCAACTCTCGGTCTGGAGGCAAATCATAATCAGCTGCAAATACATCCGAAAATTCACGAACAATAGGAACATCCTCCAACGTAACAACCTTTTGTGATCTATCAACAATACACGCCAAATACCCCGAACATCCATGAGACAACAACTTTCGAGCTTTCAAAGCTGAAATAAACTAAATTCCACCCATTATCTTATCACCCAAAAACACAAATGAAGGAACATTTGGCCATTCAAAAGTAACCAACTTCCTATGGCAATCAACAATAGCATGATGAGCATGTAGCCAATCCATTCCCAAAATAACATCAAAATCACGTATGGGCAATATAACCAAATCCGTAAGTAAGTGATGGTCATCAATAACCACATCACAAGCACGATAGCTATCCAATGCTACATGGCACTCTTCCAACGGAGTAGACACCTCCAACACATATGGTAACAATTCAGGTATAGCATGCAAATGATGAACAAAATGTGATGCAATATAAGAATGTGATGACCCTGGGTCTATTAACACTCGTGCTTTCTCACTAGAGATGGTTAAAGTACCTCCTATGACATTAGGGGCCTCGGGGACTCCCCTCTGGTCTAAGGCAAAGACTCTACCTTACACTCTAGGGCGACCCTCGTTATCTTTCTTAACCCTAGCGTTCTGTTGTACACCTCCCGGTTGTGGCCCTTTATTCTTAGGACAATTCCGCTGAAAGTGTGTGCCATCACCACACAACAAACATTTCCCGTGTTTCAACCAACACTTATCCTCATTATGCCCACTCTTCTTGCAATACCCACAAGTAACCCTTGCATCACGCTGTCCACGGCCAACATTTCCCTGATTCTCAATTTGTTGTCGAAACTGTCCTCCCTGGCGGCTAGTGTTACTCCCCCTATTAGTAGTTCCACTTGCGCTCTATCTTTTCCATTGCGACTGTGATGCCTGCGAGTTCCCACTTGTACTACCCAGCCTGCCTCGGTGCTCCTCTATATCATGCTTAATCCTATAAGCCTTGTCCACTACACTTTGATAACTTGGCAACTCAAGTGGTAAGAGTTGCTTACGGTATTCCGTCCTCAAACCTTTCACGAAGCAGTAAATCTTCTTCTCCGTTGTTGAAATCAACACAATACCTTGCCAATTCAGTATACTTGGCAGAGTACTGAGCCACTGTCATCATCCCCTGATCAAGACCAAGAAATTCTACTTCCTTCTTTGCTTGAACCACATCCGGAACAAAATGATTCCTAAACTCTCTCAAAAACATCTCCCAAGTACGAACCACACGATCTTGTACCCAACTTGCCTCTAATACCTTCCACCAGTGCTCCACTGCATCCTCCAGTTTGAACGCTGCGAACTTGATTTTGTCTTCCGTACACTCTATTGCCACAAAAATCTTTTCCAAAGATTCAATCCACCTTTCTGCTTTCATCGGATCTGGCTCACCATCATAACTGCGAGGTTTCATCTTCAAGAATCTCCCCAATCTACGATCATAATCTCCATTACCCCCAGCTGGTTGATCTACTCTGTTTCCCCTGGCTTCTCCCTATCCTGCCATTGCCTGTCTATGCATATCCATAGTTTGTCGGTTCATTTCCATCATAGCTTGTATAAATCCTGCATAGTTTGCATAAAAGCCTCAGTCAGATTCACATTTGCCTCGGGTGGTGTATTTTGTTGCCCTGTCAGTTGAACTCCCGGTTGATTAGGAGGTGGTCTAGGTGGTGAAACATGGCTTTCAGCTCCAGCAGCTTCCTCAACATGACTTGTACCAACCCCATTCGTATTGGTACCATGACGTGTCTCTACCATTGTCAGTCACCTGCAACAAACACTCGACGTTAACGACTCAAACACACAACCCACCCTCCTAAACCAAGGATCCATTCCAGGTTATTTAACTTATGCTCTGATACCAACTGTCGCGACCCTCACCCAGACTCCTACATGGAATCCCGAGTCGGACCGCAAGGGGAACAACGCGATAGACACAAAATACGCAACATAAAAATTTTCATAGATGCATGTATAAAGCATATGCATCAAACCCTGTAATGCACGTGCAAAGCTTTTCTTTAAAACCAAAACAACACTTCATCGGCATTAATAACTAGCCGGGAACTGAACTTGTTTAGAACATAGTTTGAACATAAAACCAAACATGTAACAATAACCTCCACGAGCAACAAGCTCGGAGACAACAACAATAACCCAATCAGAGTATGCGGAAGTAATAAGTAATAAGGAATACATCAAGCTCGACAACCATGTCGGCATAACCAAAAGAATGATACAATAATAAAGACCAACACACCACCCAACATTACAAAGTTTAGGTAACAATGTATTCCCTCGGCCTCACCAAAAGAAATACCAAGGCCCAAAAGCATGCCCAAAAGAACAACCTGCAGAAAACGCCGAGACGAAGCAAAATTCCTACTATGGGTTCCTCGCCGGACCGTGATCTAAGGAAAACAAATAAACATTGGACGGGGTGAGTTTAAAACTCAATAAGCTACTAATGCAACAATATGTCATACGAGTTGCAAGACAATAATATGAACAAGTAATATAAGTTATAGTAAGATATATCAATCTCAAGGCCATAATAAGCATCTCATAATAACACGTTACCCTACACTACACGAGAGGCTCAATAATCGCCAACCGACCCGTACCAGTTGGAAATCATGACCAACATTTGCATATGTAGGAACCACATAAGTGCGATATGTAAACACTTTTTAAAAGGATACAGTATTAAGGTACACCTCCAATATACCCAATACTTCCAACCAACGAACATATGATATACCAATGTAGGAGCCGTTGTTGACGTGCTCGATTGACGAATCAAAACCGTTAACAAAACCAAAAACCAATACTGTGTGAACTATTTTCTGTATTCACGTCGACGGGTGATCTTAGTCCCTACGACCCAAGAATCAACCACGGAATAGTTTACCAAGGTTGAGTTTATTCCATACAAAAAATGGCGCTATGCCCCTACCGCGACCAATGGTAAGACAAGGCCCAGTGTACTGGCCTTCAAATATTACGTAGCCCCGGCTCCCGTAATAATCGAGCGTCAATACACCGCCAATAATTAATCCATGGACATAACAAATGTACAAGTAGATGTTTACTTGACATTCTCAACAACAAATCAAACTCCAAGATAGGGAGCACAGCATCATTTAATATGAATGTCTCAAGTAGGTCATAATAATCCTACTTACATATTCAACCATCTCATAATATTTATGAGAATTAAACAACAACATCATACACAAGTTCAGGTAACAAATTTTTTGACAAAACTCTCGTATCACAACGAAATCCCCAAGTCACACACGTGGTCTCATCAATTATGAAAACCTATTCAACTCCGTTAGAGTCATTATTTATTTCTAATGAGTTCGAATCGAAGAGAAACCATTTATACTTCAAGATTAACAAATGATACCACTTCTCTGTGTATCAACCAAGACAAAACAAGTCTCTCATCAAGTAAAACATATCATCCACGAATTTCACATGGCTCAACAATAAAACATACTCAAACATGTTGATTTCAACATATAAAGGCCATTTTACAAGGCTAGGATGTCATACAAGACATAAATAGAGAAGAAGAGGGGTAGTAGCTTACCTCTTGATGAAATCAACCAAGAAATACTCTAGATAAGCAACATGTAACTCAAGGGATATGCTCTCCTAGTCCACAGCTACATAATGGAGAAGTCGGATCTTGATTTGGACCACAAATGAGCAATCTAGCTCACTTTCTCTCTCAAGAACTCTCTAAATTCTCTCTCTAAGTTTTAAAGATGACAATGGTTTGAAATGAGGAGAGTTTCAGCTCTCTCATGGTGTTTAAGGAGTCTCTCTAAGCCTGGTTTAAGTGTCCCAAAATGTGTCCAAGTCTCAGCCTTTAGATGCAAACCAAATTGTCAACTCATTTAAGAGTTCGTCAAACAACAAAGCAGAGCCCGACGTTATGCGGCCGCACTATGCGGACGCATAGCTCCTATGCGAGCTCCTTATGCGGCCGCATACAATCCAGAAACTTTGCGATTTCAATGTGAGCTAGCGTAATGCGAACGCCTGACTTCTATGCGGGCGCCTTGTGCGGCCGTATAGATTCCAGAAACTTTGAGGTTTTAATGCTAACGCACTATGCGGCTGCATAGCGACTGGTTCAGGTCAAAAGGCTTCCCAAACAATTCCAAAGTGATACCAAAACATTCCCAGGTCATCCTAAGATGATACCAACCTCAAACCAAGTCCAAAACACAAATAAAATTATACAAAACAACCTCTAACAAGGTTAAGAATGCAATCCAATGCAAGTACCAATGATTGTAAGGATTTAAATATCAATCAAGACATATGAGTAGTATGAAATCAACTCAAATGTAAACATACTAGGATGAAGATGATACATGAAATGACCATGATACTAAATAAAGTATACAAACACGATGCACACAAATGTTGTGAATGATGCGGGCGTCACACCTTAGCTCTCTTATGTGTTATTTGCATATTTGTATGCCTTGTTATTATGTTAAATATATATGGTAGGCTTATTTGCATAGCATGGTAAAAATAGAATGCCATGGTAGTGATGTAAATTATGGTGATATACATTGTGTAATTGACATGTATTAGTTGTGTTACAATCATGTAACCTTTCTGTTATGTTTCTAGCAAAGTTCTTAGACTTGTTAGGTGTCCTTGTTTAGTGTTTTGACCTTGTAAATTTGTTAAATTTTCTTAAGAATCATTTAGGATGGCTTTGGTTGCATTTTGGAACTTTGTACTTAGCAATAGACTTACTGGGTACAAAGCGATCGTTTTGGCTAGGGCTAGAGCGATCGCCCTGTGGACAGAAAGTTGGCATTTGGGATTTAAGAACAAAGTGATTGCCTTGGCTCACCCCAGAGAGATCGCCTTATAGACAGATGGTGGAGCGATCGCTTTGCCTCGAGTGAGGGTGATCGCCCTGTTAACAGATGTGTTGTATATGTTTTAATATTATAAATTTACATGCAAGACTCTTTTGTTATGAAGAGGACACGTCCCATGAAGGAAAGCCAGCTCTCTCACCACCTCCTCCACCCTCAAACTCCAGAGAGTAACTCTCCATTTCTCTCATTTCTTCCAAAGTCATTCAAGAACCTTAGAGAGAGAAGTGTGTGTGTGCTGTCAAGGTGAGATACTATGTGTTTTGCATCTCCTCAAGTTCTAGCCATCCAAATTGTAATTCAAGACCAGATTTGTGTTGCTTAAGACTAGGAGAACTACTTTGAAGGCTTTGATTCTTTTTTTAGTGGTTTGATTTTCCAATTAGAGGTAAGTTACTAATTCCCCCTTTGTATGCTTAAAGCTTCAAAACATGCTAGTTACATAATAAATTTGCTAGCCTTGCTAAAGATGTTAATTACATGTCTAAATGCTACTTGGATGTGTGGGAATTTTGTTTGTGTTAGATTCTTGGTATGAGATGGTTTTGTTGGAATAATTACTCCATTGTTGAACTTAGAATTGTACTAAGAGAAGAACAAAGACTAGAGTTGGGAAATAAGTTGCATATAGCAACTATACCCAAAGTAAACAATTATGTTCATGAAACCTTGTAGTAGAATTTTGGATGAACAATATAAACTGAATATTATGTTAAATCCCTACGAGAATTCTAGGTCGTTTGAGTAAGATTATGAACTCTCAAACAAGTTGGTTAAGTGAATGGTTGATATTTGTGAAATAGGGACTTGTAAATTAGCTCTATGTGTATGTGAAAACTTAAGCAAATATGTGCTTGTTGTTGGCATGTTATTGAGTAATATGAATTACTTGACATTTACCAAGTTCACTACTTTTGAACTTGGGGTTAAATTGCATAAGATGAGTAGATACCATTTTGTGCATCACATTGAGTCCAGCTGGCATTTGTTAACAAGTCAAGGTGGGACGACATATAGCCTTGACAAATCAATGTTTGGAATCGCTATACGTCGCTGTACTGGAGTGTATCGACATCCCCCGAACCTGCCGGGTCTCCCCGAAAACCTATCGGGTCTTAGCAACCACAGTCACGCGTATTGCAACAATAGTGGGGCTACCTCCGACCTGTGGCCAACAGATGAGGTGTGTGTGCACTCCGGTACAGCGACTTATAGCGATTCCAAACATTGATTTGTCAGGGCTATATGTCGTCCCACCTTGACTCGTTAACAAATGCCAGCTGGACTCAATGCGATGCACAAAATGGTTTCTACTCATCTTATGCAATTTAACCCCAAGTTCAAAAGTAGTGAACTTGGTAAATGTCAAGTAATTCATATTACTCAATAACATGCCAACAACAAGCATATATTTGCTTAAGTTTTCACATCCACATAGATCTAATTACAAGTCTCTATACCACACATAGTAACCATTCACTTAACCAACTTGTTTGAAAGTTTATAATCCTATTCAAACTAACCCGGATTCTCGTAGGGATTTAACGTAATATTCGGTGTATATTGTTCATCCAAAATTCTACTTCAAAGTTTCATAAACATAATTGTTCACTTTGGGTATAGTTGCTATATGCAACTTATTTCCCAACTCTAGTCTTTTTTCTTCTCTTAGTACAATTCTAAGTTCAACAATGGAGTAATTATTCCAACCAAACCATGAGGTACTTAGAATTCTGAAGATTGGGTTTTGTATATTATGTATGTGATGGTTGTGGTTGTGTGCCAGTTTGGTTATGTTGGTTAATACCGAGCAGTCTAGCTCGATGATGTAGTTGTGTTTATGGTAGTTGTATCGTGATTCTCCGGCTTGTGTTTTAGCTATTGAGGTGGTTATAATTGTTGTTGTGGTTGAGGATTTTTTTTGAATTATGGTTTCCATGAGTTGCTTAGCTCGTTGTATTACAGGATTGTACATGTGTTATGAAGGTTTCATGTCCTAATTTGGGGCTCCGTGTAGTGGGTCCGGGTTGGGGCGTGACAGGTACAAGATGACATTAAAGAGTGCATACCACCTTTTGGGCTGGGATACAATCCAACACCTGCAGAAGTAGCGACAGTAATGGAAGAGAAGCGCAAGAGAAATAAAGCAGTTCAGAAGAACCAGCCGTACACGGCACATCCCATGAACCCCTACAGGAAGACCCTGAACGGATACTTTTTCAAGCATGGAGATCAACCGTGGCTTACCTCATGTTCCCGGATCCATGGATGGACAACAGCAGAAAGATAGGATGGGAGATTATCAGCCTTATGGTAGAAGAAATGGAAAAAAGTGATTATCGGCCCTCGTGACACCACTTACAAAGTGGTGACAGTCGAGAACACATGGACTATTGATCAGGAAGATTCCGCACTAGTCCTTTTCAAAGAAGACTTCATGGGAGACAGTTTTTTAGGATTGATCGACGGAGCAGCAGATAGCACAGAGAACTTGGTAGCAGAGTTTAAGAGAGTGGCATACAATTCGCTTCAAAACTGATACACTACAACAGGACCGCTACTTAAGGCTGAGGACCTGGTGCAGCACTTCGCATACACCTTACCCCCTTCTTCCCCTTTTGTTAAGAATTGGTCACCAATCGGGTCTATTCCCAATGCCAAAATCAAGGATCTCACCTATGAAGACCTCGATGAGGTGGTCAACCCTATAACCCTTCCTTTCATTAATGATAATGCAAGTGTTTTTGTGTACTCCTTGGTTGCCAATGTGTTAAAAGATGAATTAACTGAAAACATGATAAATCATCCTGTTAAAAATGAATCATTTAATAATGGGGATCCAAAAGATAAAGGCTTTTTAATTAAATTAACTAAGATAATCAAACAACGAGGGGAGCGCCGATTGAAAGCTATGGGGCTGAATGATGAAGTCAGAAAGGTTAAGATTGGAAGCTACATGCAAGATGAAGAAAGAGCAGCATTGATCAGCCTGTTGACAGAATTTCAGGATGTGTTTGCCTGGTCGTTCGAAGATATACCTGGGTTGGATCCAGCGATTGTTGAACATCAAATTTTGCTGTACCCCGATGCCAAGGCGGTGAAGCAGAAGCTCCGTAGAATCAAGCCTGAATTGTCCCTGCAAATCAAGGAAGAAATCATCAACCAGTTGAAGGTCAAATTCATCAAGGTAGAGGAATACCCGATATGGTTATCCAATATCGTTACAGTGCCGAAGTCGAATAGTAAGGTTCAGATTTGTGTGGATTTCGGGGATCTCAACAAAGTATCTCCAAAGGATGACTTTTCCTTACCCAACATCGACATTTTGGTAAACGCGATAGCTTCATACAAGATACGATCTTTTATGGATGGAATGCTCGGTTACAATCAGATCAAGATGGCTGAAGAAGATCAAGAGAAGACTATCTTCATCACCCCTTGGGGAACCTACTGTTACGAAGTCATACCTTTCGGATTTAAAAATACTGGGGCTACATACAAAAGGGCTGCTACAGCGCTTTTACATGACATGATTCACAAGGAAGTAGAAGTGTATATGGATGATATGATTATTCATTTAGTGGATACAGACGGTGCTCATTTGAGAGATCTTCGTAAGTTCTTTGAGAGATTGCGTAAGTAATAGATGAAGCTCAACCCCACCAAGTGTACATTTGGGGTCACCCGAGGAAAAGTCTTGGGATTCATGGTAACCGACAATGGAATTGAAGTGTATCTTGCAAAGGTTAAAGCTATCATAGATATGCCACAACCAACACCTCCAAGTGAATTCAAAGGCTTCTTGGGCCGATTACAGTACATTAGTCGCTCCATTCAGTAGCTGACATCCATGTGCGAACCTTTGTTCAAGCTTCTCGAGAAGGACACGAATAGAGAATGAGATGAAGAGTGCCAGCAAGCATTTGAAAAGGTCAAGGAGTACTTAGCTAGTCCGCTAGTTCTAGCTCCTCCTCACAAACTGAAGCACCTATTGTTATATCTGATCGTCACCGACACCGCGGTTGGAGCCATGTTAGCCCAAGAAAAGAATACTTCGCACTTGAGAAGAGTTATACAGGTCTGGTATGGGCAATGCAGAGACTCAAGATTTACTTGTAAACATTGCCTGTAAGGGTGATCTCTAAGATGGATCCAATCAAATATATACTTGAAAAGCTGTCACTTTCAAGTAGGCTTGCCAAATGGTCTTTCTTGCTAAATGAGTTCGACATAACTTATGTGATGGACAAGTCAATCAAAGGAAGTGTGATAGCCGACTAGTTGGTAGATCTGCCGATAGAAGCACAAGAATTTGAAGAACCAGATTTTCATGATGAAGGGGTTTTTAAAATTACAGATAGCACGTGGAAATGGAAACTATTCTTTGTTTGAGCCGCCAACAAAAGAGGATACGATATAGGAATACTGTTGATCAATCCCATAGATACACATACGCCCTTGGCTATACAACTAAAATTTGAATGTTCCAACAATACCACCGAGTATGAGGCTTGTATAGCTGGATTGTAAGAAACCTTAAATCAGGTTTGATCATAAATCAGGTTGAAAGAAAATGGAAGATGCAGAATGCTAGACTGCAGTTATATCATGCCCTCTTGACAGCATTGGCAGAAAAAATTGAGTTCATATCATTCCACTATCTCCCTCAGGATAAAATCACTTCGTGGACGCCCTGGAAACTTTTGCATCGCTGGTTGAAATCCCTGCCGAGTTCAATGTCCAACCCTTTGTCATAGGGACGAAGCATATGCCAGCATTCTGTTTTGCCATTGAGAAGAACCAAGAAAGAGCCGATGAGCCTTGGTATCTAGATGTTTTGAATTTGCTAAAGAAGGGTGAGTATCCACCTGACACTGAGAGAAAAGGCAGGATTGCCTTGCGAAGATGGGCCTCCCAATCTGTAATCAGTGGTGACAATCTATACAAAAGGTATTATCAAGGATTTAATCTCCTTTACATCAATCAAGCAAAAGCTTAACATGTCATGGATCAGCTGCACGACGGTACTTGTGGTTCGCACATGAATTGGCATATTCTCTCAAAGAAAGCAATCCGGCAAGGTTATTACTGGAGTACAATGTAGACTGATTGTATCAGATGGGTGCACCATTGCGATAAATGTCAAAGGTTTGCTAATCTGCAACATCTGCCTCCTAACATGTTATACAATTCTACAGCACCTTGGCCATTCTCAACATAGAGAATTGACGTCATAGGGCAACTACACCCGAAAGGATCGAACGGTCATAAGTATGTTCTAGTTACCGTTGACTACTTCACAAAGTGGGTTGAAGCTACTTCATACAAAGTTCTGAATGCCAAGAAGGTTGCAAAATTTATCAAGAAAAACACCATTTACAAATTTGGGGTACGTTTTGAGATGATCTCCGATAACGGTACACACTTCGAGGAAGAGGTTAACCGGGTACTAGATGAATTTAAAGTACAACAACACAAATCTTTACCTTACAGGCCACAGGCCAATGGCCCTGTGGAAGCGGTCAACAAGACGTTGGAAAATATTATTTGGAAAATGGCAGACAAAGGGAGAGATTGCCCCGACTCGATTCAACTCTTTCTCACTCCAAAACCCACTTTCTCTCTCTAAAATATGGGAGAAGAGATGGGGGTTAGCAATTCCTCAATAGAACAGATGATCTCTTTAGTTAGAAACGTGCTCCTCATCGACCACTACGCTACTGCGTAGACGGATCGTCGATCTGACAAGCGGAGCTCAAGATATCGCGATTTCTTCTTTTCTCTTTCTCCTTTCTCTCTCTAGACCTCTCTCTCTAATTTTTTGGTTTGGAGAACGTATAATGAGGGGAAGAAGGGTTGGGTTTGCTTATTTAATCCATGGGTAGGTGTTTGGTACAATCCCAGGGTTGTTTGAGCATTTTAAACCACTTAAAAACACGAAAAACCAAAAAATAACAAAATCGGCCGAAACAGAGCATGGGGCTGGGCAGGCGCCTTTCCCTAGCTCACCAACATTCTGTCACTTGAGCGGCCGCCCACCTCCCAGGATTTTTGATTTTTCCTATTTCACTCCTGTTTGATCTTGAAATGTCCCGGAATGATCCTAGGTTGATCCTAACATCAAATCAAGGTTAAAACATACCCAACACACACCCGAATCATCTCGTGTCGAGGCACGAATGATAACGAACACAAGTCTCACTTGCACATCGAGACACACTGATGTGAACTCGACCAAGATCGAGATCGAAGAAGCTCCAACACGCTTGAAGAAACACGACCAAGGCAGCAACAATGGAAAAGACGGATATTTGAGTCTCCCTCGACCCACTATTCGCAATTGAATAGGAACCTTGGGGTGCAATCGAGACCCAATAGACTTAATTGTCTATGAACCACGACTATGAAATGCCACAAACTCTCGACTCACGAGTTTGATAAGTTCAAGGTGAGTTCTCTCTCAAGAATCTCAAATTCTCACTATTCTCTCAAGAATATGTGAAATAAAATAACTTAACTTTGATTCAATCTTGTGTACCAATTACAAGGATGATCATGGCCTTTTATAGGCTCATAAGACTCACCAAAGACTCACAAAACATACAAAAAATGTGCTCTAGAAAACCCCAAAAGTTGTTGGTGAAAACTAGGTTGATTTGGTCAAAGAAAAACACAAGTTCAGCATTCCCGTCCATTCTGACCAGTCTTTGGTATTTTGGGCTTAACTTTGTCTAGAAATATCAAAATTGAGATCCATTTGATGGGTTGGAAACTAGACTTCCAGGGCTTTCCAACCATATATTATACACCAGTTTTTGAGCTCTAGAACGTCTTGTGTGGCCTGTTGAAGTTGACCCAAAAATTCTGACTTGTAGAAGTTTGTTTATTTTTATCCTTGTTTCACGAAGTATTCAGACTTTAATTATGCAAATGGGCTTCCAACATGCAAATGGGCCTTCTCTCTTGGTCTTGGACATCCTTGATTATAGTCTTGGACTTGATCTCTTCTACAAGTGATATTAGGGCCTCTTGAATCTTCTTAGCACGTGCTCTTGTCATAGGTCCTTCATTGATGCTCAATGGGTCACGACCACGAGCATCTTGACCTAAACCTTGCCTTCCTTGATCCTCATCATTCCCTTCCTCTTGAGAAGGATTCGACCTCGAATCATCACCTGTGTCAAAAGTTGCATGAACATTATACTCACCTGGAAGGTCTAGTCGGTAAGCATTGTCGTTTAGCCTTTCAAGAATTTGGAATGGTCCGTCGCCTCTAGGATGTAACTTAGAACGGCGTTTCATTGGAAATTGTTCTTTCCTCAAATGCAACCATACCCAATCTCCAGGTTCGAATACAACCTGCTTTCGACCTTTGTTTGCCTGTTTGACATATTGTGATGTCCTCTTTTTAATGTTCAATCGAACCTGTTCATGTAACTTTTGGATTACCTCCGCCTTGTGTTTTCCATCCATGCTAGCACGTTCTTTCACTGGAATAGGAACAAGATCTAAAGGACTACAAGGGTTAAATCCATAAACAATCTCAAATGGGGAATAATTAGTAGCAGAATGAACAGAACGATTGTATGCAAACTCAACAAATGGAAGACTTTCTTCCCATTTTTTCAAATTCTTATTCAAAACAGCCCTTAGTAATTGTGATAAGACTCGATTCACAACTTCTGTTTGTCCATCCGTTTGAGGATGAAATGATGTAGAAAACAAAAGCTTAGTGCCCAGTTTGTTCCACAACACACGCCAAAAATGACTGACAAACTTAGTGTCTCGATCACTCACAATTGTTTTTGGCATGCCATGCAAACGCACAATTTCCTTGAAAAACAAGTCTGCTATATAACTAGCGTCATCGGTTTTATGACACGCAATGAAATGTGCCATTTTTGAGAACCTGTCAACTACTACAAATACCGAATCATGACCATGCCTAGACCTTGGTAGTCCAAGCACGAAATCCATAGAAATATCACCCAAGGAGCATGTGGGATAGGCAATGGAGTGTATAACCCATGGGGTTCCACTCGGGACTTGGCATACTTACAATTAATACAACTAGAACAAACACGTATGACATCCACTTTCATCTTTGGCCAAAAGAAATGCTCCTTTAAGGTCTCGAGTGTCTTAAACACACCAAAATGTCCCATAAGACCTCCACCATGTGCTTCATGAACAAGCACTTCACGAATAGAACACTTAGGTATACAAAGTTTATTTTCTTTAAAAAGATAACCCTCGTGTCTATAGAACTTTCCAAATGCTACTTTTTCACATGCTTCAAAGATAGACGCAAAATCAGAATCATCACAATACAAATCCTTGATAAATGCAAAACCAAGTAATCTAGAATGCAAAGTAGTGACTAAAGAATGCCTACGAGATAAAGCATCAGCCACTATGTTATCCTTGCCCTTCTTATACTTAATCACATAAGGAAATGACTCGATGAACTCTACCCACCTAACATGTCATTTATTCAGCTTACCTTGACCCTTCAAGTATTTAATCGACTCATGATCTGTGTGAATCACAAATTCACGAGGTCTAAGGTAATGTTCCCATGTTCTAAGGCATCTCACCAAAGCATACAGTTCTTTGTCATAAGTGGAATAATTTAAGGATGCTCCACTTAATTTCTCACTAAAATATGCTATGGGTCTACCTTCTTGATTCAAAACTCCACCAATTCCCACTCTCGATGCATCACATTCTAACTCAAAATTTTTATTAAAATTTGGCAAAGCTAGAATAGGAGCAGAAATTAATCTCTCTTTTAAGAGGTCAAAGGCAGCTTGTTGCTTGTTGCCCCAATGAAACTTAACCTCTTTTTTTACCAATTCATTCAATGGTGCCGCAATGGTGCTGAAATCTTTGAGAAATCTTCGATAGAAACTTGCCAAACCATGGAAGCTCCTTACTTCACTAGCATTTGTAGGAGTAGGCCACTCCTTGATTGCTTTAATCTTCTCTTCATCGACCTCTACACCTGCTGTACTTATGACAAAACCAAGGAAAACAATTCTTTCCATGCAAAAATCACATTTCTTAAGATTAGCATATAAAGAATGTTCTCGCAAAGTATTCAAAACGGCGCGAAGATGTACCATGTGTTCTTCCATGTTTTTGCTAAAAATCAGAATATCATCAAAATATACAACCACAAATTTTCCAATGAATTCCCTAAGGACATGATTCATTAACCTCATAAAGGTGCTAGGTGCATTAGTCAAACCGAAAGGCATAACTAACCACTCATACAACCCAAATTTGGTTTTAAATGCTGTTTTCCACTCATCTCCCTCACGGATTTGGATTTGATGATATCCACTTTTAATATCAATTTTTGTATAGATTATGGCACCATTTAATTCATCAAGCATGTCATCCAATCGCGGAATAGGATAACGATACTTTATAGTTATTTGGTTTATGGCTCTACAATCTGTACACATTCTCCATTCACCAGTTTTTTTTGGTACCACAATTACCGGTACCGCACAAGGGCTCAAAGATTCCCTTATCTTACCATTCTTGAGTAGACCTTCCACTTGCCTTTGAATTTCTTTTGTTTCTTCGGGATTGGCTCTATAAGCCAGCCGATTTGGCAAAGTGGCACCGGGCATGAAGTCAATTTGATGTTCAATCCCTCGGAAAGGTGGTAAACCACTTGGTTCGTCTTCGGGAAAACATCTTCATATTCCTGCAAGAGAGATAAGACAAATGGAGGCATAGTTTTTGATATATCGTTAGAAACAAGATTTTGTTTGAGAACAATTATCAATACCTCTCCTTCATTTTCCAACTCCCTCTTAACCTCACAAGGTTTAGCATAAAAATTCTGTCTTATTTTCTCTTTGCCCTTTGGCTTTTCGACTATTTTCTTTTCTTCCTCTTTCCCTCGTGTATCCTCCCTCTTGTTTTTATTATTTTCACTCTTTTTTCTCTCAACAATCGGGTTTTTTCTCTCTTCCAACTTTCCACTCTCATTATTTTTCCTCTTGACCTCACTAACCTTAGTTCTCTTGGCCTTTTCAAGTTGGAGTTCATACACTTGTTGAGGAGTCAAGGATACAAGTGTAAAAGCCTTGTCATTGTGTTTCAAGGTGTAATGGTTTAGGAAACCATCATGAATCACATGACGATCATATTGCCAAGGTCTGCCCAAAAGAATATGTCCTACTTGCATTGGAACAACATCACACATGATTTCATCCTTGTACTTTCCTATGGAGAAGGAAATCAAAGCTTGTTTTTTCACCCTCAATTCTCCACAATCACTAAGCCATTGTAGTTTGTATGGATGGGGATGTCTAATAACCGGGATGGCTAATTTTTCTATCACCTCCGTACTCACTACATTAATGCTACTTCCACTATCTATTATCAAGTCACACATTTTCCCTTTGATGTTACAACGGGCATGCAAAATGTGCTCCCTTTGTTGGTCACATAACTCCTTAACTTGTGTACTTAAAACCTTTTTCACAACCAAGGCTTCAAATGTATATGGGTCTTCCTCCTCACTTTCTTCCTTCTCTTCCCCTTCTTCCCTCACATCTTCCTCTGAAAAATATTCATTTCCCTCCATGTATACTACCCTCTTGTTTGGACATTGTGAAGCTATATGTCCCCTTCCATTACAGTTAAAGCAAACAATTTCCCTTGCCTTGGTTGGGTTGGGAACTTCATGCTTACCTTTTTCAGCCTCCCTACCCTTTGATGACTCCCCAAAAGATCTACTTGGTACAACACTAGATTTTTTGTTCAACTCTACCTTGGGTTTATTAGAGTTGTGAATAGAAGAAGAAGAAGAATTATAGTTTCGGGTATAAGGACCCCTCCTCTTAAGTTTTCGTTCCACCTTTACGGCGGCATGAACAACTTCTTCAATTTCATCATATTCCCTTAACTATACTACATTTGCAATTTCTCTATTCAGGCCATTGATGAATCGAGAGATAGTTGCATCAACATCCTCGTTGATATTGGCTTGAATAAGTACCATTTCTAATTCCCTATGGTACTCCTCTACCGATTTATTTCCTTGAGTCAAGGTTTGAACCTTTCTCAACAAATCATGATGGTAGTAATTTGGGACAAATCTTCTATGCATAACACGTTTCATTTCTTCCCACGTGTTAATGCGTCCCTCTCCCATTCTCCTTCTATTAATCACTAACTGTTCCCACCAAATACTAGCATATTCGGTGAACTCTCGGTGAACTCTAAAGATGCAAGTTTGATCTTTTGAGCCTCCGTGTAGTTATTACACCTAAATAGGACTTCTACTTTCCTTACCCACTCCAAATACTCCTCCGGATCAGTTTTACCCTTGAAAGAAGGAACTTTCATTTTTATGTTTGAAATTCCCCTTTCTTATCGAAAATTGTTTACTCTCTCATCCTCCCTCCTATCATTCCTCCTATCACCCTCAAACTCCCTTTCTGTCCAATCATCTTCTTCCTCAACATAGGTTCCCCTCCTCAGTTGGAATCGAGGTTGATTCCTTCGAGGTTGTGCCTCCCCTCTTTCTTCTAATCTAGTTAATCGTTGAGTGATATCCTCCATCATCCTCAACAATTGTTCATTAGTATTCATGGTATTTTCTCCTCCATTGTTTCCATGCAAAGGTACTTCGTTTTTAAGGCCGTCTTGTGACATTTTTTTTTTGTCAAATACAAACAACTCACAAACACTCGTGTTTCACACTCAACTCACAAACACTCAAATCTTTGAAGAGAAGTCTTTCCTTGAAATTAGCAATAGTGAGTGAAGAATTTTGTGTTTCGAAATTGTTCAAAATTGACAATTACAAAATCTGGGTTTCAAGGTTCTTTGGCTAGATTTCAAAGTGAGAATTCAAATTCACAATGAAAGCAAGAAAAGAAATGAAACACAGTTTCAGCAATAGAGCAATAGAGCAAATAAGAATGAAAATGAGACACAATAGGTGATTTAGATAACAATATGATGAGTATGACAAGATGATTATGGCATATGTTTCAGCAAGTAACAATTAGAGCAAAAGAACAACAAAGATGGATGAGCAAGATTTTGAATATATGATGGATGAGTATATGAAAGATGAAATCAATGGAAAGTATTCTAGCAATTAGCACCAAGAATAAACAAGAAAGATGGTGGATAAACAAGATGTATAAATTGTTCCAACAAATTTTAATTTAGAACAATCAAACACTTTGTTAAAACTCTTCCAAATCCAATTTAAAATTCACAACTTTCTGCCCACTTTTCACATTTTTTTTTTTGTACTCGATTCAGATTCAAGCTTTTGATTTGGCTTGATTCACAACTTTTTTTTTTCAGCACTTTTTTTTTTCATATTTTTTTTTTTACACTATGGGCAATCTTTTTTTTTTTTTTTGGATTGGAATGAAGAAAGAAAAACACACAAAGAAGATATGCTTATGAAGAAGATAGATGAAGAACAATGACACAAGGACAGATTTCAAGAAAACGAAAATTGAAAAAGAAAATGGATAGATGAAGAAGAAGAAGAAGAACAGAATTAACAAGAAAAATGATAGAACGAATTCGTTGGTTACTAACCTCTTCGATTGCTCTGATACCAAGTGATGTGAACTCGACCAAGATCGAGATCGAAGAAGCTCCAATACGCTTGAAGAAACACGACCAAGGCAGCAACAATGGAAAAGACGGATATTTGAGTCTCCCTCGACCCACTATTCGCAATTGAATAGGAACCTCGGGGTGCAATCGAGACCCAATAGACTTAATTGTCTATGAACCACGACTACGGAATGCCACAAACTCTCGACTCATGAGTTTGATAAGTTCAAGGTGAGTTCTCTCTCAAGAATCTCAAATTCTCACTATTCTCTCAAGAATATGTGAAATAAAATAACTTAACTTTGATTCAATCTTGTGTACCAATTACAAGGATGATCATAGCCTTTTATAGGCTCATACGACTCACCAAAGACTCACAAAACATACAAAAAATGTGCTCTAGAAAACCCCAAAAGTTGTTGGTGAAAACTAGGTTGATTTGGTCAAAGAAAAACACAAGTTCAGCATTCCCGTCCATTCTGGCCAGTCTTTGGTATTTTGGGCTTAACTTTGTCTAGAGATATTGAAATTGAGATCCGTTTGATGGGTTGCAACCTAGACTTCCAGGGCTTTCCAACCATATATTATACACCAGTTTTTGAGCTCTAGAACGTCCTGTGTGGCCTATTGAAGTTGACCCAAAAATTCTGACTTGTAGAAGTTTGTTTATTTTTATCCTTGTTTCACGAAGTATTCAGACTTTAATTATGCAAATGGGCTTCCAACGTGCAAATGGGCCTTCTCTCTTGGTCTTGGACATCCTTGATTATAGTCTTGGACTTGATCTCTTCTACAAGTGATATTAGGGCCTCTTGAGTCTTCTTAGCACGTGCTCTTGTCATAGGTCCTTCATTGATGCTCAATGGGTCACGACCACGAGCATCTTGACCTAAACCTTGCCTTCCTTGATCCTCATCACACACATACCAAACCACGCTCAAACCAACTTATCTTACGGATTAATGACAAGACGAACGTGCTCGTCGCTCGTGAATGAATCTAAACCAAGGCTAGGTCAACCAACCAAGGGGGAAATGTAATGTACACAAACCCTAAACGATGTCGAGAATAATCTCAAATGAATACAGAACTATTGCACAGTTCCCATGTACAAACACAAGTCCGACACCCGTCAATTCTTATCACATCACGCTTAACAAGCATGACAACTCTCTCAACCTAATCACGAAGGTCTACTCATCAATATACTAGGTCTCCTAAGCTGATACGAAGTGACTATGGGATAGTTGAGAAGGAAATAGAGATTGAGCCTCACAACTATGGTACATCCCAACTTGTTAAACTCACGGGTAGGATTATGGACATGTTAGAGGCATGTTAAGGGTTCTCAACCCTAAGATAATCACATGAGAAATAAATATGATGATACTAAGCATGTTGGGTTTTTTGGGGTCTTACATCCTCCACCCCTTAAAAAGAATTCGCCCTCGAATTCCTACTGGTGTACTAAAGAAAGTGGGACAACCTTAACAACTCATACACTGATTCCTCGACACCAAAAGTTTATTCTAAACCCAATAAGTCTGTTCTAGTGCATTAATCTCAAGGCAACTTCTCATGATCCTATTAATTTCCAAGATTCACACTTCACTGCTACACAACCATGCTCTACCAAGAGGCAACGTACTACCACACCAAGATATGCATTACCCTCAATGATTTAGTGGTCCAATCAACATACTTAATCATACAAGAATGCGAAAATGGGGTAAACTTTCGAACATACGGAGGCTAGCAAGGGTAAACCTTTCAAAGGCAATAGTCACTATAGAAATGCAAGATGCAACAATGCCACAAACCCATAATCGACCGTCACAATAAGAATCTATTCTCAGTTAACGCACAACAGTAAGCTTATTACCTAATCAGAAGTGACGTATCACTGTTGTTAATCTATTTTCCCCAAGTTGATTTGCCAAACAATTCACGAGTCTCTACAACAATTTCTCCTTCGCTTACATATGATCCCAATTCCACTGACCATTATAACGCTCGATTCCTTTGCTAAAATACCACAAGTTATCATTCATGATTATCACACTTATCACCCGCAAGAATCTACGAGGTTCATTAAACCTTCTAGATTAACCTGAGCATTAAATCGTCATCCATGCAAGTAGAGTCATTCCCCGACGACTCTCTCAAGAGTGCACCAACTCACGTCCCAATTGACATTAGTCGTTTCTAAGTACTTATGATCACGATCAACATGTTACACCCTATTAATCACAACAGCATCAACCCATAACTATAAGAACTTATTATTACTCCCAATAGTGATCAACTCCAAATACACTCTCGTGAGTCACACGAGGCCCAACAAGGGTTATAAATATTCAAGGTACTCTATAGGTTTCATCCTGTCACTCTATTAATCCCAATTTACATGCTTCCTCTACGCGCTCCTAATCATTTCCTTCATTTTGGGCATGATGTGCTGCAAATTAAATTGCAACAACTAGGGCAAGAGTACCCTGCCGTATCAAGTAATATAGTGCGTAAGCACAAGTATCGATCCCACAGGGAATGCACGTAATTTTTACTCCTATTAAGTACCGAAATTGAGCTAGCTAATTATAATTGAGCGAAAATAAATTGAGAATAAAAACTAAAAATAAAAATAAAAGAAAACAATTAATATTTACAAATGTCACAAAATGATTTGGCAACAACAAATCAAGATAAAAGATAGGATTTTAGGAATGCAATATTTTCTAGTCTAGCTCGTGATTAATTTAATCTTCTCTCTACTCTCTTTTTACTCAAGTCTTGGTAGTTAGGCGCATGTTAATGATATTCGCTACGGGCTCTCGCATCTTATAACGAGTCTAGCTATCAATCCCTGCTACGGGCTCTTGCATCTTACAGCAAGGAAGGAATAGCCGCATTATCGCTCAAGCACCCCATGACTATCTAAGAACGCTCGATACCTCTCGGTCAAGCCATAAATAATTATTGTGTTATCCGAATTAATAGGACGGGCTCTCGCATCTTACCCTATAATTCTAGAAATCATCTAACGGGTAGCGAACCCATCGGAAGCATTAAGAGCACACAATAAATACCAAGAATATGGGTAATAGTGGGTAGAGAAATAATCTCTCTATTTTTCTACAAGGCATGCCGGTAGCCGGGACATCGAAAGTGGTTAAAAACCCTAATTTCCTACCTCTCGATGGAGGGATCGCTTCACAAAACAAGTACTCCCATGGCTATCGGTGTTTTCCAGGCACCAACTACTAATTTGTTCGGTCCGAAATGCAAGGTAGCTCTCGCGGATCTAAACATTTCTAAAATCATTTAATTAATGGCCAATTAATTAAAAGCATTAAGTTCACAAATTAATAACCTAGCATGCTTATGTACTAAATAAAGAGAGAGATAAAATTAAAACACTACAACGACATAGAAAAATATAATTGCATTTCATAAATCAATTAAGCACAAAGCCAATTCCACAGTTACAAAATCATTCAACCCAAGAAAATATCTAAAATATAAATTGGAAGAATTTTAACCGACAAAGCCGCGAGCAATGCCGAGATCCAGGGTTGAAATCACTTGTAGAAGCTTCGTTGGCCCTTGATTTGAAGCTCCAAACCTTCAATGGTGATCAATCAACAATGGTGGAGAGAGAGAAAATGGGGGAGAAAGCAACAGCCCCAAAGGGGCTAACAGCCCGCCTGGGACTGTCTGTCTTTGCCAATTGGGGCTGCCTGGGAGTATAAAGATGAAGGGCAAAGAGTATCCAACAAGCCAAGGGCAAAATCGGCATGAAATAGAAGTTTCAGGGGCAAAAGAGACAAAACGGAGAGAAGAAGGGCTGGTAGGCGGACACGTGGCAGCGCAGGGGGCGGACAGCACATTAATGAGAAGTTTCAGGATTTGCTCCGGTGCCCCTTAGTTTTAGAATCTGTCTCCCTAAGCCCTTGCCCCTCCAGGCTTTGCAAAACAGTCCACCGTTAACTCCGTTAGCCCACCGTTAGCTCATTTTGCCTTGGAATACTTAACGGACTTTAACGGAATGATTTGTAACTCAACTTTGAAGCCCAAAATTACCTCAAACCTTGTGCTAAACTCCATGAATGTTCGTAAATACCTCGGAAACCTACATTGAAGCACAAAAACACAAATAATAATATTTTCAAGCATATTTAACTCTAAAATAGCATAAAATAAAAGGAAATAAAGGGAAAAATTCATGGAAATCTTGAGCTCATCACACCCCCAAACTTAAGCTTTGATCGTCCCGAGCAAAGAAATAAAACATTTAAAATGAGCTCAAGGACTTAACAGTGGAACACGACACTTGCTCAAGATCATATGCACATTATTATGATGGAAATCAAACTCAAGATTATAAACATGCATCGATAAGGTATGGTGTGATTTAAATGCTAGCTCACTTTTTCCTCAAACAATTTACCCACATTACAAAACATATGCCCATCAATAAATAGCTTAGCTCTAGCAAAGATTGAACGGTCAATAAAATATCACGCATGAGTAATCAAACCGAAAGAGTTTTAATTTTCACAAGGCTAGGACTCGCATGACATAACAATATCAATAGGACATTATTAAGCTTGTAATGTTAGCCAAGGTTTGGGCTACAAATGAAGGATATGATAACAAGTCAAGAGAGCAAAGAATTTGAAGTCCTCACACAATAACTTGCTTCATGAAAACATCACTCTTCAAAGTACCACCACCTCACTTCAACAACCCCTTAAACTTTAAACATTGTTTTGAAGAAAGTGCTCTCAACCACAACAATGAAGCTCCACCCTTATGTCTCCTTGAGCATTTAAAGCACGATGGCATTTTCTTTTCTTTTTCTTTTTTTTCTTGCCTCCCTTGACTTTTTCTTTTCTTTTGATTTTTTCTTTTCATTTTCTTTTGATTGCCAAGGGGGCTCTTTTTCTACCATTCAACACTTTTCAAACACCAATATCATCAACAATAAAGCACAATACATCCATGAAGCAACACTTCCCAACAAGAATTCATAAATAAAACAATTCATTCCAAATCATGCTTCTCTTGAAGGGTGCCGGCAAAAGTGTATAGGCTCATGGGATAGGATGATGTGGGTATAAGAAAATGAAGTCGAATGGGGGTCATTGTGTGCTCTAGGCACACGCCATTCTATAAATAAGCTCAAAAGGGACACTAGGGATTAATGTGAAATGGGTAGGATAATATGGCTCAAACAATCCAAAGATGGCCTATATCATGCTCTTGTCATGCACACAAGTCCAAACCAAGCTACTTTATCATCAATTTTCAAGATCATCTCACGGTCATCAAAACTCAAGAATATGATACTCATCTGACATGCACTATCAAAGCTAGAGCATAGCATAACAATTCAACTCAAATTCCAAACATGGGCATTATTAATCATGAATGAGGTGAAGCTAGCATAAAAAGCACACACATATCTTCAACTATGCATATAATAAACTCAAGAAAGAATACAAGAAAATAATGCAGATATAACTCTAACAAGCGCCCAAAAATCAAGGCATTAAAAATAATGGGGAAATATTAAGCTCAAGACTTTCAGAATTTCCAAAGCTAAACAATCCATACCCAACCCCCAAACTTAAAGTAAACGGAGAAGGGAAGGAAAGAAAACTCCCTCAAAGTTGATTTTAATGAAGTCCGGGCCCGAGAGTAAGCCTACTCTAAAGAATTTCCTCAAGCAAACCCTGACTTTGATAGCTCAACCCCTGTATCAAATCAAGCTCAAAAGAAAAAGTGTGAAAGCAATTATGAAAATAAATGCATAAAAAGAAAATATTTTTGTGTGGGGACACTATATACACCTCCCTACAAACCCACAAAACTCGGGAAGGCTTCGAAAAGCGACACAAGCACATAAATACAAAAGTAAGTAAACTAAAAAAAAATGCTCAAATTACAATTAACTTTGCTTAGTATCGATATTAGCATATAGGAGTGAAAATTAAATCATTCCCCGGCAACGGCGTCAAAAACTTGATGTGCTGCAAATTAAATTGCAACAACTAGGGCAAGAGTACCTTGTCGTATCAAGTAATATAGTGCGTAAGCACAAGTATCGATCCCACAGGGAATGCACGTAATTTTTACTCCTACTAAGTACCGAAATTGAGCTAGCTAATTATAATTGAGCGAAAATAAATTGAGAATAAAAACTAAAAATAAAAATAAAAGAAAGCAATTAATATTTACAAATGTCACAAAATGGTTTGGCAACAACAAATCAAGATAAAAGATAGGATTTTAGGAATGCAATATTTTCTAGTCTAGCTCGTGATTAATTTAATCTTCTCTCTACTCTCTTTTTACTCAAGTCTTGGTAGTCGGGCGCACGTTAATGATATTCGCTACGGGCTCTCGCATCTTATAACGAGTCTAGCTATCAATCCCCGCTACGGGCTCTTGCATCTTATAGCAAGGAAAGAATAGCCGCATTATCGCTCAAGCACCCCATGACTATATAAGAATGCTCGATACCTCTCGGTCAAGCCATAGATAATTATTGTGTTATCCGAATTAATAGGACGGGCTCTCGCATCTTACCCTATAATTCTAGAAATCATCTAACGGGTAGCGAACCCATCGGAAGCATTAAGAGCACACAATAAATACCAAGAATATGGGTAATAGTGGGTAGAGAAATAATCTCTCTATTTTTCTACAAGGCATGCCGGTAGCCGGGACATCGAAAGTGGTTAAAAACCTTAATTTCCTACCTCTCGGTGGAGGGATCGCTTCACAAAACAAGTACTCCCATGGCTATCGGTGTTTTCCAGGAACCAACTACTAATTTGTTCGGTCCGAAATGCAAGGTAGCTCTCGCGGATCCAAACATTTCTAAAATCATTTAATTAATGGCCAATTAATTAAAAGCATTAAATTCACAAATTAATAACCTAGCATGCTTGTGTACTAAATAGAGAGATAAAATTAAAACACTACAACGACATAGAAAAATATAATTGCATTTCATAAATCAATTAAGCACAAAGCCAATTCCACAGTTACAAAATCATTCAACCCAAGAAAATATCTAAAATATAAATTGGAAGAATTTTAGCCGACAAAGCCGCGAGCAATGCCGAGATCCGGGGTTGAAATCACTTGTAGAAGCTTCGTTGGCCCTTGATTTGAAGCTCCAAACCTTCAATGGTGATCAATCATCAATGGTGGAGAGAGAGAAAATGGGGGAGAAAGCTACAGCCCCAAAGGGGCTAACAGCCCGCTTGGGACTGTCTGTCTTTGCCAATTGGGGCTGCCTGGGAGTATAAAGATGAAGGGCAAAGAGTATCCAACAAGCCAAGGGCAAAATCGGCATGAAATAGAAGTTTCAGGGGCAAAAGAGACAAAACGGAGAGAAGAAGGGCTGCTGGGCGGACACGTGGCAACGCAGGGGGCGGACAGCACATTAATGAGAAGTTTCAGGATTTGCTCCGGTGCCCCTTAGTTTTAGAATCTGTCTCCCTAAGCCCTTGCCCCTCCAGGCTTTGCAAAACAGTCCACCGTTAGCTCCGTTAGCCCATCGTTAGCTCATTTTGCCTTGGAATACTTAACGGACTTTAACGGAATGATTTGTAACTCAACTTTGAAGCCCAAAATTACCTCAAATCTTGTGCTAAACTCCATGAATGTTCGTAAATACCTCGGAAACCTACATTGAAGCACAAATACACAAATAATAATATTTCCAAGCATATTTAACTCTAAAATAGCACAAAATAAAAGTAAATAAAGGGAAAAATTAGTGGAAATCTTGACATCATCAGTGCACCACCACAACTTACACTTACGTGTACCTCCTCAATTCACAGTTATATTCCCAATTGTATCCCACATTCTCACTTATAAGGTTCATACGATCTTTACCACTTATCAATACGCAACACAACTAGTCTTAAAGCATCCAGTGCCTGAATGTTAACAATTATGGTTTATTCTCATCTTGTCTCCAATTCACATTTACGACTAGTCAAAGAGATCAAATGATCATATCCTAACTTAAACTTACGGTGATATCCTCAACACACATTCCTCCAGTTAACCCAAGGTCCAACCATTCATAAGATTATCACACAATTCCACGCCACGAGATAATAACTTAAGCATCACTAAGTTGTTCTTACTAGTATCTGATTCGGAATTGATTCCTCCCAAGCAGTTTTCCTCACACGTGCCATGCTGAAACAATAAACAAGACGTCAGTCTCAAACAGGTTAGAATTCATCATAACCTACTAGGGAAAGTCTACTTAAGGAAAATAACTATAATGGTCATTATGCAATATCCTCAAATCACATTGCACAAGGTGATAGGTTTCAGCCTAACTCACCCGATCAACAACAGGCCAAGATTCACGTACATAACACACGTACAACGCTTTCACCACCAAGGTGACTATTCGACCTTAGGTCCATAAAATTACTCACACAACTTGTATACACCAAGATGCATTGTACTAGCAATGGCCACAGGGCTACGGATACGTGTATCTATATGTACATGATGAAGTTCATGAATGCGATGCTATACTCATACATTTTACACTACATGTATCATTTGAAAAAACAAGCTTTAGTTTGAAAATTACAATTCCATTTTACTGTCCCGTTCTGCTTGGTAATAGGGCCGGTCAATTTCTAATTATATACTAGTCAACTTAGTTCTCTAACGAATACCTCTTGACAATCAATTAAGAGCGCCTACTGAAGTGACTTTAAAAGCTTCTGTCATAAGGGCACTAGGGACATGTGGTAGAAATGTGCCCTTAGTATCAGTCTCACAGCCGTACATACTTATAAATGAGAATTTCAACATGAATGCAACGAATGCAGCTCAATCCTATCATAGATGATATGCTGACACAATGATGTAACATGTAACCATGATGAACCTGGGTGAAAGTGAACACATGGACTCAGGTAAAGTAATAAGGTACCTCCTATTGATATCGCGGATCCGAACTTATCGCACCTATCACACCTCTAAACCTTAGGTTTACCTTGATTATCCCTCTTTACTCCAATGGTTTTCGAGTTCGAACCTTCAGCTTGCTTCCCTTTAAACCTAGGGCAATTCTTCCTGAAATGCCCACCGTCTCCGCAATTCAAACACTTTCCTTGTTTCTTCCAACACCTATCCTCAGTATGACCTATCTTCAAGCAATAGTTACACTTATCCCTGGGTTTTTGTGATCTTTGAGGAACAATTTCAGCCCTTTTTGGGATCTCTATTTGTGGTTGGGGCCACTTATCCTTACAAGTGTCAGGGTTGTGACTAGCTCCCAAATTCTACTCAGTTTCTCCATGACGCTTCATCTCGACTACTATCATCTGAGCGAGTTCCCAAAACATGTTCATTATACACCCTCTGTCTGGTTACTTGGTACCTCCGCAAGGGGTACATTAGTCTGCACATCGCTGTCCTCAACCAACTCAGGTTGTTCATTCCTACTAGTCCCATCCTCATCCATAGCAGCTCCAACACCTACAAATAATAACTTGACGTCAATACCCCAACTGGAAAATGGAATGCTATACCATATAATCACTAATCACTTAATAAAAAACAACATAATAAAATGGCTACCTCCCATTCCATCTTACACTTCATGACCCAACTCGAATGTCATTCACACTTATACCGCAATGTACCGCAATGTGGTAGTCTACCCACTACCACTATCCTTAATTCCTCAGTAATCAAACAGATTACTACTAACCATCACATGCTTAATACCAAACTCTAAATCCTATCCGAGGAACTTATGCTCTGATACCAACTGTCACGCCCCAACCCGGACCCACTACACGGAGCCCCAAATTAGGACATAAAACCTTCATAACACATGTACAATCCTGTAATACAATGAGCTAAGCAACTCATGGAAACCATAATTCAAAAAAAAATCCTCAACCACAACAACAATTATAACCACCTCGACGGCTAAAACACAAGCCAACCACAATACAACTACCATAAACACAACTACATCATTGAGCTACACTGCTCGGTATCAACCAACATAACCAAACTGGCACACAACCACAACCATCACATACATAATATACAAAACCCAATCTTCATAATTCCAAGTACCTCGACAACACGTGTCGGATCAAAATACCACAAGTATCTATACAATAATACAATACCCAAACAAGGATTACAACATTATACAATCGTTCAAACCCAAGTATATCTAAAATACAAAAAGGGTTACTAACGAACCAAAATACCCAACTACTACATACCAACACCTTGTTAGGCTCACTGACCTCCCTTACCCATGTTCCTGCAAACTAAGGAAAAATAAATGGAAGGAATGAGTCGAAGACCCAGTAAGTTACCACTATGCATCTATATGGCATGCTGACATGCAACACAGTTCATGTATCAACAATATCACAATATAACAGTTCTATGCAATAACAACATGTAACAGGTAAGCATGCAATAACCAGTCAATCCTGTACTAGCACGAGAGGCTCAGCTGCCGCCAACTATCCCATACCGGGTGGAAACCGTGACCAACTCGCTCATACAAAGAGCACATAATGAACTGTAAAGTAAACACACATGAGTGGATATGGAGGTCGAGGTACACCTCCGACCGTTTCTAACCTTATCACCTCTTCAATCATATAAGTACAGAACCGACTCAATCAATTTAAGCGTGCTCTGGACCGACATGCCCTTGATCTCTACGACTCAAAGAGTCACTCAGTCCGATCACCACCTCAGCTAGCTTGAGATGTGCCAAGTTTCAACCATCCGCTAGGGCGAGTAGCAAAAAGTCCTAAATTCATCAATAGCCCCAACAACGACGTTCTACTAGTTCTCCGCCCTCATGAAATATCGGTGGAAACATGACTTACCGGTATCAATTATCAATTCCAATTGTTCACAAATCAATTGATGGTGTTCCATCGTTTAACCATGTTGTTCGAATTCAATCCAATATGGTACTACACATATTCTCACATATGCTAGCACATTAATAACAGACTCTGTAGAGTCGAACATCTCATTTTTCACAAATAGTCCACATAACATCATCAACATCATTTTTAGACTCTGTAGAGTCATAAACCAAATTCACGAGTCAAGCCACATAATCAATTATCCACATAGTTCAACATGTTTAGGTTATGTAGACTAAGTCACTTATCATTTCACATTATACTTTTCACATAATCATCAATTATCATGTATATCAACAAGTTCACCGTATCGACATGAAACACATGTTATGTAGTATGAACAACTACTACAAGCAAAAAAAAAAGTAGTAACTTACTCAAATACGACAAATACACCAAGGAACAATGTTGGGTTAGATGAAAGAACTCTTCCCGGTGATATCTACGATGCTATGATGTCCCAATGTCGATCCCACTCTCGATCTTGCTCGATTCAACTCTTTCTCACTCCAAAACTCACTTTCTCTCTCTAAAACGTGGGAGAAGAGATGTGGGTTAGTGATTCCTCAATAGATCAGATGATCTCTTCAGTTAGAAATTTACTCCTCATCACCCTCTACGCTACTATGAAGACGGATCGTCGATCCGACAAGCGAAGCTCAACATATTGCAATTTCTTCTCTTCTCTCTCTCCCCTTTCTCTCTCTAGACCTCTCTCTCTAATTTTATGGTTTGGAGAACGTATAATGAGAGGAAGAAGGGTTGGGTTTTCTTTTTTAATCCATGGGTAGGTGTTTGGTACAATCCCGGGCTTGTTTGAGCATTTTAAACCACTTGAAAACACGAAAAATCGAGATATAACAAAACCGGCCGAAACAGAGCACCGGGCTGGGTGGCCGCCCAGGTGCCCGCCCTCCCTAGCTCACCAACATTCTATCACTGAAGCGGCCTTCCAGGCAGCCGACCTCCTCCCAGGATTTCCAATTTTTCCTATTTCGCTCCCGTTTGATCCCGAAATATCCCGGAATGATCCTAGGTTGATCCTAACATCAAATCAAGGTTAAAACATACCCAACACACACCCGAATCATCCCGTGTCGAGGAACGAATGATAACGAACACAAGTCTCACTTGCACATTGAGACACACATACTAAACCACACTCAAACCAACTCATCTTACGGATTAACGACAAGACGAACGTGCTCATCACTCGTGAATGAATCTAAACCAAGGCTAAGTCAACCAACCAAGGGGGAAATGTAATGTATACAAACCCTAAATGATGTCAACAATAATCTTAATCGAATACAGAACTATTACACTGTTCCCATGTACGAACACAAGTCCGACACCCGTCAATTCTTATCACGTCACGCTTAACAAGCATGACAACTTTCTCGACCTAATCATGAAGGTCTACTCATCAATATACAAGGTCTCCTAAGCTGATACGAAGTGACTATAGGATAGATGAGAAGGAAATAGAGATCAAGCCTCATAACTATGGTGCATCCCAATTTGTTAAACTCATGGCTAGGATTATGGACATGTTAGTGGCATGTTAAGGGTTCTGAACCCTAAGATAATCACACAAGAAATAAATATGATGCTACTAAGCATGTTGGGTTTATCGGGGTCTCAGTACCAAATTGATTCTGCCTTGCTGACTCTTGCCCAGCCCCAGCCGTGGCATGTAGCCTATATTGCGGATCATGCAATAAAGGACTATCTCTCTAGGTTTCATAGCTTTTTTGTTACTGATTCTAGTTTCTCCTGTGTGTTGGATAGCATTCACCCTCGCTTGAGGGATTACTTCAAATCTGCTCAAAAAGATGCCAGTGTCATCATGCTCAATTTCGAGAATAGGAACATCTCCTTTCTCTTTTGATTCCATAAGTTTATCTACCAAAATGATGACTATATGATCCTCGTGGATGAACGTCACACATTGATAGAGTGATGAAGCAATCCCTTTCACGCCATGAATCCACGGACAGCCTAACAGTAGACTGAAAGTAGAAGGGATATGAACTCAATGAGCATTTCTAACAGGATAATGGTTAGCATAAGCGTTACCACCCCGAGCACACATTGACTGGTTTTATCATAGGCCCGCACTGATTGCGATGATGGACAGACATTAGGGATGAACCGTTGTCTATTAGAACCTTCGGTAACCTCTTTTCTTGAACACCAACTTTGATATGTAGCGCATCAACATGGTCGATACTTCCTTTTAGTAAATTAAGGTCAGTGAACATGAGAACGTTTCCAAAATGGATGTTTTCAATTATCTAAGTCAGCTCGTCGGGAGAGGTCCCAATTGGAATGATAGCTTGACTAAATGACTTGGCTGGGCTGTCACGGTGGGTCTTAGAGGAACAAAAGAGACCCCAAATGGAAATATTGGCTTGAGTCTTCTTCATGTGAGTGAGGAGAGCGTCTTCAATGTCCTTAGTCCAGTATCTTTGGTGCTGGTATCGACTTCTTTATCTTTCCCTGACGGATCACCCATGTCTTGAGCAGCCTGGTAGGCACGACCAGATCGAGTGAGATGAGAGACATCACCTGCTATTGATGAGGCCTTTTTGATGTTATTTTCTTCTGCCTGGGAAGTATCCCGAGTACTCGACAAGATGTCACTCCAAGAGAGCAAGTTGTATTCAAAATTCTCCTCCTTTGTAGACAAATGGATTAAAAGGTATAATAATGAAGTATTTTTGACTTTAAACTCGGTAGGGGAATTCACCTCTTCTATTTTGGACTGGATGGTATTGATGTGGTTAGCTGGCTAAGGATTGTTCACCACATTAGGTATGGGGTGTGGTTTTTCAATGATTTTGTCGTCGATCAGGTTTTGGATTGCTCGCTGAAGCAAGAAGCATTTATTAATGAGATGCCCACTAGATTGATGATATTCACAATACTTCGCCTGGTCCCATGTGGCAGGCAATGGATTGGGAGGTCTGTAATCTTCGATAGGTTTTAGGACTCCTTGTGCTTTCAGCCCTCGAAAAATCAATGACATGGGAGCGTGCAATTCATCAAAATACCTATCGTTTCTACTAAAATTATTTCTTGCACCTTTGTTATTGTTGTTTCCTAATGCATTTACAAACACATCAGGTGAATAATTGAAAGGCATACTTCCATAATTTTGAGCAGATGGTACAACTAGTAAAGCCATTGTTAGAAATGAGCTTGGGGGGGGGGCTCAATATTGATCTGTCTCGTACGGATTTCTGTATCAATACGAAACTTAACATCTAAGATTGCAGAGAAATCAGCATAAGGAAGGTAGTGCATACGATCCAGATAAATAGGCTGAAGGTTTCTCAAAAAGATCCCGACTTGTTTTCTCCACCTTTCGGCATATTCAGAAAATGTCTCTTTTTCCCTCTGGGTGCAAGAATCAAGATCTCTCATGTGCTTTTCCCAATTACTGTTATCTTTGTACCTCTTCTAAAACTCATCAGCAAGTTTGTCCCAGGTAGCAATCACAGTACTGTCAACAGACACCAACCATTGTTTGGGAGCCCCAATTAAAGTTTAGTGAAAATTGGAAGCCATTGCTTCGAAGCTTGCACCTCTGTACTGCATAGCATGGGCGTAAGACCTAAGATGTACAATAGGGCAACCTGTCCCATCAAATTTCTATATATCAGACATTTTGAACTTTGGTGGTAGGATAGCAGCAGGCTGTAGTATCATTGCTCGAGTAGTGAACTCGCCTTTGTTTAAGACTTTCAGAACCATGTCTTTCAATTCTCTGATTTCACCTTTGTTTGTAAGTTCAGTATTGTTGGTATCAACCATAGCTGTGCCCAGAAATTGTCCTACTAGATGAACTGGGTAAGGTGGTGCATAGCCAGGAAATGGATTAATGGGTTTGGCTGAAGGCTGAGGGTTGTAACTATTTGGGTTTAAGTGTGGGCTATCCTGAACTACATTGGTCATGTAGAATTGGAATGCATTTGGATTAGGGAAAGGAATGTTGGTAGGTGGAGATGTGATGCGAGTCGTAGGAGGTGTGGTAGTGTTTAGGATTGGGATTGTGGTAGTCTGAGATTGGTGATGAATGTTTGGATTGGCATTTGGCTGAGGATGAAATGTGTTTGGGTAAGATGGATAAGTGTTTGGATATGGGGGATATGGATATGGAGAGTAGGGATGTAGGTAGGTGGAGTAGGTGTTTGGATTGGACAAACTTGCATTCACACTTGAAGGTGAGGGTCAACAGTTCCTGCGATGACAGGTGCAGTCCTATTATCAGCCCCTTGACCTTGGATAAGGGCTGAAAACCTATTGATCATGGTTTCCATGCTCTGATCCATCCACTGTTGCATTGCTGGGGTTGGAGCGTATCCTGGAGCCCCTCTGTCATGTCCGGCAGAAGTGCTATCTTCCTGATCGGCCATCTGATTAAAATGCAGACTTTCTGTACTTGACTCTGTACCCAAACTTAAAACTCTTTTCCACATCCCAATGCTAGTCCTCTTCCAATTCAAGGGTAGGTTTATGAAGGTTGGGGTATAGGTAGGAGTTAGGTTCTGGAAGTGTTTTTGGGTACTGCACAATTTTATTGTTCCTCTTTTCCTTTTTGACTCACCCTAAGATGGTTGGACAAGTGACCATGCTTTGTTTTGACTTGTGAACCATTCTTGGAACAGTGGATTCTCACGCCAGAATATTGGACCTTCGTATTCCACCTGTATTTTGACTTCCCAAGATTGGACAAATCTCAGGCAAAGGGCCTATATCCTCTTCAGGATCCACCATCCGTATTGTCTAGGCATATTTATGGACTTCTTTATCAACCCTGTGCATGATGATTTTGTTTGTCGACCTTTTGATCATGATGATTCTTTTTGTGGGAGAGTATGACTCTCTTTTTTTATTTGATTTTTTGGTGTTTATTTCTCAACATTTTTTTCTTTGCTGTGATCAAATAGACTCTTTTGTTGATCAACGACTCTTTTGATTTGATTTGATTTTTGTCTTTATGCACAGGAATGACAAAGCATGTTTGTGACAACAAGAACCAATCAGTCTTTTGAAGTGTCCTAGAAATCTACATGAATACGTGTGGCTATGCAGGGCTATAATGGCTTACTTCCTAGGGGACGATTAGTAATCGCGCGAAAAGCTATAGTGTCGGCTAAAGGAATGCTGGGCGCATGACTTAACCCAGTTTCACTTCAACATAGCTATACCAGGGTTTGAAGCTTGGCAACAGTTCAGAATAAATGAACGCACGTGTGTGTGCAGTATTTAAAAGACTCTTTTTACAATTATATGAAAATGAAATTGAGACAGGTATATACAGAATAAGAGGGAAAAATATCCATTTTTTTCTGTTTCATGTGATGTGGGTTGTGTTTTTTTAGCAGTTGAAATTAGCTGAAAAGGAAACACATCCACAGATTGGGGTTTTAAAGCCCCGAGGAAAGAGAGGAAAAGAAATAGAAAAATAGGAATTCTACCTATTTCTAAATAGAAAAATAGGAATTCTATCTATTTCTAATTATTATATTTATGTCCTATTTCCCAAAATGAAAAAGACATAAATAAGTGTACAAATGAATAATAGGTATTAATGCCCGAATAAATGTACAAATAATAAATAAATTTGTACCTAGAATGATACATATGAACAAATGTATACACATAATATTTATATGCTATAAATATACATTTTAGTCATGTTATAAAAAATAAAACAAACTCGGGACATTTAAATATGTGAGCATGCAATCATGTATAAAAATGAGTCTAGCTCTTTTTTTTATTTATTTAAAACCCGATTCGTAGATCGCTGGTCACGGGGCCTTTTTGCTCTTGGACTTCCCTCAGTGATTGGTGTTCGATAAACGTGAAAAAATACATTTATTTTAAAAAAAGAGTCGTCACCCTCGTTTATAAAGTAAACTAGAGAACAACTAAGATTATGGGTTCGGGGGCCAAGTTATGATTTGGGAAGGTTTTGCGCACCCATCTCGCCCTTTCGTGTTGGGTTTTCATCGAAATTAACAAGGCGGAATAACAAAATTTAATTTCGAAAACCCTCCCAAAATCCATGTGAATTAATAAAAATTAAATTTAGAATAATTACCCGATTGTTTGAGCGAGCAATCTTCGAAAGAATCACGCTTGAATCACGATCACCGCAACAACGATTTGCACGGCTTCTCTATGGTATCCACACGAACGGATTGGACATGATTTGATTCAACAATTTTGTGCTAGACAATTATTGAATCAAAGTAGGAAGACTTCGTCGTACGAAGAACTAATTAAATCCCTACTTTTTCTCTCTACGAATTAAGTGTTTCACTTAAACCCTAAATCCTTTTAGATGTTGGATTCTTCTTCTATTCACTATCAATAAAATCCCTAGCTATTTAAAGGGAGAGAGAGGGGCCGGCCATTATAGTCCTAGTCTAACTAGGATTATAATTTGGTTCCCTTATTTTATTAACTCAAGCCCATTAATCTAATTAATGGTCCAAATAAATTCCAGTCCAATTCATTCTAAGTGTGTGACCCAATAGGTTCCTAAATTACGTTGGCAATAATTAATTATTATATATAAATATATAATTAATTATAAACAATGAGCGGCATCTAGCAATACATCATTGTTACCCAAGTAATAGGAATTATCAGTGATTATAATAACTGAATGTGACCAAAATAATTCTTATCCCTTTGTCCTAGTATCTGATTAAACACAAGGCATGGAACGTGTCATCCTTGTTATAGTTTAATCTAGGTTTCTTGATCTCCAAGTAGACTTAATTAGTAGACAAATAAACTCAATATCAGATATTGATTTTTTTGAGCACGGCCATGCATTTACTTAAGTCTCACTCATCAAGGGGCCCACAGATATTATACTCCCGTTATGTAAGAGGGACAAATTCTATCTACATCGTTCATATCCCTCAGCATGATTCGTGGCATATCCAACATCTGACTTTATAATCACCTTGTTACAGAATGACGTTTGTCAGTATCAAAATATACGATTCCTCATCTAAGTATATAACGACTTCAAGTCAAAGGACAACGAACACAATAGTCACTATGAGAATCGCTTATGACACTCACGTAACGATCCACGTAGCATTCTCATGCGGGTCAATCCAGTACATCGTTACACTTAACACGTACCTATGTGTAGACTGATATCAACTATATGAGTCTCAACACATACTAGTCTCAATGCATTATTATTGCCCTTATTAATAATAATACTCGACCAGGGATATTTAAGAATAACACTTTTATTCAAAGAGCGTTATTATGCATTAATATGAATAAACAAATAATACATAATAAATAAATGCCTTAATAAATAATGATATATCGTAAAATAGATTTGCCTCTAGGGCATACACCAACAGTCTCCCACTTGCACTAGAGCCAATCGTGAGCATCTCTAATGCCTATAGATCTAGTGTGACTCTCATGCTTCCGCTGAGCAAGAGGCTTTGTCAAGAGATCAACGAAATTCTCTTCTGTTGGTATTCTGCATATCTTCACATCTTTGAGAATCTCTTAAATGAAATAGAATCTCCTAAGTATTTGTTTAGATCACTGATGAGATCTAGGTTCCTTAGCCTACGCAATGGCACTACTATTGTCACAATAAAGTACCATTGGGTCTACAATGCTAAGAATAATACCAGTTCACTATTAAACTTTTTGATCCAAACGACTTCCAATGCACCATTAAAAGTAGCAATATACTTAGTCTTTGTGGTAGAATAGGCAACTGTCTCTTGCTTTGAACTTTTTAGCTCACAGCTCCTCCATTAGGCAAAACACTTACCCTGATTGCGATCGATAATTCAATTTATCGATCTAGAAGCTAGTATTAGTGTAATCCTTTACAATGAGCTCTTTGTCGCCTCCACAAATCAAGAGCATATCCTTAGTCTATCTCAAGTACTTAAGGATATTCTTGATAGCAATCCAAGGACCATCACTGAGATCTGACTGGTACCTGCTTGTCACGCTCAAGGCTTACGTTACATCTGGTCGAGTGCATATCATGGCATACATGATAGATCCATTTGTCGAAGCATATGTAATCTTACTCATATGGTCCCTTTCATTCTCAGTGGAAGGACACTGGGCCTTTGAAAGGCTTACTCCATGTGATATGGGCAAGAATCCTTTCTTGGAATCTTGCATGTTAAACCGATTCAACATCTAGTCAATATATGCACTTTAATTTAGGCCAAGCAACCTTTTCATTCTATCTCTATAGATCTTAATTCCCAGAATATAGGACGCTTCTCCTAAATCTTTTATTGAAAAACATTTCTTTAGCCAACCTTTAACAGATTGCAAAGTATGAATGTCATTTTCAATGAGTAGTATGTCATCTACATACAAGACCAAAAATATTACTGAGCTCCCACTAAATTTCTTGTAAACACAAGGTTCATCTTCGTTCTTGATAATGCCAAACTCTTTGACTGCATTATCGAAACGAAGATTCCAACTCCTAGAAGCTTGCTTTAATCCATAAATGGATCGTTGCAATTAACACACTTTATTGACATCATTTGGATCTACAAAACCTTTAGGCTCTGTCGCGTACACATCCTTAAGGAGGTTTCCATCAAGGAAAGCCATTTTGACGTCCATTCGCCAAATTTCATAGTCGTTATAAACTGCAATAGCAAGCAAGATCCTAATGGATTTAAGCATTACGACTGGGAAAAAGTTTTTGTCATAGTCTATACCATGAACTTTTGAAAACCTTTAGCCATAAGTAGCCTCTTAAAGGTATGCACAACACCATCCATGTCAGTCTTCATCATGAAGACCCATTCGCACCCTATGGGCTTTACTCCTTCGGGCGGGTCAACCAAAGTCCATACTTGGTTGGCATACATGGATTCCATTTTAGATCTCATAGCTCCAAGCCATTTCTAAGAGTTTGGCTCATTAATGGCCTCCTCATAAGTTGTAGGCTCATCTTGATCCATGAGCAGTATGTCATTAGGTTGTGTCATGAGAAATCATATCTCTCAAGCACATGACGTATCCTCCTAGTCCTACGAGGTTCTTGTGTTACTGGATTAGGATGTTCTTCCACAACACTTTGTGAAAGTCGTTGTTCATGTTCCATCTTTTGATTAATGTTTATTTGTGGATCTCGAAACTCTTCAAGGTTTATGTTTCTCCCACTAGTTCCTTTAGAGACAAACTCTATACACCAGTCTGAGCAACAAACACTTTGTTCTCAACTGGATTATGGAAGAAATATCCTTTTGTTTCCTTAGGATACCCCCAAAATAACATTTATCCGATTTAGGGCCAAGCTTGTTAAATTGTAAACGTTTTACATAAGCTTCACAACCCCAAATTTTCATGAAAGACATACTAGGACGCTTCCCAGTCCACAACTCATATGGTGTCTTTTAAACAGATTTAGATGGAACATGGTTAAGAGTAAAAGTAGCTGTAATAGTGCATGTCCCCAAAAAGAGTCTGGAAGAGTAGGATGACTCATCATACATCAAACCATGTCTAACAAAGTTCGATTCCTCCTTTCAGATACACCATTCTGTTGTAGTGTTTCCATATGGAGCGAGTTGGGATAAGATCCCACACTTTCTTAGATTATCATCAAATTCTTGACTTAAGTATTCGCCCACTCGATCAAATTGAAGTGCTTTTATACTTTTACCAAGTTGGTTTTGTACTTCATTCTTGAATTCTCTGAACATTTCAAAGGATTTTGATTTGTGTTTCATGAGATAACAAATCCGTACTGAGGTTATCAGTGATCGTGATGAAGTAATGCCAACCACCTCTTGCACTTGTATTTAGTGGATAATATACATCTATATGTATAAGATCCAAAGGATCACTAGCCCTTTCACCTTGACCGGTGAATGAGGACTCAATCATCTTTCCTAATAAACAAGCCTCACATACCTCATAAGATTCAAAATCAAATGAATCCAAGAATCCATCTCTATGGAGTCTTGAAATATGATTTTTGTTTATATGGCCTAAACGATAATGCTAAAGGTAAGTAGGGGTCATCTTCCAGTTATGGGCAATTTCTCTTCCAATGTCCGGTCTCACAGCAATGGAAGCAGGTTCCCTCTTTAGCTACACCACATTTTGGGTTTCAAGGCCTTATCTATGGACTTAGGTTTAATCTTCCCTTACTAGACCTCGAGGTTGATTTCTTCCCTTTCCCTTTCCTTGGACCATCAAATGGTCTTGCCTTTGCCCTTGTTGATGTTTTGTTCAGCAGTCCTCAACACATTGAGTAAGTCTAGTTGTGATTTATCAATTTCATTCATAATGAATTGATTGTATCTATCGAGCAACGATTGCATGATTAGATTAGTGGTCAACTCTTGACCTAAAAGAAAGTCAAGTCTCTTAAGGTTCTCAACATACCCAATCATCTTGAGCACATGAGTTCCCACAGACGATCCCTCTGCCAGCTTGTTGGAACAAAACCTTTAAGACATTGAATTTTTCATGCCTAGCTTGTTCTTGGTAAAACTTCTTCAAATGTACGATCACATCGTACGCCTCCATGTTCTCTTATTGCTTCTGAAGCTCAGAGGTCATGGTAGCTAGCATGAGACATCCAATGTCCAAAACATCATCCTCATGTTTTTATGAACACTATGTTCAGCATGAGGAGCATTAGTAGCAGGTGTAGTAGGTATGGGTTTCTCAAGCACATATAGCTTCTTTTTCTTGTTTGAAAACAATTCTCAAATTTCAGTACCAGTTTAGAAAGTTATTTCCAAATAACTTGTCCTTCTTAAGGACTGATCATAGTGATGAAGTTTGTGTATTAGTAGCCATGAATATCTATCACAGAAAATTATGCAGAAAATGTATCATTAAATATAAACTATATTTAAGGACTTTATAAATATAGCTCCCACTATTTTATATCAAATTAATGACCCTCACCATTAATTCGAAAAAATATCAAATATTTTTCTAGTAGGCCAAGACCTAGGGCATGTTTGGTAACCCAATTAAGAGCTTAATTAAGAAAGTTTTAAGTGATATTAAAAATAAGATTGTTTGATAATCCAATATTATATCACTTAATAAATTAAGTATGTCTTAAAAATAGCCAAAATTTTAAGTCAAAAGATAATGTCTTAATATTTTAAGCTCTATTTTTTCAGACATCAGTTTTCAGAGCTTAATTTTCAGTTTTAACAAACAGGCCCCTATATTTCATCTTATCTCAAGTCAGCTTTGGCTGATCACCCAAGATTTGATTATTTAGGTAGAAAATAATTTTTAATTACATCTCTATGTAACTCTTGGATCAATTGGGCGAATGATCTTTATTCAAATTTATCTGATAAATTATATCCCAATCTCATGCCTCTAAGCTTACAATCGAATTGTTCTAGCTTAGTTAAGTTAGACCCAATTATGTGACAGTTGAATATTACTCATTTATTCCATCGCGTCTCATCTAAGATAAATCAAGGTACTCATGCTTTGGCAGACCTACCATTGAATGATCTTGACCATGACGAGTGTCACATATTTGGAAGGCATAAACTTAATATTTAATTGAGGGATTTTAAAGTTTGTTTGATCTCATCATTTAATATATCACAAATATATAAATATATATCCATGCATCATATACATCAATAAAATAGTTATGTGACATGGATATGACCCATAATCTAACGATTTTTCTCAAGCTAGTGAGAAGTGAATAAAAACGGTGAAGCGAGAAAAACGAAGAACTTCTCCAAGTGCTTCCGTTGTCTCCAAGTTCCCCTTTGCTTTCTATGGTTGCCGTCTTCTCAAAATAAATTACAATTTTCAGAAACCTCGTTTTAACATACGAGGGGATTTAGATTTTTTTTTTTTTAACAGGGGCGGAACCCTGCTAGATTTTATTAATAGAAAAAAAAAATTACAAACTTGAGGGGGACAACCAGCCTTGCCCTTATAAGAAGGAGGACGGAGGAGCCTTACCTCGAAAAGGAAATACAAAGAGAAAAACTCTAAGCAACTAAGCAAAAAGAAAAAATCCACGCTAGTTAGGAACTACGAATTCTCGCAACTGACTGAGAGTCCAACATGATCTCACCTCTAATGGAACGAGGAAGGTCAGCAAGGGTATAGAAATCTTTATCCGAACAAGTGTCAACCGCTAAATTGGCAAGCCCGTCAGCAACAAAATTAGCTTCCCCATAGCAATGGCGAAAAGAAAAATTTAATGCGGACTTCATCCGCAAAATAGCACGAACATAGTTTGCCAATTTCCACGGAGGAGCATGACGATTATTGATCCAATGACAGATTGAATTAGAATCCAGTTCAATTATTGCGTCTCGGTGGCCTTTCTCATACATCCAACAAGTGCCTTGGAAAAGAGCTTTCATTTCGGCTTCAAAATTAGAAGCATTACCATAGAAAGAAGAGAAAGCATAAATGATCCTCCCAGTTGAGTCCCTGATAATACCCCCACCACCACTAGGACCTGGGTTACCTCGACTAGCCCCATCTGTGTTGAGCTTATAGATGCCTGCAATCGGCTTTTCTCATCTTATGGCTCGAATAGAAACAGTTTTCTTCAAGGCAAATGAATAGGAAATACCATTATAATTGCGCACCCCAACATAGTTGCCTGCCCTTAAAGAATAGATTAAATCTCGATCGATAGCCAGGATAAGAGAGTGAGGAGATTTAGCTAAGCCATTATGCATTATAGAGTTGCGAAATTTCCATATATTCCAAAGAATAATAGGAGTAAGAATAGCATGAGCAATGGACTTAGAGGAATACTAACCGGACATGCATCGTTGACGAATAGAGTTGCCAGCCACAGGAAGATCTTGAGAGATTCGGAATTAATCCCAAGCAAACCTAGCTAGATCACTAGCGATAAAGAGATGATGAGAAGATTCAATATCTGGTTGAGAGCAGCAGCAGCACTTAGAGGCCAGCTAGATACCTTTCTTGCCAAGAGCTTCATCAGTAGGCAAACCATTTCGAAATAATCTCCATAAGAAGATTCCTATGTGATTTGGGAGGAGCTTGTGCCACATGAAATTGGAGGACAGAGATGATGAAGCTCCAGCACAGATGTGAGATATAGCAGCAGCGATTGAGAATTTTCCTGAAGCCGACCTGGTCCAGATGGGAGTATCCAGCTCTTCGGAAGGACGTATATACTGAGAATGAATCATGGAAACCGCAGCCGGAGGAAGGATAGACATGGCTGTGGGGAGTAAGTTTCCCAAGGGATCGAACAGATCTTTCACCAGCTGGAGATGACAATTAGGGGGTCTAGCAAGAAGCTGGCCGGGAATCCAAGCATCAAACCAGATTGAACAATTCCCTCTACCAATAATCCAGGATATATTAAGCTCTGCAATGGATTGAATCTTCTTTAAACGATGCCAAATATGGGAGCCTCTGGCAGGCGCTTGCGTTTCGTGGGAAAGATTACAATAGCGAGCGCGCAGAAAGTTGGCCCAAAGATTGGGTTGAGTTCGGAAGCGCCACCATAATTTAATCGAGTAAGCTTGAATAAGGTTGTAGACAGAGTAAATACCAAGACCACCTTGAGATTTAGGCTTACAGCAAGTACGCCAAGAAACCCAATGAGACTTGTTTCTGCCTTCAAAAGATCCCCAAAAGAAATTTGCAAAGGTCCGTTCCAACAGATTAATAATCGACATAGGAGGTTCAATCGATGCCAAGAGATAAGCGGTCATGGAATGAAGAACATGATTAATCAAAGTAACTTTACCCGCTGAATTAAGAAATGAACCCAGCCAAGAAGCCACCTTAGATTGAAGTTTGAGAACCAGAGAGTCAAAGATAGATTTTTGTTTATGGCCAAAGTAAATTAGACACCCGAGATAGGTAATTGGGAGAGTTCCCAGCTGATAACCCCAGGCCATAGCAATACGATCAGCTCTAGAAGTAGAAAGAGAAGGAGCCGCAAAGACTTTACTTTTATGAACATTAACCCTCGACTCGAGGAGGACTCATAATCTCTAAGAAGATTAGCATGCCGTTGAATGGAGCTTCGACTACCATTGCAAAAAATAATCACGTCATCCGCGAACGCCAAGTGAGAGATGATAGGAAACCACTAATTGTTGAATAACTCACTTTGGGATGCCGAGCATGCAAATGGTTTAGACTGCGACTTAGCACTTCGAAGCAATGATAAACAAACTTGGCGATAAAGGGTCACCCCGACGAAGATCTCTCGAGGAATTAAAGAAACCCATAGACTCACCATTAAGTAAGATCGAAAACCAATTCTCGGATATCAATCGCCAAATAAGATCAATGAAAACTTCATGGAATCCAAATTTGCGAAGAAATTGAGTGAGAAAAACCCAAGATACCCTGTCAAAAGCCTTCGCCATGTCCAGTTTAACAACAATTAATATTGGAGCCATTAACTTTTTTGCCCAGGAAAGTAACCATCTCTTGAGCGAGTAAGATATTATCTTGGATGACCCTACCTTTCGTGAACGCGCTTTGGTTCGAGAGATAATGTGGGGAAGAATTTTCGCAAGACGGGTTGCCAAAATTTTGGAGAGAATTTTGTTACAGAAGTTGCAAAGACTTATAGGCCGCAAATCTTTAAAAGACTCAGGAGAGTCAATCTTGGGAATAGTAACTATAAGAGTACTCGACCATGCTCGAGGCATCGGAAAACCAGAAAAAAATTCCCTAACGGCCTTGTAAAGATCATCCTTGATAATCTCCCAGCGAAAAGAATTTACATTCAGAATGTAAAGATAGAGGCACGACAAGCATGTCGTATTTTAAATAAATAAAATAAACCATCTATTCAACCATCGCATAAAGAAAATATTTGGGCCATATCCACGCACCATGAAATAAACAAGATATACGACATAAACAATTTAAATATCTTGTTTAAACTCAATTATATCCATTATATAAATAAGATTATATAATTCATGTAATTGAACAAACAATGTAACGAGTAAATAATATTTGTTTAAACACAATTAGAAAAGATATATTATTAAAGAATTGTGTTGTCAAAATTAATTTTTGGAATCCTTTTAGTAATCAAATTACCAAAGTTAAGTTTCCAAATTAAATTCTAACACATAATCAAATTCAATCTTGGAATCCTTTTAGAAATCGAATGTCCTAAAGCAAGTTTCCAAATTGAATTCTAACACAATTAATAGTCAAATTCAATTTTGGAATCCTTTTAGTAATCAAATTACTAAAGTCAAGTTTCTAAATTGAAGTTTATGCAAATAATTCATCACATGAATTTAAAAGCATGTTATAAATTACCAATTTTGTGTGTTGATTGAATCTTTGGGATAAATTATTATAGAATAAAAACACTTTGTAATAAATTTCAAAATTAAGATTTAATTTTGAAAAACTGAATAAATAACATAAATAGATCCAATAGACTCTTTTGTTGATCGATGACTCTTTTGATTTGATTTGATTTTTATCTTTATGCACAGGAATGACAAAGCATGTGTGTGACAACAAGAACCAATCAGTCTTTTGAAGTGTCCTAGAAATCTACATGAATTACGCGTGGCTATGCAGGGCTATGATGGCTTACTTCCTAGGGGACGATTAGTAATCGCGCGGAAAGCTATAGTTTCGGCTGAAGGAATGCTGGGCGCATGACTTACCCAGTTTCACTTCAACATGGCTATACCAGGGTTTGAAGCTTGGCAACAGTTCAGAATAAATGAACGCACATGTGTGTGAAGTATTTAAGAGACTCTTTTTACAATTATATGAAAATGAAATTGAGACAGTTATATACAGAATAAGAGGGAAAAATGTCCATTTTTTTCTGTTTCATGTGATGTGGGTTGTGTTTTTTTAGTAGTTGAAATTAGCCGAAAAGGAAACACATCCACAGATTGGGGTTTTAAAGCCCCGAGGAAAGAGAGGAAAAGAAATAGAAAAATAGGAATTCTACCTATTTCTAAATAGAAAAATAGGAATTCTACCTATTTCTAATTATTATATTTATGTCCTATTTCCCAAAATGAAAAAGACATAAATAAGTGTACAAATGAATAATAGGTATTAATGCCCGAATAAATGTACAAATAATAAATAAATTTGTACCTAGAATGATACATATGAACAAATGTATACACATAATATTTATATGTTACAAATATACATTTTAGTCATGTTATAAAAAATAAAACAAACTCGGGACATTTAAATATGTGAGCATGCAATCATGTATAAAAATGAGTCTAGCTCTCTTTTTTATTTATTTAAAACCCGATTTGTAGATCGCTGCTCACGGGGCCTTTTTGCTCTTGGACTTCCCTCTGTGATTGGTGTTCGATAAACGTGAAAAAATACATTTATTTTGAAAAAAGAGTCGCCACCCTCGTTTATAAAGTAAACTAGAGAAAAACTAAGATTATGGGTTCGGGGGCCAAGTTATGATTTGGGAAGGTTTTGCGCACCCATCTCGCCCTTTCGTGTTGGGTTTTCATCGAAATTAACTGATGAGACATAATTTCCTTCCGGGGGACTTGCTCGAGACAACTTGCCGAGCGAAAGTCGATCACTCACACAGGTCTCCCACTCCCGGCGGCGTCGTAACACCGAAGCGGGTTTTGCACTCCTCACACCTGAATGGACTTGCCAAGTTTCGAACCTATGACCTCCAGGTTAAATACATAGGTTGTGGGGAATGAGTACCACTTGAACTAGCTAGCTCAAGTGGTACTCATTCCCCACAACCTATGTATTTAACCGGAGGTCATAGGTTCAAACTTGGAAGTCCAGAGTGTGAAAAAACCCGCTTGGTGTTACGACGCCAGTGGGAGACCTGAGCGTGATCGACTTTCGCTCGCAGCAAAAGTTCTCGTCTCCGAGCAAGTCCGGAAAAATGTCTCATCGAAAAAGCCCTTTTGTTGAGGGGATGACCCTTCTCCCGGGACTTGCCCGGAGACTTGCTCGCGAGGCCGGAAGTCGAGTGCATCCGTTTAAACTCATGATCTCCCCACCCTGGCGGTGGGTTTTTGCCTCCTCACACCCTGGCGTGCAGTTTCGAACCCGTGACCTCCAGATAAGTGCACAGATTATAGAGCATGAGTACCACTTGAGCTAGCTAGCGAGTGGTACTCATGCTCCATATCTGTGTCTTCTCGGAGGTCACAATCGGGTTTCGCCAGGGGCGTGAGGAAGGCAAAACCCACCGCCAGCGTGGGAGTTTCATGGATTAGGCTCCGCTGCGACAAGTCTGTCTCGGGCAAGTCCCGAAGGAAGGTCATCCCCTCAACAAAAAGGGCGCCTTTTCTGATGAGACATAATTTCCTTCCGGGGGACTTGCTCGGAGACAGAACTTGCTGCTCGCGAGAGCCGAAAGTCGATCACGCTCACACAGGGGTCTCCCCACTCCTGGCAGCGTCGTAACACACTGGAAGCGGGTTTTTGCACTCCCTCACACCCTGAAACTGGACTTGCCAAGTTTCGAACCTATGACCTCCAGGTTAAATACATAGGTTGTGGGGAATGAGTACCTGAGGAGCCCACCTTAGGATCTGCGGTAGGTACCCGGGGCACGGACGCCGGAGGCAAAGTGGAAAGCGTAGATCGGCGCTCGCCAGCATCCTTCTTGGCCTTCTTGGCAGCATCGACATTTATCCTCTTCATTTCTGCGACCAAAAAGCGACATCAGGCCAACAAACAAGAGGAATGTTAAAATAAAGTACAAAAAAAAAAAATACAGAGTCAAACCAGAAGGGTCCAAAGGGTCAACACAACGGGTGCCAATCTCCTTGCAGGCTAAACAGTCGCCCGGAAAGGCCATGTCCTGATGAGGACCCCAAGCGGGATGAGGCAACTCGTTGGCCATTACTACCCTAGCAGGAACTCCCCCAACGGGCAGACGATTGACGCCGGCCAGACGTAATAGCTCGACGTCACCAGTCAGAGCTTTCCAATCAAACGTCCAAGTCTCGGACCGGCCATCAATCTCTAGAGCCGCCGATAGCAGCATTTAATTCACGATCCCCGACGGGAAGCATCCACATTCCCTTTGGGAGGCACGGCTTTATCGTGGCCGGTGGAAAGGCCACCCAAGTCGCGATTCGACGAGCAGAACCTTCTCGTCCCACTTCTCCGTCTTGTTGGGGAAGTCGCTGAAAAGGCGAGGACATTTCGGCTTCGAGCGGGCAGAAATGCGCTGCGTCCGCCTGTCCGTGCTGAACACAAAATATTTCCTCAACACCGACAGAGAAGGCTCGAAGCCGAGCAGACGGCACAATACAATGAATGAGCTCAGAACTCGAGCAGTGTTCAACATGAGATCGGAAGGGACGGCCTGAGAAGCCATCAGAAACTCGACTATAAAGGGATCCAAAGGCAGACGCCATCCCACTTGAAAAAATTCGTAAAAGAATACCACCCGATCAGTGTGATCGCGGAACTCAACATTTTCACTCTGAGGATCGAGCACTCGGACACGATACATTTGTTCATCTATTCCGAGAGTGGAAAACCAATTTTGAACGTCTCTATCTCCATTGAAAGACCTCCATATGTCGTCAGAGGTCCCTGAAAGAGAGGCAGATTTTGATCGGACTCCGCGAGCTCGCGTCCGAGCAAGTCTCGGCGAGCTCGAGCTCGCTGAATCACTGTCTGTGCTCGGGGCTCTAACTACTCGGGTGACCTGGACCTCGCTGGAGGAATCACTCACTGGAGAAGTTGGAGGGGTGGACTCAGAACTCGGCTCACTCAAACCTTGCTCGCGGTCGTAATCAAAAACTTCAACCGAATGGGTGGCCTCTGAATCAGACGCACCACGAAGACTAATGGAGGACGACATCACTACACAGGGGAAAAAGGAAGGCTGGCTAAGTACGGTATTAGCAAAAAGGGGTAAAGAGGGGAAGAAACCCTAAATCCAAGATCTACCGTAATACATGGCTTAAACCCTCCCAGAGGGTTCGCAACACAAAACCATCTTCACTTGAAGATCAACGCCCCAAAACAACGTCCTTCCATGACTAATTCATGGCTATCAGCGAAATCCCCAAAAATAAAAACCCAAAGGCAAAATAGCGAAATTGAGAAAAGGGCGCGAGCAAATACCTGGAGTAATAGTGCAGAAAGAGGATGAGTCCGTGAAAAGATCAACTGGTGCAGCAAGAATTCTGGAAGAAAGGAAGCTCCACGAAAGATCTCAGCAGCGGCGGCAGTAGAGGAAGGAAATAACTTGTAAAAATGGCCAGAGGGATCGCCCAAACCTATTTAAGGGTTCCATTTTTCCTCCAAGGCTATGGGCCTCCAACGGACGCCTACGGGCCTAGGCCTGGGCCTACCCTCCGCATTTAATGCGCCTCGAAACCAAACAGGCACGGTTTCCCAAGCGACAGCCTTCCGTCCTTTCGGTCACTTCATAGATGACGTCGCCCAACTAAACGCCTAATAACCATGATTGCTCCTCGCCACGAGCATAAATACTTCTTGGACAAGGAGCAGGGGGCCATTGATGACACCAAAAATATCTTGATGCCCGGTCAGGACATATACGGGCAGGGACCTTAGCCCAGAAGGCAGGCCAGTAGCATATTATTGCGCGAGCACGCCTGAACATGCGAGCATGATCCACACGAGCAGACCACAACGCGAGCACGCCCAAACAGGCCAGTAACCGTCTCCAAGAATTACGGGCCACATCTACGCGTTCCCGAGATCACAGGCTACAAATCAGGAATTGCCTCCAATCATGCCCGGAAATTACTCTTCCTTAATTATAGGGATTGACATCCCTCAAAATCAGCCCACGAATCACTCCATTTTCATTATAAAAGCCAAGCCGCACTTGGTCCAAGGTACGTTCACTATTCACAAGCTAAGACTCGTCCAAATTAATAAGCAAGTTCTTATTCTCACGGGAGTGTCTTAGCAAGCCCCTGCATTCACCCTAGCGTGTTTTTTATCCATTTCAGGTTCTTAGCTCAAGCCCAGATATCCACGTTTCACGAAGATTCCAGAGAGTTCCTGACCGTGCCATTTTGTGCATCATCATTAACAAGGTGGAATAACAAAATTTAATTTCGAAAACTCTCCCAATATCCATGCGAATTAATATAAATTAGATTTAGAATAATTACCCGATTGTTTGAGCGAGCAATCTTCGAAAGAATCACGCTTGAATCACGATCACCGCAACAACGATTTGCACGGCTTCTCTATGGTATCCACACGAACGGATTAGATATGATTTGATTCAACAATTTTATTCTAAACAATTATTGAATCAAAGTAGGAAGACTTCGTCGTACGAAGAACTAATTAAATTCCTACTTTTTCTCTCTACGAATTTAGTGTTTCACTTAAACCCTAAATCCTTTTAGGTGTTGGATTCTTTTTCTATTCACTATCAATAGAATCCCTAGCTATTTAAAGGGAGAGAGAGGGGCCGGCCATTATAGTCCTAGTCTAACTAGGATTATAATTTGGTTCCCTTATTTTATTAACTCAAGCCCATTAATCTAATTAATGGCCCAAATAAATTTCAGTCCAATTCATTCTAAGTGTGTGACCCAATAGGTTCCTAAATTACGTTGGCAATAATTAATTATTATATATAAATATATAATTAATTATAAACAATGAGCGGCATCTAGCAATACATCATTGTTACCCAAGTAATAGGAATTATCAGTGATTATAATAGCTGAATGTGACCAAAATAATTCTTATCCCTTTGTCCTAATATCTGATTAAACACAAGGCATGGAACGTGTCATCCTTGTTATAGTTTAATCTAGGTTTCTTGATCTCCGAGTAGACTGAATTAGTAGACAAATACACTCAATATCAAATATTGATTTATTTGAGCACGGCCATGCATTTACTTAAGTCTCACTCATCAAGGGGCCCACAGATATTGTACTCCCGTTATGTAGGAGGGACAAATTCTATCTACATCGTTCATATCCCTCAGCATGATTCGTGGCATATCCAACATCTGACTTTATAATCACCTTGTTACAGAATGACGTTTGTCAGTATCAAAATATACGATTCCTCATCTAAGTATATAACGACTTCAAGTTAAAGGACAACGAACACAATAGTCACTATGAGAATCACTTATGACATTCACGTAACAATCCACGTAGCATTCTCATGCGGGTCAATCCAGTATGTCGTTACACTTAACACGTACCTATGTGTAGACTGATATCAACTATAGAGTCTCAACACATACTAGTCTCAATGCATTATTATTGCCCTTATTAATAATAATACTCGACCAGGGATATTTAAGAATAACACTTTTATTCAAAGAGCTTTGTTATGCATTAATATGAATAAACAAATAATACATAATGAATAAATGCCTTAATAAATAATGATATATCGTAAAATAGATTTGCCTCTAGGGCATACACCAACATTTTGGTTTCTACACGTTTGCATGCTCGTATTTAAGTATCACAGGTTTGTTATTTTATGTGACTGGAAATGTATTATGAAGTATTAGTATTTCCGTTTATGTATGAATAACATGACTATAATATATACTTTAATTATAATACATGTATAGAAATAAATATGTACACATTTATATATTTATAATGTATTTATTTACATATCAAATAAATAAATTAACGAGCGGAAGGGGTTACCTTTTGACGTTTTACAGAATTCGGGCCAAGTTCTAGTCCGTTGTGTTATACTAGATCAAGCTAGCTCGTAGCCTAACCGTTGTGCTTCCACTGCTACCGATACGAGGAAAGGAAGACTTATGTTTTGTGTTTGTGTTGTGTGTATTCTGTGTATGTGTGTGAGTGAGTGAGAGAGAAAGAGTTGATGATCTCTTCTATTGTTGTGGGATCCTCCTCATTTGTGTTGAGGGAGAGAGCTGAGAGCTCTATTTATAGGTGAGCTGAGGAAGAGATATTTGATGATACTCTCCGGCCCAAGTTTAGAGGAAGCTTCCTGTGTGCCTTCAAAGTCTTTAGTAGCCAGGCAGCTTGACTTATGAGGCAGATGTCAAGTTTGGTGCGTGCGCACTGCATGGTGTGCACACCAAACCATGTTTATGTTGTTCCGGTGCACCAAGCAAGGCTTTAGCGCACCAAAACTATTTTTTTTGTCTTTTCCAGGCTTTGTGTCTTGCACTTTGGCCCTTCTAAGTTGTGTATTTTCAGTCTGGACCCTTGATGTTGATCTAACTAAAGCTGTTTGTGTGTGTTGGACGTCGTTAGTCATGTTGAATAGGTTGTTTCCTGAAATGATCATAGAAACAAGTGTTAGTCCATTTGTAAATAAACAATTGTTTATTGGACAATTCGTATAGTATATGTGTACGAATTCTGGGTGTCTACAATATGCGTATCCATGGGATCGATCAACAGTATTCCTATACTGTATCCTCTTTTGTTGGCTGCTCTATCGAAGAAGAGTTGCCCTTTGCACGTACTATCTGTAATTTTAAGAACCCCTTCATTAGGAAAATCTGGTTCTTCAAACTTTTCTACTTCTATCGGCAGATCTGCCAACTCATCGGCTATCACAATCCCTTTAACTGACTTGCCCATTACATAAGTTATGTCGAACTCATTTAGCAAGAAAGACCATTTGGCAAGCTCGCCGAAAGTGACGGCTTTTCAAATATGTATTTGTTCAAATCCATCTTTGAGATAACCCTTATAGGCAATGATTGCAAGTAAATCTTGAGTCTCTGCGTCGCCCATACCAAACCTATGTAACTCTTCTCAAGTGCCGAGTAGTTTAACTCACTGCCCTGCAACTTTTTACTTACAAAGTAGATGGCGTTCTCAGTGTGAGAGTCTTCCTTTTCTTGTGCTAACATAACTTCAACCGTAGTGTCTGTGACGGTAAGGTATAACTATAAGCGCTTGAGTTTGTGAGGAGGATCTAGAACTGGTAGACAAGCTAAGTATTCCTTGACCTTTTCAAATGCTTTTTGCACTCTTCATCCCATTCTCTATCCGTGTCCTTTTTGAGAAGTTGAACAGAGGTTTGTACATGGACGTCAGCGACTGAATGAAACCACGATGTACTATAATCGGCTCAAGAAGCCTTTAACTTTACTAAGAGTTATTGGTGCGGCATATCTATGATAGCTTTGACCTTTGCAGATCCACTTTAATTCTATTATCGGTTACCATGAATCCCAAGACTTTTCCTCGGGTGACCCCAAATGTACACTTGGTGGGGTTGAGCTTCATCCGGCACTTGCGCAATCTCTCGAAGAACTTGCTAAGATCTCTTAAGTGAGCACTGCCTATGTCCACTGAATGAATAATCATATCATCCACATACACTTCTACTTCCTTGTGAATCATGTCATGAAAGAGCGCAATAGTAGCCCTTTGGTATGTTGCCCTAGAATTTTTCAATCCAAAGGGCATGACTGTGTAACAGTAGGTTCCCCAAGGGGTGATGAAGGATGTTTTCTCCTGATCTTCCTCTATCATCTTGATCTAATTGTAACCGAGCATTTCATCGACAAAAGACCGTATCTTGTGTGAAGCTACTGCGTCTACCAAAATATCGATGTTGGGTAAAGAAAAGTCATCCTTTGGAGATGCTTTGTTGAGATCTCAAAAATCCACACAAATCTGGACCTTACCATTTGGCTTCGACACTGTCACGATATTGGATAACCATATCGGGTATTCCACTACCTTGATGAATTTGACTTTTAACTGCTTGATGATTTCTTCCTTGACCTGCAGGGACTATTCAGGCTTAATTCTGCGGAGCTTCTGCTTCACCGGCTTGGTATTGGGGTACAGCGGAATCTGATGTTCAACAATCACTTGATCCAACCCAGGCATATCTTCGTAAGACCAAGCGAACACATCCTGAAATTCTGTCAACATGCTGATCAATGCTGCTCTTTCTTCATCTTGCATGTAGCTTCCAATCTTGACCTTTCTGACTTTATCATTCAACCCTAGATTGATGGTGGACAAGTCTTCTTGCAGAGCTTCCAATCGGCGCTCCCCTCGTTGTTTGATCATTTTAACCAATTTAATTAAAAAGTCTTTATCTTTTGGATCCCCACTATTAATTGATTCATTGTTAACAGGATGATTTATTATGTTTTTAGTTAATTCATCTTTTAATACATTGGCAACCAAGGAGTACACAGAAACACTTACATTTTCATTAATGACAGGAAGGGTTACAAGGTTGACCACCTCATCGAGGTCCTCATAGATGAGATCCTTGATTTTGGCATCGGGAATAGAACCGATTGATAACCAGTTCTTAACGAAAAGGGAAAAAGGGGGTAAGGTGTATCCGAAGCGTTCCACCTGGTCCTCGGCCTTCAGTAGCGGTCCTACATTAGTGTACCAGTTTTGAAGTGGGTTGTATGCCACTGTCTCAAACTCTGCCATTAAGTCCTTGGTGCTGTCTGCTGCTCTGTCAATCAATCCCAGAAAACTATCTCCCATGAAATCTTCTCCGAATAGGGCCAGGGCAGAATCTTCCTGATCAATAGTCCCTGTGTTCTCGACTGTCACCACCCTGTAAAAGGTGTCGCGTGGGCCGATAATCACTTTTTAATTTCTCCCACTATGAGGCTGATGTCGTTGAAGATCTCCTATCCAAGGTGCATCTTTAAGCTATTGTCCATCCATGGCTCAGGGAACATGAGGTAAGCCATGGTTTCTCCATGCTTGACAAAGTATCCATCCAAAGTCTTCCTGTAAGGGTTCATGGGAGGTATCGTGTACGGCTGATTCTTCTGAACTGCTCTGTTTCTCTTGTGCTTCACTTCTATTACTGATACTACTTCTGCAGGTGTTGGATTGTATCCCAGCCTAAAAGGTGGTATGCACTCTTTGATGTCATCTTGTACCAGATTAATTCTACCTTGCTGACTCTTGCCAAGCCCCAGTCCTGACATGTAGCCTATATTACGAATCATGCAATAAGGGACTATATCTCTAGGTTCTACACCTTTCTTGTTACTGATGCCAGTTTCACCTATGTGCTGGATCGCATTCACCCTCGCCTAAGGGATTACTTCGAATCCGCTCAAAAAGATGCCAGTGTAATCGTGCTCAATTTCGAGAATAGGAACATCCACATTCTCTTTTGATTCCATGAGTTTGTCTGCCAAAATGATGAATATATGATCCTCGTGGATGAACTTCATACATTGATGGAGTGATGAAGCTACTCCTTTCATGCCATGAATTCACGGACGGCTTAATAGTAGACTGAAAGTAGAAGGAATATCCAGTACTTGGAACTCGACGGGCATTTCCAATGGGCCAATGGTTAACATAAGAATTACCACCCTGAGCACACATGGACTGGTGTTATCATAGGCTCGCACTGATTGCGATGATGGAGCTAGGTCCAAAATCTTCGTTCCCTTGGCAAATGTTCTTTGTTGGACGAGATATTCGAGAGATGAACCGTTTCCTATTAGAACCTTTGGTACCCTCTTTTCTTGGATACAAACCGTTATATGTAGTGCGTCGACATGGTCGATACCTCCCTTTGGTAAATCAAGGTCACCGAACATGAGAACGTTCCTAAAATGGATGTTTTCAATCATCGAGTCGGCTCGTTGGGACAGTCTCGATTGGAATGATAGGCTGACTCAATGACTTAGCAAGGCTATCACGGTGGGTCTTGGAGGAACAAAGGAGACCCAAAATAGAAATATTAGCTTGGGTCTTCTTCATCTCGAGTAAGGAGAGCGTCTTCAACGTCTTTAGCCCCAGATCTTTGGTGTTGGTGTCGATTTCTTTATCTTTCCCTAACGAGACCACCCATATCTTGAGCGACTTGGTATGCACGACTAGATCGAGTGAGATGAGAGACATCGCCACCTATCCATGAGGCCTTTTGATGTTGTTTACTTCGCTTAAGAAGTATCCCGCACGGACAAGATGTCGCTCCAAGAGAACATGTTGTATTCAAAATTTTCCCCTTTTGAAGACAAAGGGATTAAGAGGTATGACAATGGAGCATCGCTGACTTCAAACTCAGTGGAAGAAATCACCTCTTCTGTTTCAGACTGGATTATGTTAACATGGTTAGCTGGCAAAGGCTAGTTCACCACATTAGTCATGGGGCGTGGTTTCTCGATGATTTTGTCATCGATCAAGTTTTGGATCGCTGCTGAAGTGAGAAGCATTTCTCGGTGAGATGCCCACTAGGCGATGATATTCACAATACTTCACATGGTCCCGGTGACCGGTAATGGATTGGGAGGTCTGTAATCTTTAATAGGTTTGAGGACTCCTTGTGCTTTACGCCCGAAAAATCAATGACATGGAAGCGTGTAATTCATCAAAATGCCTATCATTTCGCAAAAATTATTTCTTGCACATCTATTATTGTTGTTTCCCAATGCATTTACAAACCTATCGTGAATAATTGAAAGGCATATTTCTATAATTCGAGCAAATAGTACTATCGGCAAAGCCATCGTTGGAACATTCCATAACATATTTATAACAGTGCATGTTGTTCTTTGCCTTTCCTTTAGAGTATCAAAATGAGCTTGGAGGATCAATCTTGATCGTCCTGCAATTTTCGTAATATGAAATTTAACATCTAAGATTGCGAGAAATCAGCATAAGGAAGGTAACGCAGATCGAGATAAATAAGCTAATGATTTCTTAAAAGATCCTGTCTTGTTCAATGGGTCGGGCTGTCGAGGGTTTATACTATTTTCTTTCTCCACCTTTTGGCATACATAAAAAATGTCTCCTTCTCTCTCTGGGTGCAAAAATCAAGATCTATCCTGTGCTTTTCCCAATTACTATTATCTTTGTACCTCTTCTGAAACTCATCTACGAGTTTATCCCAGGAAGTAATCACAATGCTGTCAATAGACATCAACCATTGTTTGGTAGCCCCAATTAAAGTTAAGTAAAAATTGGAGGCCATTGCTTCGAAACTTGTACCTCTCTGCTGCATAGCATAGGCGTAAGACCTAAGATGTGCAATGAGGCATCCTGTCCCATCGAATTTCTCGATATCAGGCATTTTAAAATTTGGAGGTAAAATGCCAACAAGCTGCATTGTCATTGCTCATGCGGAGATTTGCCTTTGTTCAAGGTTTTCAGAACTATAACCTTCAATTATATGATTTCACCTTTGTTTGCAAGTTCGGTATTGTTGGTATCAACCATAGGCGTGCGGAATTTTCCTCTTGGAGGAACTGGATAAGGTGGTGCATAGCCAGCAAATTAATAGATTGGTTTGGCTGAAGGCTGAGGGTTGTAACTGTTTGGGTTTAAGTGTGGGCTATCCTGAACTAGATTGGTCATGTAAAATGGAAATGCATTTGGATTTGGGAAAGGAATGTCAGTAGTTAGAGATGTGATGCGAGTTGTAAGAGGCGTGGTAATGTTTGGGATTGGGATTGTGGTAGTCTGAGATTGGTGATGGATGTTTGGATTGGCATTTGGCTGAGGAGAAAATCTGTTTTGGGTATGATGGATAAGTGTTTAGATATGAGGGATATGGATATGGAGAGTAGGGATGTGGTATGTGGAGTAGGTGTTTGGATTGGGCAAACTTGAATTCACGCTTGAGGGTGATGGGTCAACAGGTCCTATGGAGACAGGTGTGGTCCTATTATCACCTCCTTTGACCTTGTATAAGGGCTGAAAAACTAGCTATCATGGCTTTCATACTTTGGTCCATCTATTGTTACATTTCCAGGGTTGGAGCGTATCTTAGAGCCCCTGTGTCATGTACAGCAGAAGAGTTATCTTCCTAATCGGCCATCTGATTAAAATGTAGACTTTCTGTACTTGAATCTGAACTCAAACTTGAAACTCTTGTCAACCTCCCAGTACTAGTTCTCCTCCAGGCCAGGTTTCTGAAAGGTTGGGGGTATGGGTAGGAGTTAGGATCTGGAAGTGTTTCTGAGTACAACACAATTTTATTGTTCCTCTTTTCCTTTTGACACGACTCACCCTAAAATGGTTGGACTAGCGACAATGTTTTGTTTTGACTTGTGAACCGTTCCTGGAACAATGGATTCTCTCGTCAGAATATAGGACCTTCGTATTCCACCTGTATTTCGACTTCCCAAGATTAGACAGATCTCAGGCGAAGGGCCTATATTCTCTTCAGGATCCGCCATCGAATTGTCTAGGCATATGTCATGGACTTCTTTGTTAATCCTGTGTTTAAGGACTTTGTTTGTTAACGTTTTGACCACCAATTTTCTCTTTTTTGGGAGAGTATATGGTATCCTACCACAATTACTGTCCCTAAATAGGTAACAAGACTATTTTCTCCTTCACTCTTATTAACAGTTCAGCAGCCCCATCTGTAACTTTCAAATCCCTTTCTCACTTCAATGTCTCCCATGCAGAAGCAATAAGTGAATGGTAATTGAATGTCTTCTGCTCACTTATCAGCTTTTTCGAAAGGTTTGTAATCAGAGCCGTCGGTAGCCTGTTTCCTCCTTCTCTTACCCATAACACAATTCGCATCTAATTAAAAGTAATTAAAGTTGTGACCCTAGTTGCTTTCTTTTTGTTAGGTCCATGTTGTTGAGCTCAGAGTATAGGCTAGAGGGGGGGTGAATAGCCTATATGACCTTTATTAAAAATTTCATCTGATTTAATGTTTATGATGAGGAACAATGATGAAATTATTAATTAGATAGGTCATCTTCAATATATAAGCAACACGGCTGATATTGAGAGATCAACTGATGTGCTGTCAATCAGCAGTTCTCAAAGACTGCTGGTGGAAGATTTAGTATACTTTGCTGATGTTAAAAGAGTAAAGCAGCAGAAGAATAAACAGCATAAGTATAGCAATAAAGATTAAAGCAGCTGTAAACAAATAGGTACTTGTTTATCATAATAGCAAACTAAAATCTTATATTAGATGCATCAATTACTTTCCACAACCAGATTGCACAAGATATATAACATATATTACAGGAAAGATAAGTAAAGGCTGAATGTAATAAAATATAATTTATATTAAAATTCAGCAGAGGTTTGCTCAAAGACAAACAAGCTTAATACATCAACCTAAACTCTCTAACCAAAGAATCTCCCGGGTAGAAGGAAAGTCATTGGGATGTCGGGAAGACTCATAACCAATTCACATCCATTAACTCTCGCCAAGTACCTTAGGAAAAGTACATGGTAGAGCAAAGGAGAGGCTGATGTGAGAAGAAAATATTAGGCGTTGTTCAAATAATTAGTATTTGAACAACTGAGTGCTGAGCACTCGGCCAAGAATGATGACAACTCATTGCATAATCGACAGCCCTTATAGTGTAGTATAAGTCTGCAAATATGAATGCAGTATGGATTATTATGCTCTGGTTCTTCATCGGACATCTTCAAGCTCGGTCAGTCTTCAACGATGAGCAGGATACTTAGTCTCTAGCTATGGATTTGAAATATAGTTACTGAAGAGACTGAGTCTTTCGAAGGAAGAAAGAACTCAAATCAAGAAAGAAGTTCTTGATCAAGCAGAGCTTCTTTGCCTTACGAATTTCAGATTTCTCTCCCACAAAGTGTTTGTTCTTACACTTGTGTTTTTTTCACTCTAGATGTAGTTGTAGATTGTAAGCACTAAGATCACCACCTTTTTTTGAATGAGAAAATGAGAGTCTTCTTTTATAAGCTAGAGAAGATGAAAAAGAGTCGTTGAAGCTAAGATAAGTTTTTCCTGTTAGAGATCTGAATCATCAATGCATTAGAGTACATTGTTCAAACTGTTGGGTAAAGACCTTCTATTTAAGCTTTGTCTTGAAGTTTGTCCGTGATTCAAGCTGTCAGGATGGGACTCCAGTTATGGGCAGTGTTCTAATACTTTTGCTGAAGTTAAAGCTCTTTTTCAAGGTGTTAGCTGGCTTGTCTCAAAGGGATTTCACAACTCTATCATTGAAATGGATTTGGGTTTTCAATATGGTTGGAACACTAATGGCCACGCTCCTCCGTGGCATTGCTGTTATTATATCCGTGTTATTATTGCCATGCAAATGTCAGGTAACTTTATTTTTAGACATTGTTTTCGTGAAGCCAATTCGATAGCCAATGGTTTTGCAAATTTTGTCATGGATTCGGAGGAGACAACTTCCCTTTCTACTTTGGCCTCTCTTCCTCAATTGATTCGTGGAGATATTATTATGGATGCTCAAGGGATTTCTAGAATTCGAATTTCTTAATTGTTTCTTTTGTCTTGGTTTTTGTATTTCCTTTTCAAGGTTAGGCTCCTCCGTCCTCCCTCTTATAAGGGACAGGCTGGTTGTCCCCCTCAAGTTTGAATCTTTTATTTTTTAATAAAATTTAGCAGGGTGCTGCCCCTGTTTCCCTAAAAAAGGATGGGATGTGACATGCACTGGTTAGTAAGACCGTGTTTGGCCTTTTATGGAATGCAGCCTTTGAAACCGGGACCAAACACGAAAAGGAAATGTCTTTTGAATAATAGTCAACGCACGCACATCGATGCATATCTTGAGCTGTCAGTAAGATCTTGTAACGGATCTATTTTGAATTGTAGCTTCGAGCAACGACCGATGTTCCTCTTCAGAATTATCAGCTCTCTTGCAGTTGTCTGATAAAAAGCATGGCTAATACTGAGATCTGCCGATTGTAAGACTACTGTGGTATACATTGATGAGACATGGCTGGTAGGAATATCTGCTGGTGAGATATTGCTGATAGAGATGTCTCGGCACCGGTAGAGCTAATCCATATGAAGAGTCATCGTTACTTGGTAAGACATAGACTCGGACATGTACAAAGACTTCCTAGTCTAATGACTTATGCAATGTTTCATCAAGCTGCCACATTAACCTAACGACCCTTTAGCCACTTGTGAAACATGCGTTGTAATGGGAACAAGCAAATCACTGTGTTGGAATATGCAAACATATGCATCACCTATTTCACAGGCATATTCCTAACAATCTCCTCCTATTTTCTTGGGACCACTACTACAATTGACATATACATAAAGCTCTTCAAGCAGATGTTCAATCCTTAGTAATAACATGCCTTCCAATGAATGATCATTTTATCTTAAGGCATGCCCTAGGATGAACTTACAAGCGATAGCGTATGTATAGTCATCTATTGCTAAGTATTTACAAACTCGATAAATAAAGATATAAATACGAAGCAATGATAAAAATATTTGTAGGCAAGTAAGAGATATAATTGATAGGTAGGCCATAAAGATGTTTTTCTTTTTAAAAAATTTATCTTGCGATATGATTTAAGTGAGTTGAAACAATTTGAGCAAGATAGTATTGTAAATCAGCAGGTTTTAAAGAAAGAAAAAGATGTGCTGATTTGAATTTCTCCTCCTGATATAAAGATCTTATAGAAGTTTGGGATCATTACTTTAATATAAAGGTTTTGATAGAGGAGATTTCTCAAAACTTGATTATTTTGATTAAGTATTGAAGCAAAATATAAATGTGTCTTTCTTTTTAGAGGTTTCTACAAGAAAGTAGTTTGATCAGATTCAAAGAAACAAAATATGTAAGAATTGCTGATAATATAAAGAGTTTTTAGAGACTCTTCTGATATAACTATTAAACGAGTTATTTCAGTATCAGAGCAGAAGAAATGTTCTTTTTGAAGATTTTGTTTCTTGTAAAGAGATTTTATAAGAAGGTATTTGTAAGAAAGTATTTTGAATAACTGCTTTTGTTTGAAAAGATAAGAAATTTAGAAGATGATGTTATTGAAGTCGGACAAGTCATAACGACGTAATCGACAATGTTGATCGATGTTTCTAAATATATATGTCCTTCTTAATGTATAAGACATACATCTTAGAATGTCTTTCTTAATGTATAAGGCATACATCTTAGAATGTCCTTCTTAATGTATGTTTTAAGGTGCTCTCCTCCTTATATGTATTCTCCTCCTTATTTAAGGTGCTCTCCTCCTTATATATATTCTCCTCCTTATATGTCAAAATATTATATATTATATGTCGAGTGCTCTCTTCCTTATATGTACTCTCCTCTCCTCCTTATATGTCAAAATATTATATGTCGAGGTACTAAACTATATGAGGCATACATCTCCGAATGTATATATCCAAGTACGAATGTATATGAGGCATAC